>CAUDMG010001303.1:0-486462 GCA_958450375.1 Homarus gammarus
GAACGATAATAGATTTCTTCTGACACAACATTTTACAAGGTTTCTCGTACAGTATTTATCCTAATTAGTAATAAACACCTTGTGTGGGGACAGTACGCGTGATATGAGGTTAATGGATAATTATGACAACCGGTAATTTTTGTGTAGTGTCAAAGTTTTCTCACTGTAGAGACGATCATGTATGTATCAATAAACTGTTAACCTTATTAACCGAACCTAATTAAGGTAAATTTCTATTTTAAGATAGCGAGAGGATTTCGTAGATGAAAGCCAAATTTCATAAAGGCAATCTAACCATAAACAGTTTTCCTATATTGCAAAACTCCGTTGCTTTTTAAGTCTTAACTGGAATATCTTCCCTAAAGTGCTTGACAAAATCTCCACCAAAGGCTTGAACCTGCTCCTATAGGGTCAGGATCGTTACCTCCAGGCCATCGGGTGCTGTCATGACCTGACATGTTTGGCCAGTAGCTGTTAAATACCTACTAGTCGTATGAGGCAACGTAGGTCTTGGACGCACTTCTTCACCCGCCATCACTCCTCACTCTCCCCCACATACTGCACAGCGAGAGAGGGACCAGTCAAACCCACAATTTGGTGTGCGGACCTTAATAATGGCAACGGTAGCCACTGGCGGCAACAATGAAGGCGGCCATCCCGTGTCTGCTGCTGCTGCTCTCCACTCCCTCTTCCCCACTACAGTACTCGCTCTGTTCATCTTTACGGTTATTTCCATTATTTGTAGTTTAATCGTCTCTCGACCATAGTATGGTCAGAGGGCTGGAAACTTGCGCTCTCATCGCCTGTGTAGTATGTAGAGCAAGTATGGTACACTGCCTTAGTGCAACAATCAGTGTAGTGTTAGATGTCTAAAGTCACCACTCGGTGCATTGAACAGCTCTTAGAACATTTTGACATTTCAAAGTTAACATACTGTATTGATGAAATACATCATTCCTATCGTTCGTTATTTGTGACCCAGTATTAGGTGAAGATCTTTACAATGTTGAGCGAGCAGCTGTCAAGCTTATCAGATTTAAGTTCTTTGGGGTTATTCAGTCTTTTTCTGGTTTGACTGGGTCTTGTAGTGACAAGTGGTGTAGTGAGAAGCGTGTCATGAACATGACTTGGGGTATTAATACAAGTGTCGCCTCAGTGTCTTATAGTCGTGTATGGTTACACTTATCATGTGTATGGGAAAAATTGTCAAAAGGAAGATAAGATACAGCTGGTGCAGATCCCTTGAGGCAGGAATGACACCGTTATGCCACCTTCTTGAAGACCTTCGTCTCCCGGGAGTCACTTGTAATGCCCTAGATTGGGTAAAAGGCGAATTTTGGCAGTGCCCTTGTTGTCCCACAATTGTTTTGCTCTGCCTTGTTATCCACTTAACATGTTCTCCTATTGTTCCTCCTCCTCCTCCTTCTTACAGGTATTATGTTCTCCCATGTTAAAATCAAACACTTAATTGAGGAAGTGTGTGTTTTGAGGTGGAGGTGAGTGCCCGACACCTTACAGTCAGCTTGATGAGCGGACAAAGACCCAGTGTTGAATCAGCTGGACTCCCACACTGTAACACCCCTCGGGACCCTCCTGTACTCGCCTCTACCCGGATCTCGAGTATTGGCACCTTAATTTATCCTCACTCCCCACCCCTCTGGTTGGTGATGTAAGAACACGTCCATCTGACACTTGCTTCAGTAACTAGAAAAAGGATGGCAGCCAATTTCGCGTCTACAATGCTCTTCAGAATTATGAACTAGATGCGTTCTCTAATCCCCAGTTACAGGGAAGAATTTACGTGCGTTATTTTTTATGAATCCGTGTCCTGTTTCTTTGCCAGTCGAGGTGTTATGTGGAAAAAATGAAAATGTTGTCCATCTTCCGTTCCTCCTGACTATCGTGTTGTTCAGGTTACACAACAGATTTGGTGTTTACTTTTCCTTCTCGGTTGCAGGAAGTGCTTCTATATCTGGCGGGCAGGTGCTCTCGAGGCTAATTGCCTTCACTTTTACTTTATTGCTTGACTTCCACCTGTGTGGCGACGGGCAGGTGCAAGAGAAACTTCGCTTTCTTTAGTGTTCCGTAGTTTAACCTGTGTACCACAGTTGAGCTACCTCCTCTAACTCCCTTTTGTTATTGACGGGTTGCTGGCCTGCTGTCGTCCAAACATGAGAGTTATCAATAGTGGTAACCCGTTAGTTATATGGTAAGGGTTTGCGCTTTTACGAGAGAAAACTAGAACATTAGTATGGCTCTTCCATAACTATGTGGAGAAGATATGCAGTGTGTTGACCCACTAGCCACATTGTAATTGTTGGATGTCAGCCTAGGAATATTACACTAAGGTAGAAAGTGTTTTGTGATGCAGTTGTCTTCATGAAGGTGAGCGTGAAGGCAAGTGGAGAGGACTGTCCTTGGTGGCTGTGGGTGTATAAATTGGGCAGACACTCGCCACATGTTAGCGAGCTTAATTGTACTGATTGTTACTTTCCCATTATGACATCAGCTTGTTGTCTTCCTATTACTCCAGTAACACACCTCACCGCCAACACAACCAAATAGTTTTAAGCCAATATGAGTCCTACCAGATTTGATATAACTAAATTATATCAAGTGTGTGTGACTCGTGCACGTCATGGTGGGAAAGAACCAATCAGAATTCTCTCTCTCTCTCTCTCTCTCTCTCTCTCTCGAGAGAGAGAGAGAGAGAGAGAGAGAGAGAGAGCGTAATTTGGTATTGAACTCGCCAAGATGTCTGCCACTCTACAAATGGTTGGTAGATGTTTCCTGGGTTGTTAGTTTATCTCTCTCTGTCTCTCTGTCTCTGTCTGTCTCTCTCTCTCTCTGTCTCTCTCTGTCTCTCTCTGTGTGTGTGTCTGTCTGTCTCTAGAGAGAGAGAGAGCGTAATTTGGTATTGAACTCGCCAAGATGTCTGCCACTCTACAAATGGTTGGTAGATGTTTCCTGGGTTGTTAGTTTATCTCTCTCTCTCTCTCTCTCTCTCTCTCTCTGTCTCTGTCTCTCTGTCTCTGTCTGTCTCTCTCTCTCTCTGTCTCTCTCTGTGTGTGTGTCTGTCTGTCTCTAGAGAGAGAGAGAGCGTAATTTGGTATTGAACTCGCCAAGATGTCTGCCACTATACAAATGGTTGGTAGATGTTTCCTGGGTTGTTAGTTTATTATGACGTCAAGGAAGATAAAGGGGTCAGATGACTGAATGAGGAGGATGGTTTTGGCTGTATACCGGTCAAGTGTTGGACCCTCAGTGGCGGCGATGATTACTCAGGTGTCCTCGTGTAAGTAATGTCCTCTTTGTTTCTTCAACAAAAGTGTGGCCACTCACTCGCCATTATTGATCGTGTGGTCAATTGTTCGTCAGCAAAATATCGAGAATGTCTCTCCTGGCAGATTGTACATTTCAATACTTGTACTGTATAAGAGGTTAACTTGATTATTATTAAACCACCGTGCTCAGGGGGTTAAAGAATAAGTGTTGACAGGGTTAAACCATTATACTCAAAGGGTTAAACGATACTCAAAGGGTTAATATACTCAAAAGGGTTAAATCATAATTCTTAAAGTGGGGTTAACAAGTGTGTAACTAACTACTGTAGTTTGGGGGGTGCGATGTGCTGTCATTTCTGTATCGTCAGTTTCTAGTTATTTTGCGGCGTTTGGGGATATACTGTATATATCCACAATTACCGTAGTTATGCTAGAAATACTTATTCACATTCCAAGCACCAGTCACATATCTTCGAACATAACGGTGTGTGTGTCCGAACCTGGTGAGGAAGTTAAGTAAGGAATGAGTAAATATGGAGACTGATAGACGGACCGGACGTGTATCGGAGAAGGGGTAGAGGGATGGAGGGAGAGGGTTATTATTATTATTATTTATCATCATCATCTCCGACTCCCACTTTCACACATTAACCACATCTCGTCTGGGTCTACTGTCCTTGTTAACAACACCTGGAAACTTAGTGTTGTGTGGATGGTAGACATGAGTGTGTAGCCAGTATGATGGTTTGTGTTGTAGGTTGTGTGGTGATGGAAGACCATGTGTGGGTGTGATGTAAGGGTAAGTGTGGTGAAGTAAGGCTACACATGTATGAAGGCATTATTGGTCTCGGTGATAACGAGAGGTCAAATGCATAAACAAGAACAGGAAACAGCGAGTAAGCATTGGCACTAAATCCGATTGGGGTAACGTCACTAGTGGAGTACCTCAAGGCTCAGTACTTGGATCATTACTATTAATTATATACATAAACGTCATAGATATAAGTATAGGCAGCAACATAAGTAAATTTCCTGACACTAATATAGGGCGTGTAATTAAATCTGACGGACTCCGCAAAACTGCACGAAGATCTAAACAAAAATTCGCATGGTCTTAAAAATGGTTGATGAAATTTAATGTGGACAAATGTAAAGTACTTAGTCTAGGAGATGTAAATAGAGACCACAGATATCAGATGAACAACGTTGTTATTGAGAAATCCGACTGAGTAAGATTTAGGAGTAATAAGTAAGAATCTTAAACCAAATAAACAATGTGCATTTTCTCGAAACAAGGCTAATAAAATACTTGGGTTCATACAAAGGAGTGTTAGTTATAAGACTAGAGAGGTCATCCTAAAACTATACCTTACGCTTGTGAGACCTTACTTGGATTACGCGGTTCAGTTCTGGTCACCGTACTACAGAATGGATGTAGAATCCCTAGAAAGAATTCAGAGGCGAATGACCAGACTAATCCCGGGTATTAGGAACCTTGAATACAGAGACAGGTTAAAGCATCTTAATTTGCACTCCCTCGAGAGACGTAGAGTGAGGGACGATATGATCAAGATGTATAAATGGAAGTCAGGGCTGAACAAATGTGATATAACAAGGGTACTTAAACTATCCAACCAGGAGCGAACTCGTAGCAATGGTTTTAAATTAGACAAATTTAGATTTAGGCGCGAGAGAGGTAAATATTGGTTTGGGAATAGAGTATTGGAAGAGTGGAACAAGTTTACCAAACATCATCATTAACTCGAATACGCTGGATAGCTTCAAACATAGGTTGGATGGATATATGAGCTATAGGGGTTGGGTGTAAACGGGACTGCCCAGTATGGGCCAATAGGCCTGGTGCAGTTTTCCCCATTCTTATGTTATATCTCCTTACAGGTATGTGTTGTGGCTCCTATACTCGCCTGTCTCTGTAAATGGGCTTCCCAGCCATCCCTTGTAGAGAAATTGGGGAAATATTAAAGTAAGTAATGTTGTAAACTGATTTTTCTTAGCCAGGTCAATTTATAGTCACGTTGGCTTCTGCTGCAAAATTAAGATTTGTATGTACATTGCCGCATTCAAGTAGGCCGTGACATAACATTTAAAAAAGAAAATAATGTTATAGTTACCCTCGCGTTATTCTGCATAATGAACTGAATTAGTGTTGGTGTTATGAGTGGGGGGGGGGGGGGGGTAGTGTGTCCTTGAGGCCTGTTGGTGAACCTTACTGTGAGGCGCGGGACAACGGTGGTGGTGGTGTGGAGCAAGACTCGCCTCACCTACACCACCAGAACCGGTATCTTGCTCCCACACACTAACACACTTTCTCTGTGCCTCACACACACACACTCACTCACTCACACACACACTCACTCATCCTTTCTTGTTATCCTCCATGTCCCGCTAGGATCACCTCCCCCTAGCTAAGTCAACTGTTCTCTCCATTAAAAGAGCATATCGCCTTCCTTAGAGATCATTCACCCAGTATCGGCCGAAGACCCAATTTTTCGTGTCCCATGATAGTATGCATTTCTGCCCTATGCAGAATAATCCTATAACCCTCCCAAGTTAACCTCGTCTCCATCTTTATTATATTCCCGTTAAAGGTAGGCACCGTTCCCTTCCTCCCTATACCTAGACTGACTCACCATGCCAATTACGAGTCACTTTACAGGTCATCCCTTTACCCATCACGGTGACACCGCCTCCGCCTGACTGGCACCAATCCCCCCCCCCCCCCCCCCCCCTTCCTAGGTAGGTTAATGGCCGCCTGGCACGGTTCAGGGAGTGGATGCCATTGTCACTAACTCGTTATTAACTTCAAGGTGGTGGTGTTAAACGTCCTAAGTGTCTTAATAACACCGTTGATCACTGGACTCATGGGAAGGACCAACATATGAAATATAATGAATTTAGTTGGTACAAGTTTCCAAACAGTGAGGAACAACAGAGGTTGGTGGTAGGTTTGGGAAGGTAAAAATTGTGGAGTTGTTGGTTAGAGGGAGGTGAGGATGGGTAGGGGTGAGGAAAAGAAGCGTGTAGGAAGAGGGGGGTGCGGAGGGGAGAGAAATGAGGCAGCCGGTGACACCATACACCAGGTTATCCCGGATTAAATAGTTCAGCCGTAGGTGAGTCATGTAACCTGAGTGTGTCCTCGCCCCTCAACACCCCTATACCTTCCTACCTTGTGGGGGGGGGGGGGGGGGCTGGAAGGATTGATTGACGTAGAAAAGTAAATTATTGGAAACTAAATTACGAAGGTAGTAATAATTGAGCGTGATGTCAGCTGGAGTAGAGGGAGGTGGTGACGTGGTGTCAGCTGGAGTACAGGGAAGTGGTGACGTGGTGTCAGCTGGAGTAGAGGGAGGTGATGACGTGATGTCAGCTGGAGTAGAGGGCGGTGGTGACGTGATGTCAGCTGGAGTAGAGGGCGGTGGTGACGTGATGTCAGCTGGAGTAGAGGGCGGTGGTGACGTGATGTCAGCTGGAGTAGAGGGAGGTGGTGACGTGATGTCAGCTGGAGTAGAGGGAGGTGGTGACGTGATGTCAGCTGGAGTAGAGGGAGGTGGTGACGTGATGTCAGCTGGAGTAGAGGGAGGTGGTGACGTGATGTCAGCTGAGTAGGGAGGTGTTGACGTGATGTCAGCTGGAGTAGAGGGAGGTGGTGACGTGATGTCAGCTGGAGCGAGGTGGTGACGTGATGTCAGCTGGAGTAGAGGGAGGTGGTGACGTGATGTCAGCTGGAGTAGAGGGAGGTGGTGACGTGATGTCAGCTGGAGTAGAGGGAGGTGGTGACGTGATGTCAGCTGGAGTAGAGGGAGGTGGTGACGTGATGTCAGCTGGAGTAGAGGGAGGTGGTGACGTGATGTCAGCTGGAGTAGAGGGAGGTGGTGACGTGATGTCAGCTGGAGTAGAGGGAGGTGGTGACGTGATGTCAGCTGGAGTAGAGGGAGGTGGTGACGTGATGTCAGCTGGAGTAGAGGGAGGTGGTGACGTGATGTCAGCTGGAGTAGAGGGAGGTGGTGACGTGATGTCAGCTGGAGTAGAGGGAGGTGGTGACGTGATGTCAGCTGGAGTAGAGGGAGGTGGTGACGTGATGTCAGCTGGAGTAGAGGGAGGTGGTGACGTGATGTCAGCTGGAGTAGAGGGAGGTGGTGACGTGATGTCAGCTGGAGTAGAGGGAGGTGGTGACGTGATGTCAGCTGGAGTAGAGGGAGGTGGTGACGTGATGTCAGCTGGAGTAGAGGGAGGTGGTGACGTGATGTCAGCTGGAGTAGAGGGAGGTGGTGACGTGATGTCAGCTGGAGTAGAGGGAGGTGGTGACGTGATGTCAGCTGGAGTAGAGGGAGGTGGTGACGTGATGTCAGCTGGAGTAGAGGGAGGTGGTGACGTGATGTCAGCTGGAGTAGAGGGAGGTGGTGACGTGATGTCAGCTGGAGTAGAGGGAGGTGGTGACGTGATGTCAGCTGGAGTAGAGGGAGGTGGTGACGTGATGTCAGCTGGAGTAGAGGGAGGTGGTGACGTGATGTCAGCTGGAGTAGAGGGAGGTGGTGACGTGATGTCAGCTGGAGTAGAGGGAGGTGGTGACGTGATGTCAGCTGGAGTAGAGGGAGGTGGTGACGTGATGTCAGCTGGAGTAGAGGGAGGTGGTGACGTGATGTCAGCTGGAGTAGAGGGAGGTGGTGACGTGATGTCAGCTGGAGTAGAGGGAGGTGGTGACGTGATGTCAGCTGGAGTAGAGGGAGGTGGTGACGTGATGTCAGCTGGAGTAGAGGGAGGTGGTGACGTGATGTCAGCTGGAGTAGAGGGAGGTGGTGACGTGAGGTCAGCTGGAGTAGAGGGAGGTGGTGACGTGAGGTCAGCTGGAGTAGAGGGAGGTGGTGACGTGAGGTCAGCTGGAGTAGAGGGAGGTGGTGACGTGAGGTCAGCTGGAGTAGAGGGAGGTGGTGACGTGAGGTCAGCTGGAGTAGAGGGAGGTGGTGACGTGAGGTCAGCTGGAGTAGAGGGAGGTGGTGACGTGAGGTCAGCTGGAGTAGAGGGAGGTGGTGACGTGAGGTCAGCTGGAGTAGAGGGAGGTGGTGACGTGAGGTCAGCTGGAGTAGAGGGAGGTGGTGACGTGATGTCAGCTGGAGTAGAGGGAGGTGGTGACGTGATGTCAGCTGGAGTAGAGGGAGGTGGTGACGTGATGTCAGCTGGAGTAGAGGGAGGTGGTGACGTGATGTCAGCTGGAGTAGAGGGAGGTGGTGACGTGATGTCAGCTGGAGTAGAGGGAGGTGGTGACGTGATGTCAGCTGGAGTAGAGGGAGGTGGTGACGTGATGTCAGCTGGAGTAGAGGGAGGTGGTGACGTGATGTCAGCTGGAGTAGAGGGAGGTGGTGACGTGATGTCAGCTGGAGTAGAGGGAGGTGGTGACGTGATGTCAGCTGGAGTAGAGGGAGGTGGTGACGTGATGTCAGCTGGAGTAGAGGGAGGTGGTGACGTGATGTCAGCTGGAGTAGAGGGAGGTGGTGACGTGATGTCAGCTGGAGTAGAGGGAGGTGGTGACGTGATGTCAGCTGGAGTAGAGGGAGGTGGTGACGTGATGTCAGCTGGAGTAGAGGGAGGTGGTGACGTGATGTCAGCTGGAGTAGAGGGAGGTGGTGACGTGATGTCAGCTGGAGTAGAGGGAGGTGGTGACGTGATGTCAGCTGGAGTAGAGGGAGGTGGTGACGTGATGTCAGCTGGAGTAGAGGGAGGTGGTGACGTGAGGTCAGCTGGAGTAGAGGGAGGTGGTGACGTGAGGTCAGCTGGAGTAGAGGGAGGTGGTGACGTGAGGTCAGCTGGAGTAGAGGGAGGTGGTGACGTGAGGTCAGCTGGAGTAGAGGGAGGTGGTGACGTGATGTCAGCTGGAGTAGAGGGAGGTGGTGACGTGAGGTCAGCTGGAGTAGAGGGAGGTGGTGACGTGAGGTCAGCTGGAGTAGAGGGAGGTGGTGACGTGAGGTCAGCTGGAGTAGAGGGAGGTGTTGACGTGAGGTCAGCTGGAGTAGAGGGAGGTGTTGACGTGAGGTCAGCTGGAGTAGAGGGAGGTGGTGACGTGAGGTCAGCTGGAGTAGAGGGAGGTGGTGACGCGATGTCAGCTGAAAGAGTGGGAGGTGGTGACGCGATGTCAGCTGAAAGAGTGGGAGGTGGTGGCGTGATGTCATCTGGAGGAGTGGTAGCGAGGCGACGATTCTGCCTGGGTTAAGGACGTCATGAAATGAGAATGTAGGATATGGGGTCTGGGAAATTGGTCGAAAAAGGGGGGGGGGGGGGCGAAAGAGGTTTGACGGGTGAAGAGGCGGAGTGACAAATGGTGATCGGGACGGGTGGAAAATAGAAGAACATAATGGAATGGATGTGGGGAAATTCCAGGAAGAGAGAGCAGGTTGGATTTGACGGGGGGGGGGGGGGGAGAAGAGATGGTAGTAGGAGACGAAGATGGATGGATGGCCGTCCAGGGGAGGAAAGGCTGGGGGAGGTGAAGGTGAACGGGTGAGCAGGATAGACAGAGGTATTGGGAGACCGTCACCATTGTAGACAGGTGAGCATGTGAGCCACACGACCGGTTCTGTCTGATTGATTAGGAGGGGGGGGGGGGGGGCATGGAGGAGGACGTGGAAAAGTTCTCCCTCGTAGGAGGGAAGGCTGGATGTGAGTGGGGTGACTGTGGGTGGTGTGTTGAGGGTTAACGGAGAGGGAATTGATGGGGTTCACTGGATATAAAGTTGGGGAGTGGTGGAGAGATACTTGACCTCCTGTGGGATACTGTGGTGGTTGAGGGATACTTAACCTCCTGTGGGATACTGTGGTGGTTGAGGGATACTTGACCTCCTGTGGGATACTGTGGTGGTTGAGGGATACTTGACCTCCTGTGGGATACTGTGGTGGTTGAGGGATACTTGACCTCCTGTGGGATACTGTGTGGTTGAGGGATACTTGACCTCCTGTGGGATACTGTGGTGGTTGAGAGATACTTGACCTCCTGTGGGATACTGTGGTGGTTGAGGGATACTTAACCTCCTGTGGGATACTGTGGTGGTTGAGGGATACTTGACCTCCTGTGGGATACTGTGGTGGTTGAGGGATACTTGACCTCCTGTGGGATACTGTGGTGGTTGAGGGATACTTGACCTCCTGTGGGATACTGTGGTGGTTGGGGGATACTTGACCTCCTGTGGGATACTGTGTGGTTGAGGGATACTTGACCTCCTGTGGGATACTGTGGTGGTTGAGGGATACTTGACCTCCTGTGGGATACTGTGGTGGTTGAGGGATACTTGACCTCCTGTGGGATACTGTGTGGTTGAGTGATACTTGACCTCCTGTGGGATACTGTGGTGGTTGAGGGATACTTGACCTCCTGTGGGATACTGTGGTGGCGGCGGCGGCAGGTGTTATCTGAAAACTTGCCAGCCTTTAAAAAGTGTCGACATTATCACTGTGGGATAACTCGACTCATTTGATTGTGATAATAACGCTGATATCTCCTCATATCTCTCTCTCTCTCTCTCTCTCTCTCTCTCTCTCTCTCTCTCACTTGTCTCCCCTGCCCCTCTCTCACACACACACACCCTTCCCTGCCTCTCACACACACCCCACACTACACTGTCACACCCTCTCCCACACTATACATTCACACCCACACTACACACACCCCATTCTCCACCTGTTTCCTCTCTTGTTCTTATCCCACACACCCCAACACCCCAATATGTAGATCAGTGGTTGACCCGCCAATCTCCAACATGATAGGATCAGCTTGGAGGCAGCTGTCATGTGGGAATGTGTGTCTTGGGGGGCAGGGGGGGGGGGGGGGGGTTGAGTGTCGCTCATCATCATCAGGGCTTCACATCATTACCATCACTATCAACAATCATTGCTACTCATCCTTATCAGTTGCCATTACCACCATTTATTACCATAATTACCTTCATCGCCGTCATCGTTACCTTCATCGCCGTCATTACCGTCATCGTTGCCGTCATCGTTACCTTCATCGCCGTCATCGTTACCTTCATCGCCGTCATCGTTGCCGTCATCGTTACCTTCATCGCCGTCATCGTTACCTTCATCGTTGCCGTCATCGTTACCTTCATCGTTGCCGTCATCGTTACCGTCGTCGTCACCTTCATCGCCGTCATCGTTACTTAGGACGGCAGATGCTTCATACAAATCAATCATTCATCACAATTATCATGATCATTATAATTATACTTTTTATCTGCGTCATTATCACGTTACCTTTATTATCACCAGTTACCACTATCATTACTTATAATCATCATCTCTAGGCAAGTGTAAGTCTTTAGTCTACATAATGTTTGGTTAGATAAGATAAAATATATACAGTATATTGAGGGGGACTGATGGAGCGTGAAGTGATAAGGTGTGGTGATCCCGGGTTAACCCTTCATCAGACCAGTAAGGTAGGGTTGCTTGTTCCCAGTAGAGTCCTTAGGGCCAGGCGGTCACCCATCCAAGTACTAACCAGACTGAACGTTGCTTAACTTCGCCGATCAGACAGCAGGTGGTATTACTTACAGTTGTGTGGCACTCGAGAGCTATTTCTTCACGGCACAGTTTACAGTGAAGGTCTGGCCATGGTGGTGCTTCTGGAAACCTGCAAGTGTCCCAGGTGCCGTCACACACAGACAGACACACACACATACATACACACACACACAGACAGCAAGGTTTTGGCAGTGGACTACTGCACCATCCTCGTCATCGCCACCTCCTGCCACCGGCAGTCCCCCGCCCACCTCGCGCAGTCCGCCACTACAACAAAAGTCAGCCCATAAGAGCCCTCACTGATAGATATAAGAATAGCGCCATCCCATCTATTGTTGAACTAATAAACAACTCCTGATTTATGTATTGTACAGCCCTGTAAATGTATTCAACGCATTTCATTGTCTAAATCAAATGTAAGTTGTATATATTCAGCCACCAGCTGCAACTCTATTAATAAACCGTTTATTATTACTATTATTATTATTATTACATATCGTAAGTAATATATCTACATTATAGTTAGGCTCGTCATAGTGAAGTATCCCAAGCAGGGGCTGTATTTAGTAGTAGCAGCTTGCTGGAGAGGTATAATTATACAACACTGCACACATACATTATGTCGGCCTCTGTTTACAATGCCGCGACAGGTGATGGAGTGAAGGCTGTATGTCGCGTTATTTTCTTGGTAAATTTTACCCGATACATTATAAGCGTGCAGTACAGTACTCGGTTTCCGTACGTTAATTTTTCCATCTGTTTACACCACAGTTCTGCCAATTGATGGTGGGGATGTGGTCTCAAATGTCCCCTCTTATCTGTTCTCACCCTTCCTTTCTGTATCTTCCGTCTCGTTTAGTTCGTCAGTTTACGGGTTACAAATTGGCAGTGAACTTCCCGTTGGCTTGTTCGAGTCTTTGCAGGTTTCCTTTGTACTGACCATCACGACCATCACTAAGTGATGGTCAATACAAAACTGATGTTACACAAATTTATTTGTGAGTGGCCCAAGGTTAAAAATGCTTTGGAAGCATGTAAGGTAGATGTATGATAGATCATTAGTGGGGCTCATATTTTTTACCTGACGTGCCATGACTAGTTATGTCGCCCGTTCTTATAATCTCTTCTTATGTTTGCTGTGTGGTTGGTGTGTGGATTAGTGGATGTCATGCTTTTTTACCTGACCTCATGTTTTGTAAGGTCACCCTGTGTACATAAGCTCTGTCTTTGTAATTCCGTTGCCTCTGAAGATGTCTTGAATAAAGACGAAAGTTAAGGTTCTCCATTAATTCCCTTTTCCCGGTGTGTTGGATTATATATATATATATATATATATATATATATATATATTATATATATATATATATATATATATGAGAGAGAGAGCGAGCTCTCTCTACCTTTCTATATCTATATGATAGTGTGTGTGCAATGAGAGACGAAAGTCGTGTCGTGAAATTTGGTGAAAACACACACCGAAGGGCTAAACTTTTGGTGCTTTCTGCCTTGTGGTACTATGTGGTAGCGCTCTCATAATGTTTCACGAGTTATATTTAATCTTAGGACAAAACCACGACACGACTTTTGTCTTTGATTGTACACACTGTATAAGGATGTGTCGGATTAGGCTCTCATTGTGGCGTTTTCCTCGACCTTAGTCTCTGAAGTTTGACACTGGCGGGTCATGAGGTTGTCTTTGCAACATTGATAGGTCTTGAGGTGACTTGCAACGCTGTTGAGGAATGAGTTATCTACAACACTGGCGGGTCGCGAGTTGTCGTCGACAACACTGGCGGGTCGCGACTATTTATAGTCGACAACACTGGCGGGTCGCGACTATTTATAGTCGACAACACTGGCGGGTCGCGACTATTTATAGTCGACAACACTGGCGGGTCGCGACTATTTATAGTCGACAACACTGGCGGGTCGCCACTATTTATAGTCGACAACACTGGCGGGTCGCGAGTTGTCGTCGGCAACACTGGCGGGTCGCGACTATTTATAGTCGACAACACTGGCGGGTCGCGACTATTTATAGTCGACAACACTGGCGGGTCGCGACTATTTATAGTCGACAACACTGGCGGGTCGCGACTATTTATAGTCGACAACACTGGCGGGTCGCGACTATTTATAGTCGACAACACTGGCGGGTCGCGACTATTTATAGTCGACAACACTGGCGGGTCGCGACTATTTATAGTCGACAACACTGGCGGGTCGCGACTATTTATAGTCGACAACACTGGCGGGTCGCGACTATTTATAGTCGACAACACTGGCGGGTCGCGACTATTTATAGTCGGCAACACTGGCGGGTCGCGACTATTTATAGTCGGCAACACTGGCGGGTCGCGACTATTTATAGTCGGCAACACTGGCGGGTCGCGACTATTTATAGTCGGCAACACTGGCGGGTCGCGACTATTTATAGTCGGCAACACTGGCGGGTCGCGACTATTTATAGTCGGCAACACTGGCGGGTCGCGACTATTTATAGTCGGCAACACTGGCGGGTCGCGACTATTTATAGTCGGCAACACTGGCGGGTCGCGACTATTTATAGTCGGCAACACTGGCGGGTCGCGACTATTTATAGTCGGCAACACTGGCGGGTCGCGACTATTTATAGTCGGCAACACTGGCGGGTCGCGACTATTTATAGTCGGCAACACTGGCGGGTCGCGACTATTTATAGTCGGCAACACTGGCGGGTCGCGACTATTTATAGTCGGCAACACTGGCGGGTCGCGACTATTTATAGTCGGCAACACTGGCGGGTCGCGACTATTTATAGTCGGCAACACTGGCGGGTCGCGACTATTTATAGTCGGCAACACTGGCGGGTCGCGACTATTTATAGTCGGCAACACTGGCGGGTCGCGAGTTGTCGTCGGCGGCACTGGCGGGTCGCGAGTTGTCGTCGGCGGCACTGGCGGTGTATGTATATTATGTATGCTGGATTATATATCATGTATGTATATTATGTATGTGCTCCATTTATGTATTATTTATTCAGCCTAGCTAGCAGCGTGTGGCAATGTTATTACCATATCCCACACGCTTAATTAATGTGCCTGGCGACGTATGGAAGCTGCTAATGTATCACTTGCCATACGTCGCCTATAGCAGTTGACAAGGAGCCTAGCCAGGGAGACCGCTGCTCTCCTCTGTGTACATACTCTTATCCAGTAAACCGAACCTACAAAACTATACAGGTGTTTGTGTTCTCTCCTGTATATAGAACTTATTATTCAGAACCTAACATGGCGCAGTGATCCGATCTTACTGGATAATTACGAGTGATAGTGCAAAGTTTGCGGAAAGCCGGCGTACGGACTCCTCTCGCTTGGGTCAACTCCCGCGCGTCAGCTCTCCTCGAAGAATTTCAGCAACTCTGAGCAGTGTCAGTGACAGTGATTTTCTGTGAAGTGTTTAGTGCATTGTGTGTTTCGTGCCATTCATGTGTGACCTTGTTCTAAAGGATTCCCAAGGTATACGGCACGTTCTGGGCATTCGTAAGGAGTAGAGTTCAGTGCACCCGTCTCTGACCGCGTCCTGAGGGTAACTAGACTGACTGGGAGTCGCCGCGCCTCTCCCTCCACCCCCTTAGCGCCGCCTCCACCCCCCCCTCACAGCTGGGGCGAGACTCTCTACCCGCCCGGGACACCACACACACACGTACTAAGACTCGCTGACCGCGCGGCTTCTTATATATATTTTATATATATAACCTACTTATCTGTGTATTTAATTAATTTTTGTCTGAAATCTTGTTGATACGACGGGCTGACCGGTCAACACTGATTTAAGACATAGTACACAGAGGCAGTAGTTATGTCTCACGCCTTACGTAGCCGTGGACCCAGCGTCTGGATGAGCCAGGCGGGTGATAGCCCCGCAGAGATGGATGACCAGGCCGGCCACGACGCTCCAGCCCCCACATCGCGCAGTCCCTCACCTCAATATTCAGCGTTGTCTCCCGAGATAATTGCTTTACTGAAGTTTATGAGAGATGAGAAACGCGAGGATGAAGCCCACAGACGTTTGGCGGATAAGCACAGAAGGCAAGCAGAGGCAGAGCGAGACCACCAACGGAGATTGGAAGACAGTGAACGGTTTGAAGCCTTGATATCTCGCCTCACTGTTAACCAAGCCCCTGGCTCTTAACACTGCCTCGGTACTGACTGGTTCAGATACCTCATCCATGCTTCCTTCACACCCCCCAGCCCCACCTAAAGCAGCAGCTCAAACACCGCCCATCTTGAAGCCTGATGTGAATTTCCAGACTTTTCGCGAATGGCGGCGACGGTGGACTGATTATTCTACAATGGTGGATCTCCAGAGTTTGTCACAGCCTAAACAACTCATCCAGCTGCGTATGTGCCTGTCCTTGGAAATTCAGCGTGTCTTGGAACATACGTTGCAGGTACCCCCAACCTCTTCGCTGTCTGTAGAGGAGGTACTGGACGTTCTACAACGGCACATCAAAGGACAGCAGAATGAAGCTCTGCGCAGGAGGGAATTGTTTAGCTGCAGACAGTTGGAGGGTGAGTCTTTTGATGCCTTTTACGTGCGTCTTAAGAGAGCCTCGGAAGAGGTAGATATATGTCCAGGCCACCACCAGCAGTGCGAGGAGACCCAGTTGAAGCAGGTGATCCTGATGGTGTTAAGGACGAGGAACTTGTCCAACGCCTCACCCCTCGACTCTTCCTCTCTTAAGGATGTTGACGATATGTCGCTCCTATGAGGCTGCCAGGTGTGCCACCTCTGCCATCCGTGCTCCCCCTACAGCTGTACGCGCTGTGTCCCGGTACAAGAAGGGCAAGAAGTCTGTTCCTACGCCTTCGCCCACCACGTCCACGCCCGGTTTATTTTGCAACAACTGTGGTAAGCAGCACGGAACACAGGTGTGTCCAGCTGCTCAGTCTACCTGCAACAGTTGTGACCGTAAGGGCCACTGGTCACTCACAGTACGGTGCCCAGCCAAACGCGTCCAGTGCAATGTGTGTGGTCGTCTGGGCCACTATGACAAGTGTTGCCCTTCCAACATACCCAAGGGACCGCGTCGGCGGAAGCTTCAGCCCCCCTCCACCAGAGAGGGCCGCCCACAGCCTTCCAATCAGAGGCACGACGACTCCTGACAACGCTCGAGCCACATTAGGAATGTGTGCTCCCCCCCGCGTCCCAGGACCAAAGTCCCCCAGTACATCAGCGTCATCGTGACCTACGGCGGTGTGTCATCCCGTCTTCAGATGTTGCCCGACACCGGCGCTGATGCTACAGTCATCGGTCCCCAGCATTTGCAATGCTTGGGGCTCTCTCCAAGTGATCTAGGACCGCCCCCCAAGGATCTCCGCTTTATGGCAGATGGTTCACAGATGACCCCGGCCCTAGGTTCACTCTATGCACACGTCACCTTTGGCAACAGGTCGTGTCAAGCCTGGATTGATGTGCATAATGGCGTCCCGACTCCTTTGCTGTCCTACAGACATTGCCAAGAGTTGGCCATCATCTCCCAGGACTTCCCAACACCGATTCTCGAGGTAAAACACGCCAACAGGGTGCACGAAGGGAGCAGCAACTACCCTGCTGCCGCCCTGCCCCTACCTCTGGCCAGTGACACCTCTCCTTCGGTAGTTGTCCCTGCTGCTTCAAGTCTCCACGCCTTGGCTCGCCTCCACGACAGTCACTGTGGAGCCGAGGCCACCAAACGGCGTGCAAGACAGACTGTGTTCCGGCCTGGCATCGACCCCGACATCTCCAATGCTGTCCGGGTGTGTAAGCCCCGCCGCGTATTACAACCCAGCCAGCAGCAGGAATCCTTTATGAGTGACGACAACCCCACCCGCCCCTTTGAGTCTGTGTCGGCCGACTTTTTCTGTGTGTCAGGAAAGTCCTTCCTCGTTATCGTCGACCGTCTCTCTGGTTGGCCGGTTGTCATCAAGTGCGGTAATGACACGACGTCTGCCGCCACCATCAGCAAGTTCCGCCACTACTTCCGTGACGTGGGCGTTCCTGTACGCCTGCGAACCGACGGAGGGCCTCAGTTCACAAGCCGGGACTTTGCTGTGTTCCTTGACCGATGGGGAGTCCGGCATGTGTTGTCATCGCCCCATTACCCGCAGTCCAACGGCCACGCTGAGGCTGCTGTCAAATCCCTGAAGCACCTCATCCTTAAGGTGGCCCCTTCTGGGAACATTGACTGCGAGGCCTTCGACAGGGGTCTTCTTGAACTCCGCAACACACCTAACTACACCGGACGCTCCCCTGCCCAGGTTTTGTATGGACGCCCCCTTCGTTCTTGTGTCCCTGCTCACCCTCAATCCTTCTCCAAGGAGTGGCAGGCCAAGACAGAGGATTGTGATCGCCGAGCCGCCGAACGTGTTCAGGACGTCGTCGCCCGCTACAATGACCACGCCCGTTCTCTCCCCAGGTTGAGTGTCGGCACCCAAGTCCGTGTTCAGGACCCGACCTCCCTACGTTGGGACAAAGTAGGCGTAGTCATGGGTCTCGGCAGGTCACGGGACTACCAGGTGCGGTTACCCAGTGGTCGTGTGTGGTGGAGGAACCGCCGTTTTCTCCGACCCGTAACAATGCCTTCTGCTGGCCCCGCCACCAGTGTTGAGTCCCATACCCTTCCCAGTGATGAAGTCCCTCGACGCTCAGAACGGATCCAAAAGAAAAGGTCCGCTCAAGACTTTGCTATGAGCGTATAGGGGGGAGGGAGGTGTATGTATATTATGTATGCTGGATTATATATCATGTATGTATATTATGTATGTGCTCCATTTATGTATTATTTATTCAGCCTAGCTAGCAGCGTGTGGCAATGTTATTACCATATCCCACACGCTTAATTAATGTGCCTGGCGACGTATGGAAGCTGCTAATGTATCACTTGCCATACGTCGCCTATAGCAGTTGACATGGAGCCTAGCCAGGGAGACCGCTGCTCTCCTCTGTGTACATACTCTTATCCAGTAAACCGAACCTACAAAACTATACAGGTGTTTGTGTTCTCTCCTGTATATAGAACTTATTATTCAGAACCTAACAGGCGGGTCGCGAGTTGTCGTCGGCGGCACTGGCGGGTCGCGAGTTGTCGTCGGCGGCACTGGCGGGTCGCGAGTTGTCGTCGGCGGCACTGGCGGGTCGCGAGTTGTCGTCGGCGGCACTGGCGGGTCGCGAGTTGTCGTCGGCGGCACTGGGGGGTCGCGAGTCTACATTGCAACACTGGCGGGTCGCGAGTCTACATTGCAACACTGGCGGGTCGCGAGTTTACATTACAACAATAGCGGCGTCGAAATGTTTAGGGAAACGTTATGTACGGAGTCACTTAACATTGCTTCATGAGGTAAACTGTCTGTGTGTGATCTTGGGAACAATTGTATGGTGAACCTGCTGAGTTTTGTGACTTGTGAAACACCCCGAACAAAGGCTAAACTCTGTTTTCATTATCTTATTAACCCTCGAGGTCGATGACTTGACCCCTCGAGTACGATGAATTGACCCCTCGAGTACGATTTTATCCATTAAGTTTTCTTCTCTGGCATTCATACAAGTTTTTGTGACGTAACTACTCCCTAACGGAAGTGATCTGACCAGTACTTAAGTTAGCCTGATCTGACTAGGTTACCTAAACTGATCAAAACTTATAATTTAACACGAGGTAACCAGAACCTTGCCTGACCTGAACGTAATATCATCTAGCCAGAAACTAAACTCATCTAAACTAACTAACCACCCGTAACTAACACCCTGGTGATGGGGATGATGGTTGGTGGTGGTAATGGTGATACTGAATAGTTGTAAAGCCACTGCTCTTTATCTTGATGCAAGTGTTGTAAAGGTTTTCACACGCTCTTAATAATTGCTACGGGTGTTCTTTTAATAAAGCTGTAATGAATGATGACTCCAGATGTTCGGTTTATGATGGTCGGAGCTACACACGCTTTCTTGGTACAGGTGTTAGGTGCTCTGTCAGAGGATTTTTATAAAGGTGCTGTCGGGGTGAGAGAGTTTCCTTGTTTCCTAACTGTCCTTCCATCCAGTGTCCTTTATACATACCTAATTATTATTATTTTTTTCATATACAACTTGTGCATATCTCCCCACCACTGTTACCTGCTGTTGTTGTTGTTTCTGCTTTTCTAAAGCAAGTTGTTACAGCCGCAAGAAGAGGCCAAAAATTTAATTAACCAACACACACAAGTTGACTACTGCACCATCCTCGTCATCTACTGCCACCGGCAGTCCCCCGCCCACCTCGTGCAGTCCGCCACTACAACAAAATTCAGCCCATAAGAGCCTGCACAGATAGATATAAGAATAGCACCATCCCATCTATTGTTAAAATAATAAACTGCTCCTGATTTATATAATGTACAGCCCTGTAAATGTATTGAACGTATATTATTATGTCTAAATCACATGTAAGTTTGTATATTTTCAGCCACCGGCTGCAACTTTCTTAATAAACCGTTTATTATTATTATTATTATTATTATTATTATTATTATTATTATTATTACACACAGGTATTAGGCAGCTACCAAACGGAGGTAGTACTGCCTGGGAAGATAATGGATGCATAATGTGTTGTCTAACGGTAGACCCTGCTGCCATTTGGCATCACGAAAATTGTGACAGTCCCAGGTTGCTGATCTGACTTTCTGCCTCATTTACAGACAATTGCAGGGTCTCAATTGTTTCTCTTACCTTGACAACACAACATACATATTGTTTCTCTTGATTTTTTTGTATTTCTTTGATTCTTTATTATTATTATTATTACTGCTACTACATTTTCGCCCCCCCCCCCCCCCCCCCCCGGCCCCGATGTGGGTCACTGACCTGTGCCCAGGTGGGCTAATCCCCGTAAAAAAAAGGAAAACACACACACACACACACACACACACGTACGCCTTCTGTTAGATGATGGCATTTTCCACGGGGTCGAGGAGGTCGTGGCTTCAGGATGGCGACGGTGAAGGTGTGTTAATAGTTGGTGATTAAGGGAACATGTGGTGGTGATGGAGCAGGGGTAAAGAAAGGTGTGGTGATAGGGTAAGGTGTGGTGATAGGGTAAGGTGTGGTGATAGGGTAAGGTGTGGTGATAGCTAGGGGAAGGTGTGATAGTGGTAATGAACAAACATATGATGCTTGAATAGTACCCCGTGAATAGCACTGCTGTAGTAGCCAGTAGACGCGGTGCAGTACTGAACGGCCGGGTGGTGGTGTCAGCTGGTAGGTTGACGAGTTCCTGTCTTTTTCAGGAATTCCATTGGTAATATGTTTTTATGAGTTTAACATGATTATAGTTTACATAGTGACAATAGTGCATTGTAAAATATCCTTATCTTAGAAGGGGTTTAATCTTGTGTAGTTGCTAGTTCTCGGTGTATGTGTGAGGGATTTAGTCTGTTTTATTGTAGGGGGGATAAAATTTATATTGCCTGTACTGTTGCATTGTATTAATGGTCTTGTGGTGTGTTAGTCACGTGGATCCTAATAGAAGATAAAGTGTGTGCGTCCTCTCTCTCTTCTCTCTCTCATTACAGAATGTCAGGGCCCAGGGGTGGTGAGTCACGGTGACCCGCACACTGCCCAGGTCATGCGTGCATTACCACACTTGTTAGGGTTTGCCTCCCTCTTTGTACTCGTAAAGGTTGAATTTGCTGGAATGTTGTCAAGGAATGATAGATTTATTCTCATCTAGACTTGTTTGACTGGTGTAAGTCGTGGCATTTTCCATTTCCTCTCCCCCCATCCTTCTATTATCTATCACCCCAGTTTGCACTTCATTTCTGCTAATATTCCCTGTTTTCTCTACTGGTTTTCTTTCCCTTCTCCTTTTGTTTTAGATCCTATAATTCATGTATGTCTTTCCTCCTCTCCCACCCTCCCTTCCACCTTTTTATCAACTATTCTCTACATCTGTTCCTCCTTCCCTCATATCTCCTCCATATCTCTCCCTTCACTTCCTGTCACCCTGTTCCCTCCACCATGTTTACCTATATCACTCGCACAGTCAGGGGTAACATCTGTGCCCCCCCCCCCCCCCCCCCCCCCCCCCCCCCAGAGCTCGGCATTTCTCCTCGCATGTAAAAACTTAAGCTGGTGCCTTGTAAGAGGTGCGTGTGTACTGAGTGGGTTGATACGTCACTGCATTGTGGCCTGTACAACACTGAACCTCTTAATTTAATCTCCTAAAGGTATCCCTAGAAGGAGCAATCAACAGTGCCTGGCGTTCCCGTGCACTTGCAAGGTTATTGATGTCTCGCCAGACGTCCGTTTGTCCACCTGCTTTCAGTGTCGCTCTTTTGTTGTAGAAATTTAAGCCCTTGCCTTGTACTGTACATCTACCAGCACTATTTATGCCAGGCTGGTGTAAAAATTCGCCGCCACTACTGGAAGTTGGGTGTACAGGGGGCGGTGGTGGTAAAATGTATACTGATTTGGAAAAACATGAATTCTAACGGGAGGGAAGAGTGGTGTTTAGCATACATCACCCTCCCTCCTAGTAGGTAGAGGGTGTTGCTTTGGGAGGAGGAGGGGGGGGGGGGGGGGGGAGGTGTGAGTCGTGCTCTGTAGCAGCGATGGGGTTTGTGTTAGTGAGACTGTCGGCCATGTTGGGTTAAGTAAAAGTCACTTGCAATAAGTTAGAGGTGGTTCAGGCAGGGCACGTGCGGCCCCCTCTGCTTCTTGCTCAAGAGACGGTGAATACCCCGCCAAGCAACTCTGTGCCGCAAGAGAACCTTGTCCCACTTGCCTTAATGTTGCCTTCTTCACTCTTTCTCTTTCATGATATTTCGCTGTTGGGGAAGTTTGGTTGAGGGTTGACAGTGTATGGTGACGTTTAAAGTGTTCATGCCTCGTGACGAAGATCGGCGTATGGCTGAGTAGGAGTGACAGATGGTTGATAATCGTGATAGTGGTAGTGGTGCTAGTGGTGTGTTGTGATGGTGCTAGTGGGGTGTTGCAGTGTGGTGATGGTGCTAGCGAGGTGTTGCAGTGTGGTGGTGTTAGTGGTGTGTTGTGGTGATGGTGCTAGTGTGGTGATGGTGCTAGTGGTGTGTTGTGGTGGTGCTAGTGGGGTGTTGTGGTGATGGTGCTAGTGGGGTGGTGTGGTGGTGGTGCTAGTGGGGTGGTGTGGTGGTGGTGCTAGTGGTGTGTTGTGGTGGTGCTAGTGGGGTGTTGTGGTGATGGTGCTAGTGGGGTGGTGTGGTGGTGCTGGTGGGGTGGTGGTGCTAGTGGGGTGTTGCAGTGTGGTGGTGGTGCTAGTGGGGTGTTGCAGTTGTGGTGGTGGTGCTAGTGGGGTGTTGCAGTTGTGATGGGGTGTTGTGGTGGTTTGTACCTGGTGGGAGTGAACAATGGTGTCGTGGGTGAGAGTTGTGTGTCAGGGGCATGTTATTCTGGTGCTAAGTGGTGTCCCCAGGTCACCATCATCCAGCAACTCCCTCCACTGTTCCTCACCCACTCCCCCATCTTCTGCACCCGAGTTGTTTACACCACGGGTTCTCTCACTGTATGGTGGGCTTGTCTACGGTGTTTCGGTATGGTAATGTCTACCCTCTACGAGTCAACGATGTATAAAGTTGTTGTTCTTTCGCCAGCTTCTTCAGTCTCCCTAACTAGATCTCTCTGTTCACTTAAACCGTAGCCTTAGATGCGTATCCCTTCTACTTTCATTTACTTGTCGTCTGCCCCGTCCCCTCCAACCATTCCGACCTTGCCCTCCGTGAGTGTGGCGTCATGTATGTTGTGACCCATTTTTGCTGGTGAGAGTGAATGGTGTGTTTTCTGTTATCGGCCGTCGAGCGGACTCTCACACACCTCCACTGGTCGCTTGCTTCTAGGTACACCATTTCTCGGAGCTATAGTTACCTCTCCTTTGCACTACTTTGTGTATTATTTTGTTGCGTTCGCGTTTTTATTGATAAGGCTCGTTGGTGCGCTTTCCGATTGAGCCAAGCGTCCATTCACTCCCTTTTCCCCGCTTTTTTTTTTCATTATTTTTATCGTCCCACCCCAGTATAGAGCGCCAGTGTCCGTTGAGAACAGTACCATCGTCGTCTTTCCCTGTTATCTAGAGTTCATTCATGCGGCTAGTGGTGTGCCTTGTGTTGTTGTTTTTGAGCTTGCTTGAGTAGGTGATTCTCGTGAATGCGCTTTTGAGCATTATTTTTTTTTTTCATCGGTTATGTCCTTTCCTCTTTTCGTTGGTTGTTGATCTAGATGACTTGACCTAACAAGAACAAAATACGCACCAACTAGCCTTATCACTGCCAAACCAAGAAACGATCTCAACACTAATAATTCGATAAAGGGAACTTATTTAAATGTAGCAATGAGAGAGTGTAATAAGTTTGGCCAATGCGGTGCGTACCTTTGTTAAGAAGCAAGTGACCACAAAAAGAAGTGTGCAAAGGTGGCTGAGGCCAGGAGGGTGCCGCGCTGGATGGTGGGAGTCCCCTCACACATACATACACACCTTCACTCTCACCAAGCAAAAACTGGTCACACATACATGACGCCACACTCACGGAGGGGCAAGATCGGGGGATGGGGGGGGGGGGCAGAGATAAATAGGTTGGAGGAGTAGAAGGGATACGCATCTAAAGGCTACGGTTGAAGGAGACAGAATCTAGTTAGGGAGACTGAAGAAAGCTGGCGAAAGAACAACAACTTTATACATCGTTGACTCGTAGAGGGTAGACATTACCATACCGAAACACCGTAGACAAGCCCACCATACAGTGAGAGAACCCGTGGTGTAAACAACTCGGGTGCAGAAGATGGGGGAGTGGGTGAGGAACAGTGGAGGGAGTTGCTGGATGATGGTGACCTGGGGACACCACTTAGCACCAGAATAACATGCCCCTGA
This sequence comes from Homarus gammarus, assembly GCA_958450375.1. Taxonomy (NCBI): domain Eukaryota; kingdom Metazoa; phylum Arthropoda; class Malacostraca; order Decapoda; family Nephropidae; genus Homarus; species Homarus gammarus. The sequence continues at coordinate 24,709 of CAUDMG010001303.1, forward strand.
CACACAACTCTCACCCACGACACCATTGTTCACTCCCACCAGGTACAAACCACCACAACACCCCATCACAACTGCAACACCCCACTAGCACCACCACCACAACTGCAACACCCCACTAGCACCACCACCACAACTGCAACACCCCACTAGCACCACCACCCCACCAGCACCACCACACCACCCCACTAGCACCATCACCACAACACCCCACTAGCACCACCACAACACACCACTAGCACCACCACCACACCACCCCACTAGCACCACCACCACACCACCCCACTAGCACCATCACCACAACACCCCACTAGCACCACCACAACACACCACTAGCACCATCACCACACCACCCCACTAGCACCATCACCACAACACACCACTAACACCACCACACTGCAACACCTCACTAGCACCATCACCACACTGCAACACCCCACTAGCACCATCACAACACACCACTAGCACCACTACCACTATCACGATTATCAACCATCTGTCACTCCTACTCAGCCATACGCCGATCTTCGTCACGAGGCATGAACACTTTAAACGTCACCATACACTGTCAACCCTCAACCAAACTTCCCCAACAGCGAAATATCATGAAAGAGAAAGAGTGAAGAAGGCAACATTAAGGCAAGTGGGACAAGGTTCTCTTGCGGCACAGAGTTGCTTGGCGGGGTATTCACCGTCTCTTGAGCAAGAAGCAGAGGGGGCCGCACGTGCCCTGCCTGAACCACCTCTAACTTATTGCAAGTGACTTTTACTTAACCCAACATGGCCGACAGTCTCACTAACACAAACCCCATCGCTGCTACAGAGCACGACTCACACCTCCCCCCCCCCCCCTCCTCCTCCCAAAGCAACACCCTCTACCTACTAGGAGGGAGGGTGATGTATGCTAAACACCACTCTTCCCTCCCGTTAGAATTCATGTTTTCCAAATCAGTATACATTTACCACCACCGCCCCCTGTACACCCAACTTCCAGTAGTGGCGGCGAATTTTTACACCAGCCTGGCATAAATAGTGCTGGTAGATGTACAGTACAAGGCAAGGGCTTAAATTTCTACAACAAAAGAGCGACACTGAAAGCAGGTGGACAAACGGACGTCTGGCGAGACATCAATAACCTTGCAAGTGCACGGGAACGCCAGGCACTGTTGATTGCTCCTTCTAGGGATACCTTTAGGAGATTAAATTAAGAGGTTCAGTGTTGTACAGGCCACAATGCAGTGACGTATCAACCCACTCAGTACACACGCACCTCTTACAAGGCACCAGCTTAAGTTTTTACATGCGAGGAGAAATGCCGAGCTCTGGGGGGGGGGGGGGGGGGCACAGATGTTACCCCTGACTGTGCGAGTGATATAGGTAAACATGGTGGAGGGAACAGGGTGACAGGAAGTGAAGGGAGAGATATGGAGGAGATATGAGGGAAGGAGGAACAGATGTAGAGAATAGTTGATAAAAAGGTGGAAGGGAGGGTGGGAGAGGAGGAAAGACATACATGAATTATAGGATCTAAAACAAAAGGAGAAGGGAAAGAAAACCAGTAGAGAAAACAGGGAATATTAGCAGAAATGAAGTGCAACTGGGGTGATAGATAATAGAAGGATGGGGGGAGAGGAATGGAAAATGCCACGACTTACACCAGTCAAACAAGTCTAGATGAGAATAAATCTATCATTCCTTGACAACATTCCAGCAAATTCAACCTTTACGAGTACAAAGAGGGAGGCAAACCCTAACAAGTGTGGTAATGCACGCATGACCTGGGCAGTGTGCGGGTCACCGTGACTCACCACCCCTGGGCCCTGACATTCTGTAATGAGAGAGAGAAGAGAGAGAGGACGCACACACTTTATCTTCTATTAGGATCCACGTGACTAACACACCACAAGACCATTAATACAATGCAACAGTACAGGCAATATAAATTTTATCCCCCCTACAATAAAACAGACTAAATCCCTCACACATACACCGAGAACTAGCAACTACACAAGATTAAACCCCTTCTAAGATAAGGATATTTTACAATGCACTATTGTCACTATGTAAACTATAATCATGTTAAACTCATAAAAACATATTACCAATGGAATTCCTGAAAAAGACAGGAACTCGTCAACCTACCAGCTGACACCACCACCCGGCCGTTCAGTACTGCACCGCGTCTACTGGCTACTACAGCAGTGCTATTCACGGGGTACTATTCAAGCATCATATGTTTGTTCATTACCACTATCACACCTTCCCCTAGCTATCACCACACCTTACCCTATCACCACACCTTACCCTATCACCACACCTTACCCTATCACCACACCTTTCTTTACCCCTGCTCCATCACCACCACATGTTCCCTTAATCACCAACTATTAACACACCTTCACCGTCGCCATCCTGAAGCCACGACCTCCTCGACCCCGTGGAAAATGCCATCATCTAACAGAAGGCGTACGTGTGTGTGTGTGTGTGTGTGTGTGTTTTCCTTTTTTTTACGGGGATTAGCCCACCTGGGCACAGGTCAGTGACCCACATCGGGGCCGGGGGGGGGGGGGGGGGGCGAAAATGTAGTAGCAGTAATAATAATAATAAAGAATCAAAGAAATACAAAAAAATCAAGAGAAACAATATGTATGTTGTGTTGTCAAGGTAAGAGAAACAATTGAGACCCTGCAATTGTCTGTAAATGAGGCAGAAAGTCAGATCAGCAACCTGGGACTGTCACAATTTTCGTGATGCCAAATGGCAGCAGGGTCTACCGTTAGACAACACATTATGCATCCATTATCTTCCCAGGCAGTACTACCTCCGTTTGGTAGCTGCCTAATACCTGTGTGTAATAATAATAATAATAATAATAATAATAATAATAATAATAATAAACGGTTTATTAAGAAAGTTGCAGCCGGTGGCTGAAAATATACAAACTTACATGTGATTTAGACATAATAATATACGTTCAATACATTTACAGGGCTGTACATTATATAAATCAGGAGCAGTTTATTATTTTAACAATAGATGGGATGGTGCTATTCTTATATCTATCTGTGCAGGCTCTTATGGGCTGAATTTTGTTGTAGTGGCGGACTGCACGAGGTGGGCGGGGGACTGCCGGTGGCAGTAGATGACGAGGATGGTGCAGTAGTCAACTTGTGTGTGTTGGTTAATTAAATTTTTGGCCTCTTCTTGCGGCTGTAACAACTTGCTTTAGAAAAGCAGAAACAACAACAACAGCAGGTAACAGTGGTGGGGAGATATGCACAAGTTGTATATGAAAAAAATAATAATAATTAGGTATGTATAAAGGACACTGGATGGAAGGACAGTTAGGAAACAAGGAAACTCTCTCACCCCGACAGCACCTTTATAAAAATCCTCTGACAGAGCACCTAACACCTGTACCAAGAAAGCGTGTGTAGCTCCGACCATCATAAACCGAACATCTGGAGTCATCATTCATTACAGCTTTATTAAAAGAACACCCGTAGCAATTATTAAGAGCGTGTGAAAACCTTTACAACACTTGCATCAAGATAAAGAGCAGTGGCTTTACAACTATTCAGTATCACCATTACCACCACCAACCATCATCCCCATCACCAGGGTGTTAGTTACGGGTGGTTAGTTAGTTTAGATGAGTTTAGTTTCTGGCTAGATGATATTACGTTCAGGTCAGGCAAGGTTCTGGTTACCTCGTGTTAAATTATAAGTTTTGATCAGTTTAGGTAACCTAGTCAGATCAGGCTAACTTAAGTACTGGTCAGATCACTTCCGTTAGGGAGTAGTTACGTCACAAAAACTTGTATGAATGCCAGAGAAGAAAACTTAATGGATAAAATCGTACTCGAGGGGTCAATTCATCGTACTCGAGGGGTCAAGTCATCGACCTCGAGGGTTAATAAGATAATGAAAACAGAGTTTAGCCTTTGTTCGGGGTGTTTCACAAGTCACAAAACTCAGCAGGTTCACCATACAATTGTTCCCAAGATCACACACAGACAGTTTACCTCATGAAGCAATGTTAAGTGACTCCGTACATAACGTTTCCCTAAACATTTCGACGCCGCTATTGTTGTAATGTAAACTCGCGACCCGCCAGTGTTGCAATGTAGACTCGCGACCCGCCAGTGTTGCAATGTAGACTCGCGACCCCCCAGTGCCCCGCACCCGCCAGTGCCGCCGACGACAACTCGCGACCCGCCAGTGCCGCCGACGACAACTCGCGACCCGCCAGTGCCGCCGACGACAACTCGCGACCCGCCAGTGCCGCCGACGACAACTCGCGACCCGCCAGTGCCGCCGACGACAACTCGCGACCCGCCTGTTAGGTTCTGAATAATAAGTTCTATATACAGGAGAGAACACAAACACCTGTATAGTTTTGTAGGTTCGGTTTACTGGATAAGAGTATGTACACAGAGGAGAGCAGCGGTCTCCCTGGCTAGGCTCCATGTCAACTGCTATAGGCGACGTATGGCAAGTGATACATTAGCAGCTTCCATACGTCGCCAGGCACATTAATTAAGCGTGTGGGATATGGTAATAACATTGCCACACGCTGCTAGCTAGGCTGAATAAATAATACATAAATGGAGCACATACATAATATACATACATGATATATAATCCAGCATACATAATATACATACACCTCCCTCCCCCCTATACGCTCATAGCAAAGTCTTGAGCGGACCTTTTCTTTTGGATCCGTTCTGAGCGTCGAGGGACTTCATCACTGGGAAGGGTATGGGACTCAACAATGGTGGCGGGGCCAGCAGAAGGCATTGTTACGGGTCGGAGAAAACGGCGGTTCCTCCACCACACACGACCACTGGGTAACCGCACCTGGTAGTCCCGTGACCTGCCGAGACCCATGACTACGCCTACTTTGTCCCAACGTAGGGAGGTCGGGTCCTGAACACGGACTTGGGTGCCGACACTCAACCTGGGGAGAGAACGGGCGTGGTCATTGTAGCGGGCGACGACGTCCTGAACACGTTCGGCGGCTCGGCGATCACAATCCTCTGTCTTGGCCTGCCACTCCTTGGAGAAGGATTGAGGGTGAGCAGGGACACAAGAACGAAGGGGGCGTCCATACAAAACCTGGGCAGGGGAGCGTCCGGTGTAGTTAGGTGTGTTGCGAAGTTCAAGAAGACCCCTGTCGAAGGCCTCGCAGTCAATGTTCCCAGAAGGGGCCACCTTAAGGATGAGGTGCTTCAGGGATTTGACAGCAGCCTCAGCGTGGCCGTTGGACTGCGGGTAATGGGGCGATGACAACACATGCCGGACTCCCCATCGGTCAAGGAACACAGCAAAGTCCCGGCTTGTGAACTGAGGCCCTCCGTCGGTTCGCAGGCGTACGGGAACGCCCACGTCACGGAAGTAGTGGCGGAACTTGCTGATGGTGGCGGCAGACGTCGTGTCATTACCGCACTTGATGACAACCGGCCAACCAGAGAGACGGTCGACGATAACGAGGGAGGACTTTCCTGACACACAGAAAAAGTCGGCCGACACAGACTCAAAGGGGCGGGTGGGGTTGTCGTCACTCATAAAGGATTCCTGCTGCTGGCTGGGTTGTAATACGCGGCGGGGCTTACACACCCGGACAGCATTGGAGATGTCGGGGTCGATGCCAGGCCGGAACACAGTCTGTCTTGCACGCCGTTTGGTGGCCTCGGCTCCACAGTGACTGTCGTGGAGGCGAGCCAAGGCGTGGAGACTTGAGGCAGCAGGGACAACTACCGAAGGGGAGGTGTCACTGGCCAGAGGTAGGGGCAGGGCGGCAGCAGGGTAGTTGCTGCTCCCTTCGTGCACCCTGTTGGCGTGTTTTACCTCGAGAATCGGTGTTGGGAAGTCCTGGGAGATGATGGCCAACTCTTGGCAATGTCTGTAGGACAGCAAAGGAGTCGGAACGCCATTATGCACATCAATCCAGGCTTGACACGACCTGTTGCCAAAGGTGACGTGTGCATAGAGTGAACCTAGGGCCGGGGTCATCTGTGAACCATCTGCCATAAAGCGGAGATCCTTGGGGGGCGGTCCTAGATCACTTGGAGAGAGCCCCAAGCATTGCAAATGCTGGGGACCGATGACTGTAGCATCAGCGCCGGTGTCGGGCAACATCTGAAGACGGGATGACACACCGCCGTAGGTCACGATGACGCTGATGTACTGGGGGACTTTGGTCCTGGGACGCGGGGGGGAGCACACATTCCTAATGTGGCTCGAGCGTTGTCAGGAGTCGTCGTGCCTCTGATTGGAAGGCTGTGGGCGGCCCTCTCTGGTGGAGGGGGGCTGAAGCTTCCGCCGACGCGGTCCCTTGGGTATGTTGGAAGGGCAACACTTGTCATAGTGACCCAGACGACCGCACACATTGCACTGGACGCGTTTGGCTGGGCACCGTACTGTGAGTGACCAGTGGCCCTTACGGTCACAACTGTTGCAGGTAGACTGAGCAGCTGGACACACTTGTGTTCCGTGCTGCTTACCACAGTTGTTGCAAAATAAACCGGGCGTGGACGTGGTGGGCGAAGGCGTAGGAACAGACTTCTTGCCCTTCTTGTACCGGGACACAGCGCGTACAGCTGTAGGGGGAGCACGGATGGCAGAGGTGGCACACCTGGCAGCCTCATAGGAGCGATATATCGTCAACACATCAGGATCACCTGCTTCAACTGGGTCTCCTTGCACTGCTGGTGGTGGCCTGGACATATATCTACCTCTTCCGAGGCTCTCTTAAGACGCACGTAAAAGGCATCAAAAGACTCACCCTCCAACTGTCTGCAGCTAAACAATTCCCTCCTGCGCAGAGCTTCATTCTGCTGTCCTTTGATGTGCCGTTGTAGAACGTCCAGTACCTCCTCTACAGACAGCGAAGAGGTTGGGGGTACCTGCAACGTATGTTCCAAGACACGCTGAATTTCCAAGGACAGGCACATACGCAGCTGGATGAGTTGTTTAGGCTGTGACAAACTCTGGAGATCCACCATTGTAGAATAATCAGTCCACCGTCGCCGCCATTCGCGAAAAGTCTGGAAATTCACATCAGGCTTCAAGATGGGCGGTGTTTGAGCTGCTGCTTTAGGTGGGGCTGGGGGGTGTGAAGGAAGCATGGATGAGGTATCTGAACCAGTCAGTACCGAGGCAGTGTTAAGAGCCAGGGGCTTGGTTAACAGTGAGGCGAGATATCAAGGCTTCAAACCGTTCACTGTCTTCCAATCTCCGTTGGTGGTCTCGCTCTGCCTCTGCTTGCCTTCTGTGCTTATCCGCCAAACGTCTGTGGGCTTCATCCTCGCGTTTCTCATCTCTCATAAACTTCAGTAAAGCAATTATCTCGGGAGACAACGCTGAATATTGAGGTGAGGGACTGCGCGATGTGGGGGCTGGAGCGTCGTGGCCGGCCTGGTCATCCATCTCTGCGGGGCTATCACCCGCCTGGCTCATCCAGACGCTGGGTCCACGGCTACGTAAGGCGTGAGACATAACTACTGCCTCTGTGTACTATGTCTTAAATCAGTGTTGACCGGTCAGCCCGTCGTATCAACAAGATTTCAGACAAAAATTAATTAAATACACAGATAAGTAGGTTATATATATAAAATATATATAAGAAGCCGCGCGGTCAGCGAGTCTTAGTACGTGTGTGTGTGGTGTCCCGGGCGGGTAGAGAGTCTCGCCCCAGCTGTGAGGGGGGGGTGGAGGCGGCGCTAAGGGGGTGGAGGGAGAGGCGCGGCGACTCCCAGTCAGTCTAGTTACCCTCAGGACGCGGTCAGAGACGGGTGCACTGAACTCTACTCCTTACGAATGCCCAGAACGTGCCGTATACCTTGGGAATCCTTTAGAACAAGGTCACACATGAATGGCACGAAACACACAATGCACTAAACACTTCACAGAAAATCACTGTCACTGACACTGCTCAGAGTTGCTGAAATTCTTCGAGGAGAGCTGACGCGCGGGAGTTGACCCAAGCGAGAGGAGTCCGTACGCCGGCTTTCCGCAAACTTTGCACTATCACTCGTAATTATCCAGTAAGATCGGATCACTGCGCCATGTTAGGTTCTGAATAATAAGTTCTATATACAGGAGAGAACACAAACACCTGTATAGTTTTGTAGGTTCGGTTTACTGGATAAGAGTATGTACACAGAGGAGAGCAGCGGTCTCCCTGGCTAGGCTCCTTGTCAACTGCTATAGGCGACGTATGGCAAGTGATACATTAGCAGCTTCCATACGTCGCCAGGCACATTAATTAAGCGTGTGGGATATGGTAATAACATTGCCACACGCTGCTAGCTAGGCTGAATAAATAATACATAAATGGAGCACATACATAATATACATACATGATATATAATCCAGCATACATAATATACATACACCGCCAGTGCCGCCGACGACAACTCGCGACCCGCCAGTGTTGCCGACTATAAATAGTCGCGACCCGCCAGTGTTGCCGACTATAAATAGTCGCGACCCGCCAGTGTTGCCGACTATAAATAGTCGCGACCCGCCAGTGTTGCCGACTATAAATAGTCGCGACCCGCCAGTGTTGCCGACTATAAATAGTCGCGACCCGCCAGTGTTGCCGACTATAAATAGTCGCGACCCGCCAGTGTTGCCGACTATAAATAGTCGCGACCCGCCAGTGTTGCCGACTATAAATAGTCGCGACCCGCCAGTGTTGCCGACTATAAATAGTCGCGACCCGCCAGTGTTGCCGACTATAAATAGTCGCGACCCGCCAGTGTTGCCGACTATAAATAGTCGCGACCCGCCAGTGTTGCCGACTATAAATAGTCGCGACCCGCCAGTGTTGCCGACTATAAATAGTCGCGACCCGCCAGTGTTGCCGACTATAAATAGTCGCGACCCGCCAGTGTTGCCGACTATAAATAGTCGCGACCCGCCAGTGTTGCCGACTATAAATAGTCGCGACCCGCCAGTGTTGCCGACTATAAATAGTCGCGACCCGCCAGTGTTGTCGACTATAAATAGTCGCGACCCGCCAGTGTTGTCGACTATAAATAGTCGCGACCCGCCAGTGTTGTCGACTATAAATAGTCGCGACCCGCCAGTGTTGTCGACTATAAATAGTCGCGACCCGCCAGTGTTGTCGACTATAAATAGTCGCGACCCGCCAGTGTTGTCGACTATAAATAGTCGCGACCCGCCAGTGTTGTCGACTATAAATAGTCGCGACCCGCCAGTGTTGTCGACTATCAAAACTCGCGACCCGCCAGTGTTGTCGACTATAAATAGTCGCGACCCGCCAGTGTTGCCGACGACAACTCGCGACCCGCCAGTGTTGTCGACTATAAATAGTGGCGACCCGCCAGTGTTGTCGACTATAAATAGTCGCGACCCGCCAGTGTTGTCGACTATAAATAGTCGCGACCCGCCAGTGTTGTCGACTATAAATAGTCGCGACCCGCCAGTGTTGTCGACTATAAATAGTCGCGACCCGCCAGTGTTGTCGACGACAACTCGCGACCCGCCAGTGTTGTAGATAACTCATTCCTCAACAGCGTTGCAAGTCACCTCAAGACCTATCAATGTTGCAAAGACAACCTCATGACCCGCCAGTGTCAAACTTCAGAGACTAAGGTCGAGGAAAACGCCACAATGAGAGCCTAATCCGACACATCCTTATACAGTGTGTACAATCAAAGACAAAAGTCGTGTCGTGGTTTTGTCCTAAGATTAAATATAACTCGTGAAACATTATGAGAGCGCTACCACATAGTACCACAAGGCAGAAAGCACCAAAAGTTTAGCCCTTCGGTGTGTGTTTTCACCAAATTTCACGACACGACTTTCGTCTCTCATTGCACACACACTATCATATAGATATAGAAAGGTAGAGAGAGCTCGCTCTCTCTCTCATATATATATATATATATATATAATATATATATATATATATATATATATAGATATATATAATCACACCGGGAAAAGGGAATTAATGGAGAACCTTAACTTTCGTCTTTATTCAAGACATCTTCAGAGGCAACGGAATTACAAAGACAGAGCTTATGTACACAGGGTGACCTTACAAAACATGAGGTCAGGTAAAAAAGCATGACATCCACTAATCCACACACCAACCACACAGCAAACATAAGAAGAGATTATAAGAACGGGCGACATAACTAGTCATGGCACGTCAGGTAAAAAATATGAGCCCCACTAATGATCTATCATACATCTACCTTACATGCTTCCAAAGCATTTTTAACCTTGGGCCACTCACAAATAAATTTGTGTAACATCAGTTTTGTATTGACCATCACTTAGTGATGGTCGTGATGGTCAGTACAAAGGAAACCTGCAAAGACTCGAACAAGCCAACGGGAAGTTCACTGCCAATTTGTAACCCGTAAACTGACGAACTAAACGAGACGGAAGATACAGAAAGGAAGGGTGAGAACAGATAAGAGGGGACATTTGAGACCACATCCCCACCATCAATTGGCAGAACTGTGGTGTAAACAGATGGAAAAATTAACGTACGGAAACCGAGTACTGTACTGCACGCTTATAATGTATCGGGTAAAATTTACCAAGAAAATAACGCGACATACAGCCTTCACTCCATCACCTGTCGCGGCATTGTAAACAGAGGCCGACATAATGTATGTGTGCAGTGTTGTATAATTATACCTCTCCAGCAAGCTGCTACTACTAAATACAGCCCCTGCTTGGGATACTTCACTATGACGAGCCTAACTATAATGTAGATATATTACTTACGATATGTAATAATAATAATAATAGTAATAATAAACGGTTTATTAATAGAGTTGCAGCTGGTGGCTGAATATATACAACTTACATTTGATTTAGACAATGAAATGCGTTGAATACATTTACAGGGCTGTACAATACATAAATCAGGAGTTGTTTATTAGTTCAACAATAGATGGGATGGCGCTATTCTTATATCTATCAGTGAGGGCTCTTATGGGCTGACTTTTGTTGTAGTGGCGGACTGCGCGAGGTGGGCGGGGGACTGCCGGTGGCAGGAGGTGGCGATGACGAGGATGGTGCAGTAGTCCACTGCCAAAACCTTGCTGTCTGTGTGTGTATGTATGTATGTGTGTGTGTGTGTGTGTCTGTCTGTGTGTGACGGCACCTGGGACACTTGCAGGTTTCCAGAAGCACCACCATGGCCAGACCTTCACTGTAAACTGTGCCGTGAAGAAATAGCTCTCGAGTGCCACACAACTGTAAGTAATACCACCTGCTGTCTGATCGGCGAAGTTAAGCAACGTTCAGTCTGGTTAGTACTTGGATGGGTGACCGCCTGGCCCTAAGGACTCTACTGGGAACAAGCAACCCTACCTTACTGGTCTGATGAAGGGTTAACCCGGGATCACCACACCTTATCACTTCACGCTCCATCAGTCCCCCTCAATATACTGTATATATTTTATCTTATCTAACCAAACATTATGTAGACTAAAGACTTACACTTGCCTAGAGATGATGATTATAAGTAATGATAGTGGTAACTGGTGATAATAAAGGTAACGTGATAATGACGCAGATAAAAAGTATAATTATAATGATCATGATAATTGTGATGAATGATTGATTTGTATGAAGCATCTGCCGTCCTAAGTAACGATGACGGCGATGAAGGTGACGACGACGGTAACGATGACGGCAACGATGAAGGTAACGATGACGGCAACGATGAAGGTAACGATGACGGCAACGATGAAGGTAACGATGACGGCAACGATGACGGCGATGAAGGTAACGATGACGGCGATGAAGGTAACGATGACGGCAACGATGACGGTAATGACGGCGATGAAGGTAACGATGACGGCGATGAAGGTAATTATGGTAATAAATGGTGGTAATGGCAACTGATAAGGATGAGTAGCAATGATTGTTGATAGTGATGGTAATGATGTGAAGCCCTGATGATGATGAGCGACACTCAACCCCCCCCCCCCCCCCTGCCCCCCAAGACACACATTCCCACATGACAGCTGCCTCCAAGCTGATCCTATCATGTTGGAGATTGGCGGGTCAACCACTGATCTACATATTGGGGTGTTGGGGTGTGTGGGATAAGAACAAGAGAGGAAACAGGTGGAGAATGGGGTGTGTGTAGTGTGGGTGTGAATGTATAGTGTGGGAGAGGGTGTGACAGTGTAGTGTGGGGTGTGTGTGTGTGAGAGGCAGGGAAGGGTGTGTGTGTGTGAGAGAGGGGCAGGGGAGACAAGTGAGAGAGAGAGAGAGAGAGAGAGAGAGAGAGAGAGAGAGAGAGAGAGAGATATGAGGAGATATCAGCGTTATTATCACAATCAAATGAGTCGAGTTATCCCACAGTGATAATGTCGACACTTTTTAAAGGCTGGCAAGTTTTCAGATAACACCTGCCGCCGCCGCCACCACAGTATCCCACAGGAGGTCAAGTATCCCTCAACCACCACAGTATCCCACAGGAGGTCAAGTATCACTCAACCACACAGTATCCCACAGGAGGTCAAGTATCCCTCAACCACCACAGTATCCCACAGGAGGTCAAGTATCCCTCAACCACCACAGTATCCCACAGGAGGTCAAGTATCCCTCAACCACACAGTATCCCACAGGAGGTCAAGTATCCCCCAACCACCACAGTATCCCACAGGAGGTCAAGTATCCCTCAACCACCACAGTATCCCACAGGAGGTCAAGTATCCCTCAACCACCACAGTATCCCACAGGAGGTCAAGTATCCCTCAACCACCACAGTATCCCACAGGAGGTTAAGTATCCCTCAACCACCACAGTATCCCACAGGAGGTCAAGTATCTCTCAACCACCACAGTATCCCACAGGAGGTCAAGTATCCCTCAACCACACAGTATCCCACAGGAGGTCAAGTATCCCTCAACCACCACAGTATCCCACAGGAGGTCAAGTATCCCTCAACCACCACAGTATCCCACAGGAGGTCAAGTATCCCTCAACCACCACAGTATCCCACAGGAGGTTAAGTATCCCTCAACCACCACAGTATCCCACAGGAGGTCAAGTATCTCTCCACCACTCCCCAACTTTATATCCAGTGAACCCCATCAATTCCCTCTCCGTTAACCCTCAACACACCACCCACAGTCACCCCACTCACATCCAGCCTTCCCTCCTACGAGGGAGAACTTTTCCACGTCCTCCTCCATGCCCCCCCCCCCCCCCTCCTAATCAATCAGACAGAACCGGTCGTGTGGCTCACATGCTCACCTGTCTACAATGGTGACGGTCTCCCAATACCTCTGTCTATCCTGCTCACCCGTTCACCTTCACCTCCCCCAGCCTTTCCTCCCCTGGACGGCCATCCATCCATCTTCGTCTCCTACTACCATCTCTTCTCCCCCCCCCCCCCCCGTCAAATCCAACCTGCTCTCTCTTCCTGGAATTTCCCCACATCCATTCCATTATGTTCTTCTATTTTCCACCCGTCCCGATCACCATTTGTCACTCCGCCTCTTCACCCGTCAAACCTCTTTCGCCCCCCCCCCCCCCCCTTTTCGACCAATTTCCCAGACCCCATATCCTACATTCTCATTTCATGACGTCCTTAACCCAGGCAGAATCGTCGCCTCGCTACCACTCCTCCAGATGACATCACGCCACCACCTCCCACTCTTTCAGCTGACATCGCGTCACCACCTCCCTCTACTCCAGCTGACCTCACGTCACCACCTCCCTCTACTCCAGCTGACCTCACGTCACCACCTCCCTCTACTCCAGCTGACCTCACGTCACCACCTCCCTCTACTCCAGCTGACCTCACGTCACCACCTCCCTCTACTCCAGCTGACCTCACGTCACCACCTCCCTCTACTCCAGCTGACATCACGTCACCACCTCCCTCTACTCCAGCTGACATCACGTCACCACCTCCCTCTACTCCAGCTGACATCACGTCACCACCTCCCTCTACTCCAGCTGACATCACGTCACCACCTCCCTCTACTCCAGCTGACATCACGTCACCACCTCCCTCTACTCCAGCTGACATCACGTCACCACCTCCCTCTACTCCAGCTGACCTCACGTCACCACCTCCCTCTACTCCAGCTGACCTCACGTCACCACCTCCCTCTACTCCAGCTGACCTCACGTCACCACCTCCCTCTACTCCAGCTGACCTCACGTCACCACCTCCCTCTACTCCAGCTGACATCACGTCACCACCTCCCTCTACTCCAGCTGACATCACGTCACCACCTCCCTCTACTCCAGCTGACATCACGTCACCACCTCCCTCTACTCCAGCTGACATCACGTCACCACCTCCCTCTACTCCAGCTGACATCACGTCACCACCTCCCTCTACTCCAGCTGACATCACGTCACCACCTCCCTCTACTCCAGCTGACATCACGTCACCACCTCCCTCTACTCCAGCTGACATCACGTCACCACCTCCCTCTACTCCAGCTGACATCACGTCACCACCTCCCTCTACTCCAGCTGACATCACGTCACCACCTCCCTCTACTCCAGCTGACATCACGTCACCACCTCCCTCTACTCCAGCTGACATCACGTCACCACCTCCCTCTACTCCAGCTGACATCACGTCACCACCTCCCTCTACTCCAGCTGACATCACGTCACCACCTCCCTCTACTCCAGCTGACATCACGTCACCACCTCCCTCTACTCCAGCTGACATCACGTCACCACCTCCCTCTACTCCAGCTGACATCACGTCACCACCTCGCTCCAGCTGACATCACGTCACCACCGCCCTCTACTCCAGCTGACATCACGTCACCACCTCCCTCTACTCCAGCTGACATCACGTCATCACCTCCCTCTACTCCAGCTGACACCACGTCACCACCTCCCTGTACTCCAGCTGACACCACGTCACCACCTCCCTCTACTCCAGCTGACATCACGCTCAATTATTACTACCTTCGTAATTTAGTTTCCAATAATTTACTTTTCTACGTCAATCAATCCTTCCAGCCCCCCCCCCCCCCCCCCACAAGGTAGGAAGGTATAGGGGTGTTGAGGGGCGAGGACACACTCAGGTTACATGACTCACCTACGGCTGAACTATTTAATCCGGGATAACCTGGTGTATGGTGTCACCGGCTGCCTCATTTCTCTCCCCTCCGCACCCCCCTCTTCCTACACGCTTCTTTTCCTCACCCCTACCCATCCTCACCTCCCTCTAACCAACAACTCCACAATTTTTACCTTCCCAAACCTACCACCAACCTCTGTTGTTCCTCACTGTTTGGAAACTTGTACCAACTAAATTCATTATATTTCATATGTTGGTCCTTCCCATGAGTCCAGTGATCAACGGTGTTATTAAGACACTTAGGACGTTTAACACCACCACCTTGAAGTTAATAACGAGTTAGTGACAATGGCATCCACTCCCTGAACCGTGCCAGGCGGCCATTAACCTACCTAGGAAGGGGGGGGGGGGGGATTGGTGCCAGTCAGGCGGAGGCGGTGTCACCGTGATGGGTAAAGGGATGACCTGTAAAGTGACTCGTAATTGGCATGGTGAGTCAGTCTAGGTATAGGGAGGAAGGGAACGGTGCCTACCTTTAACGGGAATATAATAAAGATGGAGACGAGGTTAACTTGGGAGGGTTATAGGATTATTCTGCATAGGGCAGAAATGCATAACTATCATGGGACACGAAAAATTGGGTCTTCGGCCGATACTGGGTGAATGATCTCTAAGGAAGGCGATATGCTCTTTTAATGGAGAGAACAGTTGACTTAGCTAGGGGGAGGTGATCCTAGCGGGACATGGAGGATAACAAGAAAGGATGAGTGAGTGTGTGTGTGAGTGAGTGAGTGAGTGAGTGTGTGTGTGGCACAGAGAAAGTGTGTTAGTGTGTGGGAGCAAGATACCGGTTCTGGTGGTGTAGGTGAGGCGAGTCTTGCTCCACACCACCACCACCGTTGTCCCGCGCCTCACAGTAAGGTTCACCAACAGGCCTCAAGGACACACTACCCCCCCCCCCCCCCCACTCATAACACCAACACTAATTCAGTTCATTATGCAGAATAACGCGAGGGTAACTATAACATTATTTTCTTTTTTAAATGTTATGTCACGGCCTACTTGAATGCGGCAATGTACATACAAATCTTAATTTTGCAGCAGAAGCCAACGTGACTATAAATTGACCTGGCTAAGAAAAATCAGTTTACAACATTACTTACTTTAATATTTCCCCAATTTCTCTACAAGGGATGGCTGGGAAGCCCATTTACAGAGACAGGCGAGTATAGGAGCCACAACACATACCTGTAAGGAGATATAACATAAGAATGGGGAAAACTGCACCAGGCCTATTGGCCCATACTGGGCAGTCCCGTTTACACCCAACCCCTATAGCTCATATATCCATCCAACCTATGTTTGAAGCTATCCAGCGTATTCGAGTTAATGATGATGTTTGGTAAACTTGTTCCACTCTTCCAATACTCTATTCCCAAACCAATATTTACCTCTCTCGCGCCTAAATCTAAATTTGTCTAATTTAAAACCATTGCTACGAGTTCGCTCCTGGTTGGATAGTTTAAGTACCCTTGTTATATCACATTTGTTCAGCCCTGACTTCCATTTATACATCTTGATCATATCGTCCCTCACTCTACGTCTCTCGAGGGAGTGCAAATTAAGATGCTTTAACCTGTCTCTGTATTCAAGGTTCCTAATACCCGGGATTAGTCTGGTCATTCGCCTCTGAATTCTTTCTAGGGATTCTACATCCATTCTGTAGTACGGTGACCAGAACTGAACCGCGTAATCCAAGTAAGGTCTCACAAGCGTAAGGTATAGTTTTAGGATGACCTCTCTAGTCTTATAACACTCCTTTGTATGAACCCAAGTATTTTATTAGCCTTGTTTCGAGAAAATGCACATTGTTTATTTGGTTTAAGATTCTTACTTATTACTCCTAAATCTTACTCAGTCGGATTTCTCAATAACAACGTTGTTCATCTGATATCTGTGGTCTCTATTTACATCTCCTAGACTAAGTACTTTACATTTGTCCACATTAAATTTCATCAACCATTTTTAAGACCATGCGAATTTTTTGTTTAGATCTTCGTGCAGTTTTGCGGAGTCCGTCAGATTTAATTACACGCCCTATATTAGTGTCAGGAAATTTACTTATGTTGCTGCCTATACTTATATCTATGACGTTTATGTATATAATTAATAGTAATGATCCAAGTACTGAGCCTTGAGGTACTCCACTAGTGACGTTACCCCAATCGGATTTAGTGCCAATGCTTACTCGCTGTTTCCTGTTCTTGTTTATGCATTTGACCTCTCGTTATCACCGAGACCAATAATGCCTTCATACATGTGTAGCCTTACTTCACCACACTTACCCTTACATCACACCCACACATGGTCTTCCATCACCACACAACCTACAACACAAACCATCATACTGGCTACACACTCATGTCTACCATCCACACAACACTAAGTTTCCAGGTGTTGTTAACAAGGACAGTAGACCCAGACGAGATGTGGTTAATGTGTGAAAGTGGGAGTCGGAGATGATGATGATAAATAATAATAATAATAACCCTCTCCCTCCATCCCTCTACCCCTTCTCCGATACACGTCCGGTCCGTCTATCAGTCTCCATATTTACTCATTCCTTACTTAACTTCCTCACCAGGTTCGGACACACACACCGTTATGTTCGAAGATATGTGACTGGTGCTTGGAATGTGAATAAGTATTTCTAGCATAACTACGGTAATTGTGGATATATACAGTATATCCCCAAACGCCGCAAAATAACTAGAAACTGACGATACAGAAATGACAGCACATCGCACCCCCCAAACTACAGTAGTTAGTTACACACTTGTTAACCCCACTTTAAGAATTATGATTTAACCCTTTTGAGTATATTAACCCTTTGAGTATCGTTTAACCCTTTGAGTATAATGGTTTAACCCTGTCAACACTTATTATTTAACCCCCTGAGCACGGTGGTTTAATAATAATCAAGTTAACCTCTTATACAGTACAAGTATTGAAATGTACAATCTGCCAGGAGAGACATTCTCGATATTTTGCTGACGAACAATTGACCACACGATCAGTAATGGCGAGTGAGTGGCCACACTTTTGTTGAAGAAACAAAGAGGACATTACTTACACGAGGACACCTGAGTAATCATCGCCGCCACTGAGGGTCCAACACTTGACCGGTATACAGCCAAAACCATCCTCCTCATTCAGTCATCTGACCCCTTTATCTTCCTTGACGTCATAATAAACTAACAACCCAGGAAACATCTACCAACCATTTGTATAGTGGCAGACATCTTGGCGAGTTCAATACCAAATTACGCTCTCTCTCTCTCTCTCTCTAGAGACAGACAGACACACACACAGAGAGAGACAGAGAGAGACAGAGACAGACAGAGAGACAGAGACAGAGAGAGAGAGAGAGAGAGAGAGAGATAAACTAACAACCCAGGAAACATCTACCAACCATTTGTAGAGTGGCAGACATCTTGGCGAGTTCAATACCAAATTACGCTCTCTCTCTCTCTAGAGACAGACAGACACACACACAGAGAGAGACAGAGAGAGACAGAGAGACAGACAGAGACAGAGAGACAGAGACAGATAAACTAACAACCCAGGAAACATCTACCAACCATTTGTAGAGTGGCAGACATCTTGGCGAGTTCAATACCAAATTACGCTCTCTCTCTCTCTCTCTCTCTCTCTCTCTCTCGAGAGAGAGAGAGAGAGAGAGAGAGAGAGAGAGAATTCTGATTGGTTCTTTCCCACCATGACGTGCACGAGTCACACACACTTGATATAATTTAGTTATATCAAATCTGGTAGGACTCATATTGGCTTAAAACTATTTGGTTGTGTTGGCGGTGAGGTGTGTTACTGGAGTAATAGGAAGACAACAAGCTGATGTCATAATGGGAAAGTAACAATCAGTACAATTAAGCTCGCTAACATGTGGCGAGTGTCTGCCCAATTTATACACCCACAGCCACCAAGGACAGTCCTCTCCACTTGCCTTCACGCTCACCTTCATGAAGACAACTGCATCACAAAACACTTTCTACCTTAGTGTAATATTCCTAGGCTGACATCCAACAATTACAATGTGGCTAGTGGGTCAACACACTGCATATCTTCTCCACATAGTTATGGAAGAGCCATACTAATGTTCTAGTTTTCTCTCGTAAAAGCGCAAACCCTTACCATATAACTAACGGGTTACCACTATTGATAACTCTCATGTTTGGACGACAGCAGGCCAGCAACCCGTCAATAACAAAAGGGAGTTAGAGGAGGTAGCTCAACTGTGGTACACAGGTTAAACTACGGAACACTAAAGAAAGCGAAGTTTCTCTTGCACCTGCCCGTCGCCACACAGGTGGAAGTCAAGCAATAAAGTAAAAGTGAAGGCAATTAGCCTCGAGAGCACCTGCCCGCCAGATATAGAAGCACTTCCTGCAACCGAGAAGGAAAAGTAAACACCAAATCTGTTGTGTAACCTGAACAACACGATAGTCAGGAGGAACGGAAGATGGACAACATTTTCATTTTTTCCACATAACACCTCGACTGGCAAAGAAACAGGACACGGATTCATAAAAAATAACGCACGTAAATTCTTCCCTGTAACTGGGGATTAGAGAACGCATCTAGTTCATAATTCTGAAGAGCATTGTAGACGCGAAATTGGCTGCCATCCTTTTTCTAGTTACTGAAGCAAGTGTCAGATGGACGTGTTCTTACATCACCAACCAGAGGGGTGGGGAGTGAGGATAAATTAAGGTGCCAATACTCGAGATCCGGGTAGAGGCGAGTACAGGAGGGTCCCGAGGGGTGTTACAGTGTGGGAGTCCAGCTGATTCAACACTGGGTCTTTGTCCGCTCATCAAGCTGACTGTAAGGTGTCGGGCACTCACCTCCACCTCAAAACACACACTTCCTCAATTAAGTGTTTGATTTTAACATGGGAGAACATAATACCTGTAAGAAGGAGGAGGAGGAGGAACAATAGGAGAACATGTTAAGTGGATAACAAGGCAGAGCAAAACATAATTGTGGGACAACAAGGGCACTGCCAAAATTCGCCTTTTACCCAATCTAGGGCATTACAAGTGACTCCCGGGAGACGAAGGTCTTCAAGAAGGTGGCATAACGGTGTCATTCCTGCCTCAAGGGATCTGCACCAGCTGTATCTTATCTTCCTTTTGACAATTTTTCCCATACACATGATAAGTGTAACCATACACGACTATAAGACACTGAGGCGACACTTGTATTAATACCCCAAGTCATGTTCATGACACGCTTCTCACTACACCACTTGTCACTACAAGACCCAGTCAAACCAGAAAAAGACTGAATAACCCCAAAGAACTTAAATCTGATAAGCTTGACAGCTGCTCGCTCAACATTGTAAAGATCTTCACCTATTACTGGGTCACAAATAACGAACGATAGGAATGATGTATTTCATCAATACAGTATGTTAACTTTGAAATGTCAAAATGTTCTAAGAGCTGTTCAATGCACCGAGTGGTGACTTTAGACATCTAACACTACACTGATTGTTGCACTAAGGCAGTGTACCATACTTGCTCTACATACTACACAGGCGATGAGAGCGCAAGTTTCCAGCCCTCTGACCATACTATGGTCGAGAGACGATTAAACTACAAATAATGGAAATAACCGTAAAGATGAACAGAGCGAGTACTGTAGTGGGGAAGAGGGAGTGGAGAGCAGCAGCAGCAGACACGGGATGGCCGCCTTCATTGTTGCCGCCAGTGGCTACCGTTGCCATTATTAAGGTCCGCACACCAAATTGTGGGTTTGACTGGTCCCTCTCTCGCTGTGCAGTATGTGGGGGAGAGTGAGGAGTGATGGCGGGTGAAGAAGTGCGTCCAAGACCTACGTTGCCTCATACGACTAGTAGGTATTTAACAGCTACTGGCCAAACATGTCAGGTCATGACAGCACCCGATGGCCTGGAGGTAACGATCCTGACCCTATAGGAGCAGGTTCAAGCCTTTGGTGGAGATTTTGTCAAGCACTTTAGGGAAGATATTCCAGTTAAGACTTAAAAAGCAACGGAGTTTTGCAATATAGGAAAACTGTTTATGGTTAGATTGCCTTTATGAAATTTGGCTTTCATCTACGAAATCCTCTCGCTATCTTAAAATAGAAATTTACCTTAATTAGGTTCGGTTAATAAGGTTAACAGTTTATTGATACATACATGATCGTCTCTACAGTGAGAAAACTTTGACACTACACAAAAATTACCGGTTGTCATAATTATCCATTAACCTCATATCACGCGTACTGTCCCCACACAAGGTGTTTATTACTAATTAGGATAAATACTGTACGAGAAACCTTGTAAAATGTTGTGTCAGAAGAAATCTATTATCGTTCAGTGAATAAATAGGAGGCGGTGGCATATAAAGTTGCTGATTCAGCTAAAACTGTGTTCATCGGCAGTAATTAAATTATACTTATATCCACAGCAATAAAAATCCCAACGTAAGAAATCCCTTAAACAGAATCTTTCAAACACAGAACCTGGCCCGTCAACAACACGTTCGTATAACAATATATAATTGACTGCTTGCTCGTGCTACAGAAGTCTGCCGGCACCTACAGTAGTTCCCCTTAACAAAAACAGCTCGATCGTGCTATTTTGTGTTTGTCATCACCTTAGCACACAAGCCTACCAGTTTATTCCCCCAAACTACACAACAACCTGAAGAGATTGTAAATAATAAATGAGCTCAAAACACACAGGAGGCAGTCAACAATTGATGTAGATACTGGAAGACCGAGTCACTTAACTGCACCAGAGTATAATACCCCACGGAGTTAAAGATAAAGTGAACAAGCTCTTCCTAGTGAAATGCAGAGGAGTAATTTCTATAATTAGAGAGGGCAATTGTAAGCCCCTGGCCCCGAGACTACTGAACCTGTTACCAACTCATGTAACAACACACACACACACACACACTTATTATCCCAAGTAGGAATACTTACCTGGACGTAGTAGCTTTGGGTGACTCGTATCTTGGTTTTAACAAAACTGATAAATTGTTTTGTATGTTTATATTCATATACACACTGCGACGCCGTCTGAGGATATCACCGTAAATAGTTTGTACCTTTTATATCAATGTGTGCTTGTAATGGTCACGGAAGTACCAATACAATGTCGGTGCCATCCTGTCCACTACATTTGTATTGCAATTCAAATAAACACGTTACATGCTTCAATATCTTCCGCTGGGAAAAATATGAAGGTGCTAGTTAGTGACGACCCTGGTGATGACGATCACAGCCTGAGGAACACAGCCTCAGGTAGTCCTACTAAGAACCCAATAAATATATTAAACTTTTCTCTGCTCTTGAATCGCTTTCAAATAAACACACTAGTATATATATATTTAATGCAATCTGTTGAACAAATGTTTTCATTTTAGTCATATTTATATATTCTTTTCGCCGCTCTGTCTAGGTGAAGTCTTCTACAGATGGTTTTTGCCTCGGGCTTCCCTAATGGTGAATAATAATAATAATAATAATAATAATATACTAATACTTAATACTACTACTAATAATAATATCAAAATTTCGGATTGCTTGTCTTCTGGCAAAAGACTAACACCTGCACCACATACAGCTAAGGGAACACTACAGTCCGCCGAGTCAATAATACTTAGGATATACATATTTAAGGGACAGTACATATAAAAGGGAAGAAAAGACAAAAAGTAATGCTAAAACAAGCAGTTTCATTAACGTGTCAGTGTCAAGAATCACCCGTTTATTAGTACTATTATCAGCAATACTTGACATACCCAAATCAGCTTCGTGTCACACGGTCTGGTGTACCGAGCAAAACTGGTATTCAAGATACGAAAAAAAATGCTCTGAAGTGAATTTCGCAAGAAGAAACGCCGCTAAGGCCGACTGCTTCACCTGCACGCACGCCACCCTCAGCACACGACGACCCACCGTAACAAAAAGTGGCGAGAACAACAAGAGAGCCATCACCACGTCCAGTTGATGTACCAACTATTCAGCTTGAAATACAAAGTCGTGTAATGCTTAATGGATCGACATAACTGCTACCAGTTACCCTGGAGCTAACAAATACCTCAGTCAGGCTAAGATGCGTGTTATGAAACAGTCACACAATTACTAGTCACTTTCCATCAATTTGCTCAACATAATTTTTTTTAAAGCGCCATTCTAGTTTCGCAATGACAACGTGCTATTTCCAGCTCTCGCGTGATACTGTCTGAGGATACCTTCTAATTTGATGACAAACTCACATCTACGGCAGGAAAGTGAACTCCTGAAACTTTCAAACAACCACAATTTTGTTTGAATCCTAAGAAGTCTCAGATAGAAGCCCCATTTTACTCAGGTGACAATGAAAGCCTTGGGCAACACTGGTTCCAAGTGGTGGAGTGTGGCCTTCAAAACACCACACACAGTGATGAAGTACAAGCTGTTACATGACTCTAAAGTTGAGTTCAAGTCCCCAAGTGCTTGCTTTCAACATTAAAGTAATGTCTGGTTCTAAACACATCCAGAGAAGTAAAAATAATTCACAACTTGGGCTTAATGACGAAGCCTCCCGCACCTTACCGTATATCCAGGTATAAAAAGTGTCCAAGACCAGTTGTTGTGTGGCGGGAATGTCGGTAAGTAAAGATTTCCAAGATGATGGGAAACCATTATTGCTCTTAAGTTGATATTCATTATCAATAGGCTATACTGGTGTGTCCAAGTCATAATTGTACAGATGTGATGGTAAATGTTTTGTACCCCGTTTCACAGCCAGGTGGGGTGGATGGCCAACTGGAATTGACCCCGAGGGTTCATGTGAATTCTGTGACGACCTTGACCAGACAGGGCTTACAACGCCTCGCTGGACTTGTGTGCCAGGGACGGTACATTCCCTCTCGCCTAGCTGTACACTCGCGCGCCATAGTTTCGATGCACCCCTACTCCTGGCTCGAGGGAAGTCGTAGTCAGGGCTGCAAACCGAACGGTCCCTCTTGTATAGTGATGTTAAATAAAGTGTTGTGAAGTCACTAAGAAAAACCTGTATCGTGCATATATTCTCAAATATTACATCATGAACTGCTATTCGTACAATGAGCGATGGGAGGCGAGGGGAGACGGTCGGTATGAAGCCAAAGCTACTACTTCCACCGAGTCAGGAGTAGGGGTAGAGGGTGCTTCGAAACAATGGCGCTTGAGTGTACATACTAACTATTGAGGGTAGCGGTGCCTGGTCGCTTTCTTCATAGGGAGACTTTTATATTTTAAATACAGCATTTGACGTTGCTGAAACATGACAATCTTGCCTTTACACTAACATTTTCATTTGGTGTATTTTATTTTCCTAATTCAATGTCAGTGACCCAGCTGTTGTGACGCCAGGGGACAATAACAATCCATCTTCCCGACAACCACCGTTCATCTGGTGACCTTTAACATATATTACCTAACACACGAATTCAGTAAAATATATATTCCTTGTTCCCCGACATCTCTCGCACGGAGTTGTAAAATGTGTCAAATTAAAACGTATATACAGATCTAAACATTTACCCCCCCCCCCCCCACCACCAGTGTGTTCCGACCGAACAATCAAATGTAAACAACCCATTCGTAACAATGTTAATGTCAAGTGGATAATTATAATTCACCACCAAGGAATTTTTAAATGATGAACTATTCTGTGAACCATGGAAGCCTGCTGAGCTGCCAGAGGGTCACCAGGACCAAGTAATCTGCCTCTCGCCCTCCCGTTAGTTTCACTCACTCCTGACCTCTTTCTTTCTACTCCTTTTCTCCTTTATCCTCCTCTCTGGTTTACCCGTAGGTGTTCCTTTCAGTTTACATTCTCCTAAGCATGTTCCATTAATCCTCCTTCCTGGTATCGTACAATTCATTCCCTGGTTTACAATCCTCCCACAATATTATCGGACCACCAGTATATTCTTGTTTACCCTTGACTCCCATCTTCCTCACACAGCTATTATAACGTCGTGTCCTATGCAGTTGCTGGTCCTGGGGCATTCCTAGGGGACCTTCAACTCTGTTTATGACTAACAATACACCCTCTGGCTGCCACGCCATTATGTCACAGCTGATAAAACATGACGCTCCAGCTGTCACAATATAAATGTCACTGTTGCCATACCATGATAACACTGGCTGTCATACCATGATATCACCCGAGTACCTGATGCACGAGGTCAGTGATAACATGGTGGTGGGGCTGACCTATGTGGCGACGCTGCTGAGTTACGTCACCTGGCCACGACCAACCAGGTGGCCCCCCTCCTCCACCCGACTCATACACTAGCCTCAACATGAGGTGCACAAGGAACGGGCGGGGCTCCTGCTGCACACCTCTCATTACCCGCTACATTATACCCCGGGGTAACTCACTCCTCCCTCCCTGGTGGCCCTCCCTCGCCAATCTAGTGGTCCACCGTTCCTCAGAAGCAAGAATACCCCCCCCCCCCTCCTCCGGGCCCCACCCCCCTTCTTGTCCTGTGGTATCGTTAAGTCATATCGCCAGCACCACAGTAAACCCAACCCACAGTGCACTACACGATATGTTTCCTCGGGTACATCAAATTCAAGGCTAAAATCATGAAGTAAATTAACTTGGGTAAAAATACGCGTGTTCTCGACAAAAGCTGTACAGTTGCGGAAATGTGTTCCTACACCCCCTGTTGTAACCCTCGTCTCCAAACGGACAACCTATATGACCTAAAGTAAACCAATCCACCAATCATGTCCGTCGTTACACGACCAATACCGGTTCATTCATAAATAGTGATACTACAACTGTGACGGTGCCGTTTGGAGACAGTTTACCACAGGGGGTGTAGGAACACATTTCCGCAACTGTACGTCTGTGCAAACTACGAAGGGAAATTCATATTTATTTGACAACTCATTCAAAACAACGTTTAGGTTCTAAAATAAGATTCTTGTGAAATTAACTAGAAATCTCAAGTTCTCAAAGTATAACAAAGTATAATAAACCTAAGTGTTTTTGCCGGTATTTCAGAATAACTTGTTTCATCTTAATCTTTCACGGCGTCGACCTTATACAAATTCATCATTTTTAAACGAGGAGCAAGGAAGTACCTACTCTATGTTATTACCCGTACCTAACACAGCTCCGACACACTGTCCACGTCTCGCAAATATCCACTTGTTAGTGATGCTGATCGTACCTTCGCCTCTTAGAAGAACTTGTCGTGACTCGTACACAAACTTGGTGGTTTTTATAATGCAACAACATATTTCAATCACTCAAATACTTGACATTAATACTTATTGTCAGCTCGCGGGTATGCACGTACTCCCTCGCAACACCCGGACACACATCCTCACAAACACGACCCCTCACTAAAGACAGTTAACTATACGGGGTGTCCCATGACTGCCATTGCCAAATTAGTAGTTTTTTAAAAGGTAATTTCTAGTCAAAAATGTTTTATGAACATGTCAAATTTTCAAAAGGTTAGTACCTTTGGTATCTGAAATTAAAGAGTTATTTGCAGTGTTTTATTAGACAAGTGTTACACGTGTATAGTTTAATCTACGAACAAAACAACCGAACAGAAGTGATTAACTGCCTCGTTGAATTATGGATGATGCAGAGCGACGCTGACGTTCTTGGCAGCGTTACTCCTTCAATCTTACCACAAGCTACAAGATGTATCCAAACTGAAGGCGGCCATTTTTAACACTGTTTGTAGACTATATATTTGTTTTATTAAAAAAAAAATTAATCATGAGCAACCCACATCTTCAAAACACCCACAGTTCCGTAACCGTCAACACCCACAGTTCCGTAACCGTCAAGAAAAGAAAGGACCTGTGTAACAATGTTCATAAATAAACTTCCAGGGCAAATAAATATATTACTTTGTATCTTAGGAGCTACTGGTAAAACAAAAGTAAAACCAAAATAATGAATTAACAGTAAATACTCCCTTGTTTCATCTAACTTTTGGTTCACACGGCACCAACTGTTTGTAAACATTCGTTAAAAAGATGCAGGTCTGTGGTGGTGCGTGTCATGCTGTAATATGTCTACCTTTGACGGTGTGTAAATCTACCGTCATTGTCATCCAGATATCATTTACTCTTCAATATTATCACCATTATTATTTTGGTAACGAGGTCATGATAATATTTGTCTTAAACATTGATCCAAAACAGTTGTTAGTGGAATCCCTGGAATGTTTTGATGCTTGTGATATATTGGTCTATAAGATATTTAGAAGAAAAAGGTAGGGTGATCAGAGCTATACAGTTTAACATACACCATACACATTTTGCTTTCACTCTGGTGGCAACACATTAAAGCTGAAACAAAAGTTTATTCCCCCAAAGTTATATATCGTATAAACCAGGGGTTCTCAACCCGGGGGGGGGGGGGGGAATTTTCCCCCTCAGGTTTTCGGGGGAGGGGGGGGGGAACTGATACTAATATGGAAAAAATAAAGGATTTTCAGTATTATATGCATATTATTTGGAATGCACTTTTTGAGGCAGACAATCTTGGAAAGGAGGGGGGAATGACATTCTGACATATGGTGAAAGGGGTGCATGGAGCAAACAAGGTTGAGAACCACGGGTATAAACTATAGTAGTACAGCGGCCGGAGAGAGAGAGAGCCGAGAGACCGTGTTCGCTCTTTGTCCAAGAGGTTTTTGGTTCACGGCCATAGAATCCCCAGTACACCCAGCGGTAAATGGGTACCAAGCTTAATGGCGTAATGTGTAGGTGATCGAGTACAGTGCCGGCCACGTTGCTTACTGATGCATCGAAGGCTTGGTGTGCTGTATCCATATTGTCCCTATCAATGTTCACTTTCATTATATATATATATATATATATATATATATATATATATATATATATATATATATATATATATATATATATATATATCAGGCCAAATATTTTTTAGGTTAACAACTATCCTGATGGATCTCAAGTATTAAGTCAAATCATTGGGAGAGGTGTACAACTATCACCAAACATGTATCTATATATTTCAGTTCTAGTTCAGTTTAACTGACGACCAGAGGCAAAGTTGTGTTCTGACTAAACTAGTCTTCTGACCCCTGCTCGCTGTGCCATAGAACTTGGCTGACGACTTGTCCACTCTTACCTCACCACCACCAAGGTCCTCCTTTCGCCTTACCTGTAAAAGAAGGAACAAAAATCAGAAAATAAAATAACTTTATTCAAACTGCAAGAAAAATTGCAACACAAAGTAAACAAATACAGTGTACCCAACACACGGTCGACTACAGTTGACCCCAAAGGTCTGGGAGAAACAGATAATACCCGTATTTGTCGTCCAGACCGTTTTTTTTTTTTTTTACTTATTCTATATAATTTGAGGGTGCCGTTTTGTCACCCTTGGGGAAAATTAGATATTCAAGATGGCGTCGAAGATGGCCGCCGAATACAAACTTTCAACCCTAAGCATCATAGAACAATTATATTTTGGTTGATTCGTGGGATTTCAGGGTCAAAGAATGCAACACATACTTCAAAAACACTATTTGAAATATGTACACCTGTAGTTAAGATGGCGTACAAAATGGCTGCCAAAACAATTGTGGGAGACTTTTCTCCTTTCATTCTTAAGAGAAAGTGATGATTTAGTGAATAAGACTAGTTACATACTCTGGAAACATATATTCATATATGATCTTAATCTTGTATACACTAAAAGGTTACTCCATCTTATTCCAGACTCTGTAAAGATCCATAATACCATAAATTACAGGACTATTTTTCTAACATATTTATGCACTCAAACATTTTATATTAATCAACACTGTCATCATTGTTTTCATCATCTTCCTCATTAACATCAAGAGTTGTCATGGTTCTTTCATTGTGGCACACATTTTCTGCATGACGACAACAGAACATGATAGCATGGCAGCAACACAACTACATCGAGCAATTGAACATTGGCGATTGGCTGAACAGCTGTACTTGATCAGTTTCTGGATAATGCCTAGTACTGGTGACGCATCTAAAGGTAATGGAACTGGAAGCAGAAGATTGGACGCCTGATCATGGTCTGGTATTGCGCCCTAAGCACATGTAGATCATACGCTGCAGCTGTTGGAGGCAAGCATCTCAGCTCAGGAGCTGATGTCAGCCTTTTGTTGGACATTTTGGATGTCCAAGCATCAAATCGTACAGTAGACATATCATGGATGACCTTCGAGTCATAACATGCTGCTATAAATCTAGTGGCTTGAGAGAGAACCTCTTATCTCAGCAACAATTTTCCCAAGTTTGTCAAGACGATGACCAGATTTCAATGTCTATGGCGGTAACCTTGCCAATACCATAGAGATGAGCGACGGTGTCACATCCAGAAAGAGCGTGTGCTGCCATTATGTCATCAACAAGATCCCTGTGCTTTTCAACTGTGGCCTTGATGTCACTGGTAGATCTTGATGGACTAGTCCCCTCCATGAATATCTTGCAGGTTAATTCATGTGATTAGTACTAGTGTATCAGCAGCACAAACACATGTGTCATCGCAAATGACTTTGCGCATCAATGAACACCACTTGAGGCAAAAACACAACACCTGTTATGCTATATTCACAACCGCTTCTTCGTGAAGCGTTTTCGTGTCTGGTTTACACAACCGAGTCTCTTTGAGTACCGAGTCTCGGCCAGTAGTGATGAGCTTTCTACCATTCTGTTGAAGAAGCTCGGCATTCTCCTGTAGATACTGACAGACAAGCTATCCCTCCTCCTAGTCACAGGCCTGGCATTTGACATTATTAGGGACCTGCCACTCTTTGCCATAAACAGATAAAATGTACCGGGAACTTTCCCCCCACACACTCATCATTCTCTCACTTTATGTAACTTGACAGAACCTATGACCCTTCAGGCTTTTACGCCCTTAATGTACGAGTCATAAAGGCAAGTATGAACTTTTCATACTTCCCTGTTGGGCGCTGTAAACGCTTCTGCGCTTCACCTTGCACAGGATGTAAGGGGGTACCCAATAAACTAGCCCCCTCGGGGGCAAATCTGAATCTGACAGACAAGATCTATCAGTTTCACTATAATCTCTGACTGTCAGCACAACTTTCTGAGGGGGTAGTGGAGTGTTTAGGGTCAGCTGATGGCGCCAGCTTGCATTTTTTCCTGCTCTCGACATCCTCATTGCATCTTTGATACTGTTTGGGTAGTACCTGTCAAAGAAGATATATACATCAGTCTTCTGAATATGTTGCTGATGTATGCAATCATGTTCTTGAAGTTCTCAACTGTATCCCTGGAAGGCCATGAGATGATCCAGAGGACAGCACATCCATCTACCACAGTTACTTCAGCTTGTTCAACGAAACAAGAAGAAATTTTCACTCCCAACCTTTTCTTCAAGGTGGCCTTACTCTCTGCATGTCACCATTGCCTTAATAAGGAAGGTGGCACTGGTGATCATTCATAATGAAGAATATCTTTGATACTGATGCCATGAACTTGCTGCACACACAGTAATCTTGAAAAGACGAGGGAGGTATCGACCACTTGTGCTTCTCCAATTTTTTTGCTTCCTTGAAACTGACATTGTAACAACTTGCTTCTTCAGGGGACTGTGGAAGCCGTTCGGCCATGTTGACTCACAACGCTGCAGTTGATTTTTGCCAATTTCAACAGATCGGTCCACAAGTGTTGGATTTATCTTGGCCTTGGAGGTTTGCGAGTAGACAGATGCATGTGGCAAGCTTGTCTCGAGATTTTCTCGGTCAACAGCATCAGCTACTTTACGTGCTGGCATTTCTTCCTTATGAACGGTGACACGGCCTTGGTTAGTTTTGTTCTCCTTCAAAGATGCAACATCTTGAATGAGCCGACTGCATGTATGTAGACCAGGGGTTCTCAACCAGGGGGGAATTCCCCCCAGGGGGGGGGGGGGGGAAATTCAGGTTTTCAGGGGGGGAACTGATTCGGGAGCAAGAGATATGTTCGATGAGAAATCAATCACAGAATTTTGGCCCTTGATGTGCGATTCCTACCCAAAAGTGGCAGAAAGAGCTATCCGTGCATTGCTTCCGTTTGTGTCGACATATCTTTGCGAGTCAAGCTTTTCAACTCTGTTGCAAATTAAAACGAAGCAACTTAGTAGATTAGAGGTAGAAAATGACCTGCGTTGTGCCCTTTCAAGCACTCCTCCGCGTATCCCAGAATTGGCGAAGAAAAAACAATCACAGGTTTCTCATTGACTGTAATCTTCATCTGAATAAAATTAATTACAAATTTACAATATCCTGGTATTTTACTAAACTTTTTGTTTATTGCATTATGCTTCAGTTTGGTCTGTTAAGTAATTCATTGTAAATAAAAAAAAACTTATTTTACTTTTATTCAAGTTTTATAAATCCATCAACATTTTCAATTGGCATTTAATTTGTAAAACTCTACTATAAAAATAATCCATGTAAAATTGTAAATGTACAGTATATGCACTAATATAGAAAAAATAGAGGATTTTCAGTATTATATGCACATTACTTGGAATGCACTTTTTGAGGCAGACAATCTTGGAAAGGAGGGGGAATGACATTCTGACATATGGTGAAAGGGGTGCATGGGGCAAACAAGGTTGAGAACCACTGATGTAGACTGTAGGCCAGGCACTTCAAAGCTGACTGCTTAAGTTTGATGCCAATAATCCCACTTGGACAATACCCATACCTCATGAATGTTGACTCGACGAATACTCGGTAAAAAATATCTTTACTATTCTTGTGCGAAACAAAATGACAACACGAATGAAGGTTTTTGGTGAAGGCTCATGAGGCATACTGTTATTCGCCAATCATATAGCAATGAACTAATTTTATATTTTGATTGAAAGAACAAAATTATACCTTCCATAATAGGTAAGAAATGTCGCGCAATAACGTCTACCAACCCGAGCGAGACAACAGTATTGTTCAGTTCCAATTTCATCGGACCCCTCCTGAAAGATATTTTTTTTTTTTTTACCGAGTGTACACCCACAAAAAAAATTATTCGGCACCCTTACGGCATGATACAAGATGACACGGGTGCCGAATAATTTTTTAGTGGGTGTACATGTCAGACCAAATGAAGTTTCTTATGCCGGCAACATGCCTCATCACATGGCGACCCTTCAGGAACTCTTCTTGTACTTCGCCAGGCAGCTTTTCCATGGAACGGAGATTTTGTGCATCAGCTGCGTGAAGGTCGCCGATTGCTCCTTGAACTCGAATTCGTACTTGCTCAGCATACTCATCATTACATTGGTCACACACCAAGAATAGCCTGTTTGTAGGTTTTGTCTTTCTCGGTTTGCGGTTCTACATTGCACAACACGCCGCCAACGATCTGGATCTGGTTCTGATTTGCAGTCACTACCACAAAATAAGACAGTGCTTCTTGAAATCAAATGCATTGACTTCAGACAGCCTTATCTTTTTTGAACCAGGTTCCTCCACTGAAAATTCTCGACTTTGCTTCAAAAAATATCTTTGTATGCGAGTCGTGTAGGTAGACACACAGTTTGAATGAAAATACACAGGGTGAGGACATACTCAAATCATGCAAGCTAGTCTAACTGTTCATTCAACCCATCACCTCTAAGTCTATTGGCTGCTATAATGCCATGTATTCTTGTTTGGGTACCAGTTACAAGCTTACAATTTTCTACACATCTAAATATTGCTTGAAAGCAGCATGCAGGGGAATCAAGAGCTGCCACCATTCGCATATTCTGAAATGAAAGTCATGCATAATTTTGTCGAGTCACCATTGCCACAAATGTAAAAGTCAGTTAGCCAAAATATTAAATATATCAAATATTTGCCAAATTATTATATAGGCTAAAATAGAAGAAGAATATTAGTTTAATTTTAAATAATATCAGTTTGCAAAAATAATGCCATTAAATGTTGCTTTGAAGTTTAAAAAAGAAAACTATACGGCACCTATTTTAGACGCCATTTTAACTATAGGTGTCCATATTTCAAACAGTGCTTTTGAAATATTTGTGTTGCATTCTTTGACCCTGAAAACCCACGAATCAACCAAAATATAATTGCTCTATGATGCTTAGGGTTGAAAGTTTATGTATTCGGCGGCCATCTTGGACGCCATCTTGAATATCTCATTTTCCCCAAGGGTGACAAAATGGCACCCGGCAGATTTGGATTCAGCACCCTCAAATTATATAGAATAAGCAAAAAAAAACTGTCTGGACGACAATTCCGGGTTCAGCATAAATCTAGGGTTTGGCTGCCGGAATAAACTGAACAGGTGCTCTAAGGGCAGTGGGTCAGGTGACCCAGCTGCCCAATCTCCACTCTTACATACAATATATGTGCATCATACAAACAAAAACAACTTCTCATTGACCAAATTTGTGAATTTACAATGAAAAACATTTCAATCATGACTGAGGATTTTTACCCAGTAAACATTTTCCTAGCTTTAATACGCGGATAAAAAAACAGACCAGTTATTGTAATATCGCAATATATATTTAATAGAGACGTATTATCAGTCTTATATCTTCCCTCCCTCCTCTCCTTTTCTGCCTCCCCCTTCCCTCTCTGCCTCCCCCCTTCCCTCTCTGCCTACCCTCTTCCCCCTCCCCTCTGAATTATGTGACTGCCACATTAAGCATGACACATCGCCTTCCCATTCCCTCCACACTTGGCTTACTGGTTACAAAGTGCAGTATCTGGGTCAACCTGGTGGACCTGTGTGTCAAACTAGGTGAGAAAATATGAACAGATCTTTCTGAAAATATGAGTAATTATTCTCTACAAGTAATGCATCATACAATACACAGACTAGGCAATCTATACACAGTGGACCTTCAAAACGAGACAAGCGTCGACCTAGAACTTTTTGGCGACAAATCTAGGCCAAAGGACCGTCACAAGGCAAGGCCTTGCACTGTATCGCCAAGAGAACTACTGTAGCAGAATAAAGAAGTGTGTGGTTAATAATCAAGAGTCAGCAACGATGCTATGTTCTGTTCCATTAAACACCAACTTTCCGGGTACTGTACGGGCATTACACGGTGGACGTGACTGCACCACAGA
Source organism: Homarus gammarus (assembly GCA_958450375.1). Lineage (NCBI taxonomy): Eukaryota > Metazoa > Arthropoda > Malacostraca > Decapoda > Nephropidae > Homarus > Homarus gammarus. The sequence continues at coordinate 58,945 of CAUDMG010001303.1, forward strand.
ACGATAACAACGTTGTGTGTGACCACGACCATAGTAACTAAGGCGGGACAGTGAGATCGTGTAACAGTAACGAGGGCAAACGTGACCAGGATCCACGTGACCAGGATCCACGTGACCAGGAAGGTACAGTTACACATGCCTGGTCAGTGTCGCATTACCGAGGCGATCATAACGGGTCGCCAAAGTGGTAAAACGAGAGATCCATATTAGACGGTCAAGCCCCATCATAAAAGTGTGTACACTCCCCTCTACTAAGGGGCGAGGTTACAAATAAATACTAGGTGTATCAGAGTACTATACTGTACTATACCACTATGAATTTTTGTCCAATGTACTGGAAATTAATACAACAATTGACGCTACGACTTATTTTAAGGAATCAAACAAGTTTGTTTACATCACGAGTTTGACAGTATAAACACTTTTGCCAAATATAAATTAATACGATAATACAGTTAACAATTTCACTGAAAAATAATGAAGACGGATCCTAAATTAAAGATTTAATGCGGCCACCACAATTAAAGTTCGTCTTCACCAAAATAAAAAAATAAAAATATCAAGATAAAGTTGGTGAGGCTACACCAACCGTTGACACCATAAAAGGTGAAGTATAATGATGGCCAATAAACGTTAAGTTTATCACCAGTATCAACAAAGTTCTTAAACTTCCCAGAAAGATGAACCAAGGTAAATCTGGGAAGGTTTCACTCAACCACTTAGATTATTCAGTAGAGGTATGTGACGATGACTGACAGCGACTCGGCTAAAAATTACAAAAACGCGAATCTAGAGGTTAGTTTTAATCAAACTAGCGGGACAAAATAAGAGGTAGCAAACAGGCCGTATCATTTACTGACAGACGCACAAACTGATTATTAATTCACAGAACAGTATGCCAGCATCATTATCACAGACGCTAATTTTAGTGTTGGGAAGCATTTCCTTCCTCACTGTACAAGACAACCAAAAAAGTAATACAAATTACAAATAAACTTTATACCCCAATACGTGGATACTACTTTTTGCTATCTAAATAAACTTTCTTCTTTATGAACATTAAATTCTACTGTCTTGCCAATTCGTTCATGTTTAGGAGATAGGTGTGTTGCTGGCGGCCCTGTAATTATTATATTATATGTAATACTCGTAGTGGTTGGCAATTGGCGTTATAAATCTATCCATGAAGTGACGTCAGCCGCCTGGTCAACTCTCCACACGACCCATTAATAAGACAAGGATATATATCCTGGATTTCGTTAGTCAATATCATGTTTTGTTTCAATACTCCACCAAGAATACACTTTCATCCACCAGAATTCTTCTTACTAAATTTGGAAATACATAAACGTCACTTTTGCTTACAATACCAGAAGACTTTTTTTTTTACATCCCCCCCAAATTTACCTTTGAAAAAAAAATTATGTACACACAAAATGAAGGTTCAGCCGAGGATGATTTGGAGAAATATAGGAAAAATTATCCCAACGATATCGGAAAGACGACGTCCATGCCCAGACCAGCTCTTCACTTACTGAGGGCGGCGCACAATTACACAGTTCCCCACAACAGTGGTGGCGTAAGTGAGCACAACATCCTGGACGTCCCCGCCATTTAACTCCCATAAGCCTGAGATAAACAACATTTACTTTACAGGCACGACCCGGACCTTAAATGTGTATACAGTACTGTATATACGCGGACAACATATGTGCGAGTAACCGTGTCTAGTGGATCACGTATCTTAACACTTTATTATGTCCAGAACACTACCCAGGCAGGAGTAGTCACCGTGCACTCAGTATTAGTCACCACAACACTGGTAGTCACCGTGCCCTCGGTATTACAGTCACCACAACACTGGTAGTCACCGTGCACTCGGTATTACAGTCACCACAACACTGGTAGTCACCGTGCACTCAGTATTACAGTCACCACAACACTGGTAGTCACCGTGCACTCAGTATTACAGTCACCACAACACTGGTAGTCACCGTGCACTCAGTATTACAGTCACCACAACACTGGTAGTCACCGTGCACTCAGTATTACAGTCACCACAACACTGGTAGTCACCGTGCACTCAGTATTACAGTCACCACAACACTGGTAGTCACCGTGCACTCAGTATTACAGTCACCACAACACTGGTAGTCACCGTGCACTCAGTATTACAGTCACCACAACACTGGTAGTCACCGTGCACTCAGTATTACAGTCACCACAACACTGGTAGTCACCGTGCACTCAGTATTACAGTCACCACAACACTGGTAGTCACCGTGCACTCAGTATTACAGTCACCACAACACTGGTAGTCACCGTGCACTCAGTATTACAGTCACCACAACACTGGTAGTCACCGTGCACTCAGTATTACAGTCACCACAACACTGGTAGTCACCGTGCACTCAGTATTACAGTCACCACAACACTGGTAGTCACCGTGCACTCAGTATTACAGTCACCACAACACTGGTAGTCACCGTGCACTCAGTATTACAGTCACCACAACACTGGTAGTCACCGTGCACTCAGTATTACAGTCACCACAACACTGGTAGTCACCGTGCACTCAGTATTACAGTCACCACAACACTGGTAGTCACCGTGCACTCAGTATTACAGTCACCACAACACTGGTAGTCACCGTGCACTCAGTATTACAGTCACCACAACACTGGTAGTCACCGTGCACTCAGTATTACAGTCACCACAACACTGGTAGTCACCGTGCACTCAGTATTACAGTCACCACAACACTGGTAGTCACCGTGCACTCAGTATTACAGTCACCACAACACTGGTAGTCACCGTGCACTCAGTATTACAGTCACCACAACACTGGTAGTCACCGTGCACTCAGTATTACAGTCACCACAACACTGGTAGTCACCGTGCACTCAGTATTACAGTCACCACAACACTGGTAGTCACCGTGCACTCAGTATTACAGTCACCACAACACTGGTAGTCACCGTGCACTCAGTATTACAGTCACCACAACACTGGTAGTCACCGTGCACTCAGTATTACAGTCACCACAACACTGGTAGTCACCGTGCACTCAGTATTACAGTCACCACAACACTGGTAGTCACCGTGCACTCAGTATTACAGTCACCACAACACTGGTAGTCACCGTGCACTCAGTATTACAGTCACCACAACACTGGTAGTCACCGTGCACTCAGTATTACAGTCACCACAACACTGGTAGTCACCGTGCACTCAGTATTACAGTCACCACAACACTGGTAGTCACCGTGCACTCAGTATTACAGTCACCACAACACTGGTAGTCACCGTGCACTCAGTATTACAGTCACCACAACACTGGTAGTCACCGTGCACTCAGTATTACAGTCACCACAACACTGGTAGTCACCGTGCACTCAGTATTACAGTCACCACAACACTGGTAGTCACCGTGCACTCAGTATTACAGTCACCACAACACTGGTAGTCACCGTGCACTCAGTATTACAGTCACCACAACACTGGTAGTCACCGTGCACTCAGTGTTACAGTCACCACAACACTGGTAGTCACCGTGCACTCAGTGTTACAGTCACCACAACACTGGTAGTCACCGTGCACTCAGTATTACAGTCACCACAACACTGGTAGTCACCGTGCACTCAGTATTACAGTCACCACAACACTGGTAGTCACCGTGCACTCAGTGTTACAGTCACCACAACACTGGTAGTCACCGTGCACTCAGTGTTACAGTCACCACAACACTGGTAGTCACCGTGCACTCAGTGTTACAGTCACCACAACACTGGTAGTCACCGTGCACTCAGTGTTACAGTCACCACAACACTGGTAGTCACCGTGCACTCAGTGTTACAGTCACCACAACACTGGTAGTCACCGTGCACTCAGTGTTACAGTCACCACAACACTGGTAGTCACCGTGCACTCAGTGTTACGGGCACTACAAAAAGAGCTTTATGCTTGGTGCAGCTGACACGAGACGAGAGGATGTGTTGTAGGAGGCGTAGTAGAGGTTGTTTACCAGTGAAGAAGGTGGGTGTGGCTAGCCTGGGGACACCACCACCACAGGCACGCCAGTATCCCCCATTCCCCACCTCCGTCTCCCTCCCTTACTGTGTCTCACTTTATTGATGAAAATTCTGAACATGGAAGAGCAGGATAAGATGGGTTTGTTCCCCAAAAGCTACAAGCACAATGCCTTCCCATTTACTTTTTGAACCACCTTTCCCAGCTATCCCTTTCACCTCCACGTAACACCAACACCCAAACAGTCATTCCCGATAACTTAACAGGTCAACCACCCCTCACAAACATCTATCATACATGGCTCCTCACACCCTCTAGCGCACCTTTACAAGCATCCACTTCTGTCAACACCGCCTCCATTCTCCCCACTAAAATAAGCTCCGTTCACCACACGCTTCTCACCCTCCCTCGGTAAGCTTTTAACTCCAATACTTTCAAACTAAAAAAAAAAAAAAAAAAAATCGCTGTACTTTTCCCCCTTTGACATTAGTCGTGAAATGAATCTAAGGTCCCGGAGTTGAAACTGAGCACTGACTTAACCTGCCGTCTCGAAATATTGACTGCTATTTGAGGTAAAGGACATGGATGCCTTATTCACTGCGCTCAACTCAAGAGACTCGCAGGATCTCGTCTATTTTACCAGGGATGTGCCCGCTGAGTGTTGATTGATCACTATCCGATACAAGAAAGGTTAATAAGTGACAAGTTGTCTTCCAAAGTAACATTTGTCCGAGGTTCCACGGGAAATATTACCATGAATAGGAGATTCAGAGCGGGGAGGTGCGGCCAGTTAAGAGAGCGAGGAAGAGTGAACTGGTAAAAGGGAGCGAGGAGATGACGGGAAGGGGTAGAGGACCATGCAGGTGAGCGGGAGGGAGGGAGGGGGCCCGGCCTGCACCACAGTTGAGACAACAACCACCCCAGGCACCGACAAGCGGAAGGCTGCGGGCAGGGCTACGGGGTGGGGGCGTTTAGTGGGGTGGGTTAGTCTGGGATGGGAAGAACGAGGGAGTTTAGAGGTGTGGGTAAGTCTGGGAAAGGAAATTTAGTGGGATGGAGGAGTCTAGAAGGCTATGGAGAGCGAGAGAGCCACACGTCGAGGACCAATGTTATGTTGTGTAGTAGGGTGTGTCAATTTTGTCAACATGTTAAAAATCAAATTTGGTAGTCAAACTATTGTGCCTCTATGTCTAAACTTGAGATTAGCAAACAAAAATGAATTGAAATAACCCTCACCTACATCAATTATACCTTAAACTTTCAAATATCAGTATTTCAACAAATTAATGAGACTTGATTAGAATTATTCACTTGATATTAACTAATCTCATGTAAGCATATGGATTATGGAGTATTTTATGGTTCTATAGCTTGTGTACAATATGCATGTCAGAACATGAACATGAACAGGCTCTCCGTGTGGGACAGTTTAATTCTTGTTTTGACTTGTACCAAGCGTGAGGATAAGGCGCCCGGCTCACTCTCCTTCTAGATATCATAGACGGTGGTTTGCTCTCATTGCACTTGCACCTACTCTACCAGACGAATTCTACATTTTAATTATTGTAAGTAGGGCATATTGATTGTCGCAGTTACTTATATCATTGTATAAAACATTATGTTCTAAGAAATTATTATGTTATTTCTGTTACAGCATTTTTGATAAACAAATTGATATTTTTTGAAACAACAATTGAATTATGAAACATTGAAATATTTTTCTATTTGTCAGATAGTGTGAAGATGTCAAAATTGAAGACAAGAAGTCAGTTGTCAACCCACTTGAGCCTGCTAGTTGGTAAAGGGAAGGAGCTTCCTGTATCAGAACTTCCAACAGTGAGAGACATGCTAAGATTAGGGTTACTCCTTCGAGAAAAAAATGCAAAGGACAGAAGGAACTATACAGATAAAGAACTCATAAATGACATGATAGTCCCTCTTCTGCATCAATGGACAAAAGCTAATGCACTATTCAAACCACCTGTGATTAATCAGTGTCGAACTATTGAGCTAAAACTAACGAAATTATGGCACAAAGCAGTTGAAACATCACTTGGTAAAGGAAACTTGGCCAGGAAAAATGAATTTCTGCACACACTTGATACTCTGTTTGACATTTTGACCTGCAAGTGCTCCATACAATTATGTTCTGAATCCAACTGTTCTCACTCAGGTAAGAGAGAAAATAATTCCCACATTGATTGTGGTTGTCCTCGTGAAAAGAAGATCCCTGTTTTAGAGCTTGAATTTATAAAGGCACAGAGGACAAAGGCAGAAGGCCAAGGAAGTATGCAAATGGGTTCAATAGATTATTCAGAAACAAAGAAGCAGATTGCTAATGCCAAGAAGAGAGAACAAATCCGAGAGAGGGAACAAAAGAAGAAAATGAAGAGAGGAAGAGCTGTGTCAAGATGTTTATCACTTCTTTGATAGTTCTTCTGATGAACAGGAAGCAACATCAGATGATAGTTCCAAAGAGCCATCTGAACCTTTACCAAAGAAAATGATATACAACAAGAAATATTTCAAACATTGCTTTAGCTAGTATTCGCCACCATGCTGGACTTCGTGAGGCTGCAGAAATTGCAACTGCCGCTTGGATAGATGCAGGCCTCATCAGCCGAGAGGATGTATCTTTGGTGATAGATCATAATAAAATTAGAAGAGCACAAGAAAAAATAATGAAGGAAATATCTGATCAGCATGAAAAAGATTTAAGCGAGGGAGGGCTCTCCTGTCTTTTGTTTGATGGAAGAATAGATGACACAAAAGTTTTGCTAGAAGTAGAGGGAGTGAACAGAAAGTTTCCAGGTCTCATCAAAGAAGAACACTACTCTGTCTGCTCTGAGCCTGGTGGTCGGTTTTTGTTTCACTTTGCTCCCGAAACTGAAGTAGAAGGGAAGAAACATGCAGAGGTCATTGCTGATCATATTTTATGTTGGGTTCAGGAGAGAGGACTTGGCAGTTCACTGCAGGCTGTTGGTGGAGATTCAACTGCAGTGAACACCGGATGGCAGGGGGGTGTAATGACGCATTTAGAGAAAAAACTAGGAAGAAGACTTGTTTGGATTGTATGTGATTTACATACAGGCGAGCTACCTCTTCGTCATCTCATCCAGGAACTTGATGGTCCTACAAACAGCAACAACAAGTGGTCAGGTCCCCTTGGCATCATGCTGGATGAAGCAACACAACTAGAAATAAATACAACCTTTCCAAAGGTCGAAGTTGGCCCTCCCCTTCCGGCGTTGTCTGAAGGAGTCATCAAAGATCTCAGCACAGATCAATCCTATGCTTATCGTATTGCCCAAGCAATAAGATCAGGAGAAGTGCCTCAGTCATTGGCTCTCTTGGAGATTGGACCTGTCAGTCACAGCCGTTGGTTAACTACAGCTCTTCGTTTCTGCAGGATTTGGATTTCCAAACACGAATTGAAGGGCAAAGTGCTGAAGAATTTGAGGTTAATTGTTGAATTTATTATTGGAGTTTATCTTCCCCAGTGGTTTAGTGTGAAACTTAATCCTATGTGGGTGGATGGGCCCAATCACCTTTTGTTTCAATTGCAGCTAGTAAGAACACAGAGGAAGGTAGTGAGGGACATCGTGTTACCTGTGGCAAGAAGGTCCGCTTGGTATGCTCGATCAGAAGCAGTTTTGCAAGCAATGCTTTGCAGTCAATGTACCAATCTCCGAACCGAGGCTGTAGAAGTCATTCTAAAGATTAGAGGAACGCTAATAGATGACGACCAGTTGGGAGACTGTTCGTTTCATTCAAGAAAAGTTCCCCCAATAAACGTCAATGCCACCAAATTGTCAGAATTGGTTGACTTGAGTTTGGAAGTCTTAGAGCCACCATTGACAACAAGTCTAACTAGCCAAGAATTGAGAAACCTTAAAGAGACTCCAATGCAGGTGCCGAAGTGGCCTTCCCACACTCAAAGTGTGGAGAGATGTGTGAAAATGGTCACAGAAGCAGCGGGCCATGTTTACAGCCACGAGAGGCGAGAAGGTTACATCAAAGCACAAATAGCAAGCAGACTACTGATGACAAGAAACCAAAGCAAAGAGAGTATGAAGGCATTGGTTACTTTCAAATAGACTACGGATAATAAAATATAATAATTTGAAACTTGAAACAGTAACATGTGTGCAAACGCTGGTTATGTTATAAATTCACAAATATGTACATTTAAAAATCCATTTTATGTAGGTAGGACTTATTATAAAAAAAAAATTATGCCAGAATATTGTTTTGCATGCTTAAAGACTACAATAAATTGCTACCAAATTACTCGATTTTCAATTAAGCCAGTTCACCCCCTAAATTGACACACCCTATTGTGTAGTGTAATGTTAGTTGAGATAATGGTTAGCCTCAATTCCTGCATGTCAACAATATTACAATTCAGGTAGAAAAAATTAACAAACAAACACTCATGAGGAATAAGTGTGCCTTAAGAATTTATCCGTAAGTGTACTAATTAAGTAATCATCCTTCAGTCAGGTAAGGTAAGGCGGAAACTGAATGGAACCAAAAACAAACCGTGAGATATGGCACTGTACCTCACTTGACCGTCGAGAATGGCTACAATTCCCAAATTATTCAGACTACCAATACTCCCAACCGTCCTAACAACTTGCCACAACACTTCACACGCGGACTGTCGTCCTTATTGCTACAAAACCCCAAAAATTGAGACAGGAGATAAAAACTGAAGAAACACTTGAAAATATCAAATTGGCATAACCATTTCAATATTGTTCTTATTGTCCACAGTATTTTTCTGGCTAAATAAACTGTATTAATATCATTGGGTAAGACGGCAGGCCATCGCGAGGGGAGGAGCTGAAAACCTTTAGACGTGACAGAAGCCGAAATAGTGTTGGAGGAGTGTGGTTACCATGTGGGCCGGCGAGGCCAGGGGTGACTCTCAGCACCCACCATCCTCATATGCGCCGCCTCTTGCTACTATTTAAGCTGCTGCTGCTGTTGTTTCTGCCGGTGCTGCTTCTGCCGTTTATACAGCTGATGCTCATATACTAACACATGGATCCAGAACAAGGATAAAATCATTGACAGTAGCAGAGCTAATTTACGGTTACCAACAAGACAGAAAGACAAAGGATCAAACTAAAAACCATTCAGTCAACGAAACAATCAACAGACTAAACCACCACCAACCACAGTAGCCAGCTGCAACCCCACACCAACCATACAACATGCCATCTACTAAACTAAGCCTTTCAGCTTACGCCCTGCCATCAACCCATCCAACCTACTAGCCATCCAAGCCAGTTAAAGCGACAAGTGGTCCCTCGACTATCGTCAGCAGACACTAGGACAATTACAGCCACTTTGGTGGTGTCCCAGGGGTGCCGTTAGTAGGTCACACACATTAACCTCGCCACTCCCCCTCCCCCCCACCCTCCCTCCCCCAGCTTAGTTACCAGATCCTAATTACATTCCCAATCTCCATTAAAAGATAATTACTCCATAATACAGCAGTAGCCTTGTTATACGTCACGTGGAGCTACCAGTCTTATCGTTATTAACAATACAACCCAAGTGGGCCATATATAAACCCAACTGTCCCGAATATAAAACAAAGACGTAACCCAATAATCGTGGCTGGAAATCAAATGTAGTCTTAATTAAATAGGTTAATCCAAACAATACTGTACCATCAACACCAGCTGTACTCACACCAGGAGGCAGCTACCACCTTCGTTAACCTTGTTGTTTCTTCACTTACTCAGTGTGGCAGTGCTCACCTTAACCCAACTTGTCCCTCAACCCAACCAGAGGGAGGGATGCGAGAAAGTGGGGAGGAGGACTACGAAGAGCTGGAGAAAAAGAGAAAGACGAAAAGTGGTAGGGGAAGGTAGATGAGGTTTTTTTTTTTAGTTTAACAAATTTATTGGCAGAGCTTGTAGTACAGTTTGCCTATTCTGAGTAATTCAGTCAGGTCTTGACACTGAGGGTGGTATCACTTCTCACTGTCACGCAGGACAGAGGTTCATACACAAAGAAATGCATCATATTCATTAACAACTATAAATGTATAGAGGTCAGATTCATATGGATAATGTTCACTGCCATGCAGGACAGAGGTTCGTACACAAAGATTTGCATCATATTCAGTGACAGTACATATACATATATGTAAACACACACACACACACATATACATACATATGCGTATATACATACACATATACATGTACACGTACATATACATGCACACACGCACACATACATACATATACGTCGGTCAGATTCATGTGGGTAATGTCACTTTTCACTGCCATACAGGACAGAGGTTCGTACACAAAGAATGCATCATATTCATTGACACTATATATAGGTCAGATTCATGATGAGGGAAAAAGAATATAAGGGGATAGAGGAAAAAGTAAGGAGGGTGGGTGGCGGAGAGTACACTCACAGCAGGACAGGTAAAAACGGGGAAAGTGAAAGTAATAATAATAAAAATATTAATAATAGACGGTTTATTAATAGAGATGCAGCCGTGTATATATATATATATATATATATATATATATATATATATATATATATATATATATATATATATATATATATATATATATATATATAAATATATATATATATATATATATATATATATATATAAATATATATATATATATATATATATATATATATATATATATATATATATAAATATTGTAGTGGCAGACTGCGTAAGGTGGGCGGGGGACTGCCGGTGGCAGGTGGCGCCGATGGTGCAGTAATCCACTGCAAACCATTGTTAGTGCTTGGTGGGGGAGGTCACTGAGGGATGGCATTTCCAGGGTGGAGAGAGCGTTGTTGCAGCCGGAGTAGTCTGCACCGAGCATGAGTGAGTGTGTGTGTGTGTGTGTGTGTGTAGAGGGGGGGGGGATAAAGAGAATGAGACAATGAAAAGTAAAAAAGCAAAGGAGGGGTGTGGAAGAAGAGAGGACGTATAGGATGAAAAATAGAGAGAGAGAGAGAGAGAGAGAGAGAGAGAGAGAGAGAGAGGGTGGTGGTGGATTAAACCCTAATATATTAATTCATTAGATTAGTTACTGCTTCATCCTCTTACTTCCACCCGCTGTACTCAGTGTCATTTACAGACTGAATTACTCAGAATAGGCAAATTGTACTCCAAGCTTTGCCAATCAAGTTGTTAAACCTAAAAAAAAATGTAGCTGGAAACTAACTCTGCGTGACAACATAAATTTGGCCATTTTCCTCCTCCCCACACAGACCTTGTTGTCGCTCTGGTAGCTGGAGGTTCAGGTGACTGCCTCAAGAAAATTAACCAAATAACCTGGAGCTTAAGGACACAACCCCAGAAATCCTAAAGTCTTACAGTTCCCATTCCCCGTTGGGGTTATGTGGACTGCCTTAAAAATCCGGAAACTCTGGGAAGCAATCGAATGTTCCAGAATCCAAACGTGCGAGCGCACAGAGCCGCAGATTTGTGCCAGAAAAACACCTTACCATCGTCACGAGCTTCGGTCACCATCACTTTATAGTTAAGTCCGCCAACGCACCGAGACATCGTTAGTGGAGTCTACCAGGTGTTACCGCGAGTAACCTGTGTGAGCTGAGGGGGCCAAGTAGTGAGGCTCACCTACTGGCCTCCATCTGCACCAGCACCTGTACCCCCATCTGGTTAAAGAAAACACATGGAGGTGCATAATGAGAGATTGTAGGTGGAGGAGATGAAGTTTTTCAATGGACCAATGAAAAGCCAGGGAATATGATGACCCTGCCGAGATGTTTAGCAACACTGAGAACCCATGTGAGAGTCCAGTAGCGCACCCAGAAATTCTGTAAGGGGGGGGGGGGGGCCTGGAGACACGAAAAAACATGTAACAGCGGCACCACTGTGGTAAACAAATCCGCGTGACGTCATCTCAGAGGCCTGCCTTGGCAACTTGGGCGCGCGCGGGAGCTTTAAATTGGCAATTACGAGCAAATTAAGGTTTATTTCCAGACCAAATGGGATCTATTTGGCAGAATAAAATTCACTTTTGCCTGACCAGGGGGTGGCATGTAGGATTCCAGCATCTGACCACAGACGGTTAAGGAACCGTGGGCTTAAGGGGGGGGGGATCATGGGCCCACCCCTTGGGTGCGCTAGTGGACGAGTCTCACCAAAAGTCTCGATAAGGTAGTAAATCATCCGACAGTTTAGATCACTAGTTTTGAAGAGGCACGTGGCGAGTCTGCACATGAACCAATCAGACGAGAGGCTCACGAGATAATTGTCCGGGCGTGGGATGACGGGAAGGTAGAGGGACCAGTATAATGAAAATAAACGAGGTGGGAAGGGAAGAAAGAGGATGTAGGATAAATGACTCAACAACCGGTGCAAGAACTGAACACCTGTAACAAGTGACGACATGCCAAGTGGGATACGTAACACCATAAGAACAAGGACAAACAATCTTGGAGATAAATAATCAAGAGAAACGAAAAATCGATTTAGTGATATCACAGTAAGCAGCAAGTAAATTAATTAAACTAGCAACAGACTCACAACCAAGTACTTGAGGCACAGGCAGCTGGTCAACAGCTGGTGTGGGGGGGGGGGGAGCACGGGTGTCAGGAGTGTCAGTCAACAGACTCCCAGCTGGAGACTGATGATACATACAACACCAACCATCAGAGTGAAGCCATATACTGTAGACCGATTATGTTATCCTAGGAAGCGTCCGAGAAAGCCTGTCACTGCCATCACAAGAGGCAATAATAATGCTTTCGTGTGTATGTAAGATCTTCCAAGCATGTAATAATGCCACGATTTGTATGTACATCAGCAAATGTCACACCCTTGTGCTGTAACTCCCACGAGAGACATCAGGTTTATAATGAAGCGTTAATAATTCATGTGTGGGGTGCTGTGAGGCAAGACTGACACCTACACGCTGCCTACTGCTTACCCTTCCATTTACTCCCTCCTAACCCACAACACAACCCACCACGCCATCGCCCACTAACCACCTCCCAACTCCTCGTCGCAACACTACACCGCCACCCACAACAAGGTCGGGACAGGGAGGCAGATGGTGATAGCTCTAGTTGGGCAGCTTTCCCTTCACTGTTTGCTACCAGAGTAACGACCATGACCGTCCCGACGGCCCAACAGTTCCATGAGCATGTATGGCAGGATGGCTGTTGGTGATAAAACAACCGTAAGTTTAGATTCTCATACATATTTACCAAAAGTAATTTGAAACGCATTTAAATGTATTGGTTAAAAGCGTCCCGACAAATTCGTGTCTAGATTTTGGGGATCTCATGGAGATTAGGAACTCTCGCTTATTTCACCTGATAACTGAACACCCTAACTTAGCCGCTCATTAGTGTTACGAGTTTAATCATTAGATGAAATAAACAGGGGGTTCTTAGTTTTTCTGAGATACGATTATTGTTATGGAAGTGTAGGATGACAGGTGCAAGCAGCAGGACCATGGGAACATGTTGGCGTTGTACGTAAGGTACCTACATGACCGTAGTCAAGGCAGGTGGTCAAGATGCACTTCATCACCAACTCCTGTGCCCTTACCTGACAACCTGGGACGCTGCACAATGTCTACAAGACCTCTTCAGCGGACGGTCCACATTCTCATTTATTCGAAAGTTATTTTTCCACTCAGTCGTAGCTGCCATCTTTGTACCGCAGTTTGTGTTCTCATATCGCTAGTTGGAGGAAAACTTCAAGAAATGTTCTCGCATTTGGAATTCTATTTACGTCAATAATTGTATTACAATGAAAAGCTGCGTTGATGGAGCAAATTATTCCAAATAAGGAATATTTTATGCCCCTGAACTTTCACGGTGTGGTTACGCACAAGTATTAACGGAGTACCTATTCGTGTCTTGCTGTTGTGCTTTTTGATGTCCTGACAGTTCACATTAAGTTGCACACGCGAGATAATCCGCGCCACAAGCCTCCACCTTCAGCAAACATTGACTACAAATTACATTATTTTACAGAAGCAACTCCACTTTATTAATCAAAGAACTTTTCTTCAAACTGATGTCACTATTATGTAGGTAACGTAACTTATATTCTTACCCTTTTCGACTATCATTCGGAAAACATATACCTGTACAGTAAGTTCTTTAACACCGAGAATTTAGACCTTGTATCAACTGATAGTTAACAAATATAAACCCTCGCTTTGTAAGATACAAAGAACAGCGAGAAAAAGTCAACATGAAATAATCTTGTTACAAAACATACCATCACCGCCACCGTTAAGGACATAAGTAATATATATAATTGTTATGTATGCATTGTTCAATGGTGCGTCATCCTGTACAGTTCGAGGGTTAGAACTCATTATTGGTCCCACTGTTCAACTAGCATGGCCATCCGTTTATATATCCAATAAACATATGTATTGTATATTATAGGTAAACTATCACAATCGTCTGTATACTCGTCTTAATCAATCAATATATTATCCATCTAACTTTATCCATCTATCTGTGTAACTTGACCCGTCTACAGTATGTGTCCTGTCCATATATGTTAATACTATCCAACTGCTCAATGCGTGACTCACTCCACCATCCACTACCTTTCCACGTGATAACCAGGACCCACTTGTGGAGTACATGACCAGCCGAACACGTACAGTTCAATGCATATTTGGTTCTACACACTGGCTGGGCGCGCGCGCGCGCGCAGAGGCACAGAGAGAGAGAGAGAGGGAGAGAGAGAGAGAGAACGATACACCCAGTAATCAACCATTATTTTTCTGTTTACTCTGTCCATATTTCTCAGCAGGACGACGCTTACACTCTCTCCAATCAAGGTAGCCAGTAGGACACGAGGACTAAGTGAATCCTAAAATATTTTGCCCTTTAATACCGTCATGGAACATGACGGTGTCAGGGTCTTAACCTTTTCCCCACAAGAGAATGATAAAATTCACATCCAGGCGACCGAGATGTGGCGAAGGATGCCAAAGGATCACGCTAAAGAGTTATTACTTCCTTTATCCACAGTCCAGTAGTCAGGGCGGCGCTAGACGGACGCCAGGCAGCTGACAGTCGCGGTGGTCGAGGCCCGACTCTGGGAAGGTCTCTTTTAAGCTATAAATTACTGAGTACCTCAACTTGGCGACGAACCTGGCAATGTTCGCTGGTGGTGGTGGTGTGTGGTGGTGACGCTGTGTGATGGTGGTGGCGCGTGGTGGTGATGGTGTGTGATGGTAGGTGGCGGTGGTGTCGGTGCGTGGTGGTAGGTGGGTGGTGGCGTCGGTGCGTGATGGTAGGTGGTGGTGGCGTCGGTGCGTGATGGTAGGTGGTGGTGGCGTCGGCGCGTGATGGTAGGTGGTGGTGGCGTCGGCGCGTGATGGTAGGTGGTGGTGGCGTCGGCGCGTGGTGGTAGGTGGTGGTGGCGTCGGCGCGTGGTGGTAGGTGGTGGTGGCGTCGGCGCGTGGTGGTAGGTGGTGGTGGCGTCGGCGCGTGGTGGTAGGTGGTGGTGGCGTCGGCGCGTGGTGGTAGGTGGTGGTGGCGTCGGCGCGTGGTGGTAGGTGGTGGTGGCGTCGGCGCGTGGTGGTAGGTGGTGGCGGCGGCGGCGTTGGCGCGTGATGGTAGGTGGTGGCGGCGGCGTCGGCGCGTGATGGTAGGTGGCGTGTGGTGGGAGGTGGCGTGTGGTGGGGTGTGATGGGAGGTGGCGGTGGCGTGTGATGGGAGGTGGCGGTGGCGTGTGATGGGCGGTGGCGGTGGCGTGTGATGGGCGGTGGCGTGTGATGGGCGGTGGCGGTGGCGTGTGATGGGAGGTGGCGGTGGCGTGTGATGGGAGGTGGCGGTGGCGTGTGATGGGAGGTGGCGGTGGCGTGTGATGGGAGGTGGCGGTGGCGTGTGATGGGAGGTGGCGGTGGCGTGTGATGGGAGGTGGCGGTGGCGTGTGATGGGAGGTGGCGGTGGCGTGTGATGGGAGGTGGTGGTGGCGAGTGATGGGAGGTGGCGGTGGCGTGTGATGGGAGGTGGCGGTGGCGTGTGATGGGAGGTGGCGGTGGCGTGTGATGGGAGGTGGCGGTGGCGTGTGATGGGAGGTGGCGGTGGCGTGTGATGGGAGGTGGCGGTGGCGTGTGATGGGCGGTGGCGGTGGCGTGTGATGGGCGGTGGCGGTGGCGTGTGATGGGCGGTGGCGGTGGCGTGTGATGGGAGGTGGCGGTGGCGTGTGATGGGAGGTGGCGGTGGCGTGTGATGGGAGGTGGCGGTGGCGTGTGATGGGAGGTGGCGGTGGCGTGTGATGGGAGGTGGCGGTGGCGTGTGATGGGAGGTGGCGGTGGCGTGTGATGGGAGGTGGCGGTGGCGTGTGATGGGAGGTGGCGGTGGCGTGTGATGGGAGGTGGCGGTGGCGTGTGATGGTAGTTATCACCCTACAGCAACTAGAAGGGATCACGGTTCCCGTTATGATTCTAAATTAATGTATGATTATAAAGTTTACTACTATTTCACGTCTTTATTTGTGGGCGACAGGCCAATAGGAAACTCAGGAAGCGCGTGGTTGAGTGTTACCAATGTTCCCCAGAGGAAGTGGTCACCGGGCAACAATAATGCTGGGCGCCAGAATGTTCGGGTTAACTCTGACGGTCAACCTCCCACGTCACAACCCTCTCTTGCTCCCCCTACACAGTCCGTAACATCCCCCCACCCCCACCATACACTGTTCATAACCCCCCCCCCTCCATCTTACATGCTGTCCCTAGCCGGTGCTACGATTGCTTTCGGTCCACAAAATATCTTTTGTCTATTCTAACTTGACCTGACCTAACCTACTGTAAATATCTTGTAGACCGCACGCTATCTAATGTAGATCCACAATGGAAACGTGGACAAGTCTCGATAATTCCTGTGTGGTTATATATATATATATATATATATATATATATATATATATATATATATATATATATATATATATATATATATATATATATATATTTATATTCAATTGTGTGTAAACTTTGAGAAAAACAACTCGTTTACAAATAATGTACACGTGCATCGACCACCATTTTTCTCCCAGGGAGGAGTCAAGTTGATGGACTCCTTGGAATAGTGAAACTGCCGCCGCGCGCACAATAGTTGCCCCTCATGTTCGAAGATGGCCGGCTCTAGGGCCACCTAAGCGTGAATTTGTTTAAGGTGTAGAAGCTTGTCGCCAACAACAACCACACCCCAAGTTAACAAATTGTATAACCTAGTGTCAAGGAATAGTACGAGATGACCAGACTGCACTGGCTAGCTATTACCCCGGAACACAATCCGCAAATTGATTAGCATCCAGGCTCCCAATTACTGCTGGATAGACAGGAAAATGGCGTTAAGAAGCTTACCCATAGTTTCATCCTTCCTGAGGATCGAACCGGAGTTTGTCCGTTCGCCCCCCCCCCCCCCCCCACAGATCAAAACCATATTTTTCCTTCACAGATTGCGGAAATCAAAATAGAATTATGGACACGGGCATTGAAACTAAATCCAAACAATTTAAAATGGTATCGGTTGGAAATCTAGGTCAAAGGTCAATAAAAAAATTTCACCACTATTCTAGTAATCACTATTTATGTTGGGCTCAAACCAAAAAGTAACCACAACTTCAAAAGAACCAGAAAGCGAGATTTTGCGTTTGGATTTTACCCTAACCTAATCCAATCCAAATTAACCTAACCCAATCCAACCTAACCAAATCCAATCTAACCGATCTTACAACAAAATCTCGCTTCTGGTTATTTTGAAAACAACCACAACTCGTTGTGGTAGCTTTTCGGTTTCTGAGCCCAACATATACAGTAAACCGCTCCATAAAGAGCCTGTTACTACCGTGCTGAACAGCAACCCTGTAGTCCCTCCACTGAACAAAAATACCCAAGCCTGTTTCAAGTAGTCCCGACAAGTTCTTCGTGTTGTTCAAGTCACCTCAACACTCCGAGTCATCCTACTATGACAGAAACTGGACAACTAGTACTGCCCCAGCCGGATAAACCTGTCACGATCCTACCAACAAACCTTGCCTCTCACACCACCTCAGATCTTGTTCCTGTCTCTCCCCATCATTCTTCATATGTTAAAACATTCAAGACCGACTCTTTTATATGGTCTTCCTGACTTAGCAAAACAGCGCTCGGGGCCTTTACAAACACTTAACAAAGGATGTACAAAGATGACCAAAAAATTTGCAAAATACTTAAGAAACAACAAATTATTGTTCATGGACTTTTAGTATTGATCAGATCTTCCATGGATCAAGATCAGTTGTTGACATTCCACCTTCTGACTTAGCAGAAGTCAAAATGTTTCGACAAGTCCATCCACTATGCTGGAGCCAGGCTTATAGATGTCTACCTTTGCCCAGAAATAACAAACGTCAGGCCCTTAAAGATGGCAGACATTCAACTCCCCATAACGTACACATCGTACACGATGATAACGAAATCTAACGGGAAAACGTACATCTCTCCGGGGTACTGTGTCGAGTGTCGTGCTCGCTGCCTTCCTGGTAAATTAGGGCATGGATGATACACAAATACCTTCATAACATTCTTTGACGATGATACCAAAATGACAGGGGCGGTGACGGAGGTAATGCTTGTACAGACGAGTCGTGAAAAAGGCGAGTGAAGACAATGGTGAGTGTAATGAGGCAGTATGATGAGGTAGTGTCGCACACCAGGGAACGACAGCCAAAGTGACATTACCGGGACGACACGAGTAAAGCAGCTACAGTTAAGGCCATGAAACTACAAACCCCGAACACATACAGTCCTCCACTTGGTACTAGCAGCATTAAACACTAAACCTAATACTTAATGGAAATAAATATCAACGAAATAAAAATATGATTTTTTTTCCCTTGATGAACATATACTAAATTCATATTCTTTACAGGATATAACTGTTGGTTCCTTATCTACAGTAACTTATTCTCTTCACCTAACCACAACTACTTCCAACTCACCCTCCCCACCACCTTCCATAACCTCAAAACAACTTCACATTCACCCCCACCGTTCCGTTCCGTTCCTCACCCCCCTACCGTTCACCTTTCCTCCCTCGCACCCCACCGTTCCATTCCCTCCCTCACATGCCCGGGCGTAGCACAGACATGCTTTGCAGAATATCTTGTTCACTCAAAAGATAAGACACAAACAGCCTTCATAGATCTTAAATCAGCCTTTGATGTAGCTAATAGAGATATTATACTTGAGCAACAAGCTAATTTTGGCATACAAGGTAACCTCCTGACATGGATAAAGGGTTATCTGTCCAACAGGTATGCCAGTGTTCTGTTTAGGGGAGTTAAAATTACCAGAATGAGATCATTTGAGCTGGGCACACCTCAGGGAGGAGTGTTAAGTCCTATGCTCTTTAATATACTGATGCACAAGCTTATTGCTGATATTCCAGTTCAGCCAAACGAAGCCGTAATATGCTATGCTGATGATATCTGCATTATGACACAAACCAAACTCAGGCTCCAAGCCTTGCTGGATGTATTTGCTCGGAGAACTGTTGAACGCGGTCTCATAATCTCTGTTGACAAGACGAGGGTCCTCAATCCTCGTCCTGCTCACCCTCTGCCTCTTGACTATAACATTAACAGACATGTCCTTGGAACTATGTAGCTCCTATAAATATCTTGGAATTTGTGTGAATGATGCAAACTTTGTCAGCAACCTTGGTGACAAACTAATGCAGCGCATTAAACCCCTCAGAACCCTTGTTGGCAAGGGCTATGGAATTAACATCACCTTTGCTCGTACTTTCTATCTTCACTTCATTCGTTCTGTAGTTGACTATCATGCTCTCCATCTTGTGACTATTCCGCCTAAACAACTCAACAGCCTTGAGGTAGTGCAAAATGAAGCCATGCCCATCATCCTAGGTTGCCCAAAATCAACCAGAATTGTAAACATGAGGAAAGAGCTCGGACTGCCCTCCCTATCTGAGAGGATAGCCCTACTTAATACCATGTTTTGTGTCAATGTTTTGAACAATGGTTCTCAAACTACAACTCAAACCGAGTTGATGTTCTATCTAAGTAATCCCGACCATCTCGCCAACCTTCCACAAAAGACTCTCTTTGGGGCGTGGCTTCATAAATGTGTTGCAGATCTCCTGAAACTGAATGTCCCAATCACCCCAGACGAACCTATTAATGCCTATCCTCCTTGGCTGGACATATCAGTTCCTATTAATTACACTCCTGTTGGTAGTAAGCAAATGTTAAACACCGATGTGGTGAGATGTGTCACACTAGAAACTATTAACAGACAGAGAGAGTATTAAATCAAGTGAATGTTATGCTTTTACTGATGGTTCTGTGCAAACAAACACAGGTAGAACAGGCTGTGCAATTGTAATATATAAAGAAAGAGATGATTGTGTCAAACAAACAAAGGCTGAACAACTGGGCCAGCACAACACAAACTGAACTAACTGGAATCTACTTAGCTATAGACTACCTTAAAGAAAATGGAGGTGGGGTGATATTCTGTGACTCTCAAAGTGCTTTGAAATCAATGAACAGCCCGTCAGGCTCTATGTCTAAAGTTGCATGTGATATTAAAAGGAATGTGATAACTGCCAATGAGAACAACTTTCGTATCGAATTTGTGTGGATTCCGTCCCATGTTGGAATCAGGTATCATGACCGTGCTGATAGACTGGCCAATGAGGCATGCAAGAAAGAAAATGTTGACCGTGACCTTGGTCTGTCCAATGATGTAATTAAAAACATTCAAGTCAGAATCATGAACGCTGATCTAGAAGAAGTGAGAAATGCAGAGAGACCTGACAGTTGTAGCATTAGTAAATATGACAAATTTTGTAACAAGAGGTACCGGTATGGCCAGCATAAGGACAGAACCAGACAATGTGATGTAGTCGTGGCCAGAATTAGGCTATGATACAGACACATCTGGCAAGTTAGTAACGCTGTACCCATACCGGAACACTCAGCATGTAAACCTTTAAAGCATACACTTGAACACTATATTATTGAATGTGACACTATCAAAGCCTTCAGGCCACCTGACTTATTGTATCTTGAACTATGTAATTACTTCATTGAATCAGGAGTGCTTGAGGACATTCTTGCTGTTCATCCCAAATTTGCTAGCCCACACTGATTAGTCTTCAATTAGAATATGACTCCAATGTATGTGATCCACTGACCTACTGTATATATGCTTCTGGTGAATGTGATGTATTTCCTTCTTTGTGTACGAACCTCTGTCCTGCGTGGCAGTGAACAGTGGCATTACCCACATGAATCTGACCGACGCATATGTATGTATGTGTGCGTGTGTGCATGTATATGTACATGTACATGTATATGTGTATGTATATACGTATATGTATGTATGTGTGTGTGTGTGTTTACATGTATGTATATGTACTGTCAATGAATATGATGCAACTCTGTGTACGAACTTCTGTCCTGCATGGCAGTGAACAGTGACATTACCCATATGAATCTGACCTATATACATTTATAGTTGTTAATGAATATGATGTATTTCTTTGTGTGTGAACCTCTGTCCTGCGTGACAGTGAGAAGTGATACCACCCTCAGTGTCAAGACCTGACTGAATTACTCAGAATAGGCAAACTGTACTACAAGCTCTGCCAATAAATTTGTTAAACTAAACCCCCCCCCCCCCCTCCACCGTTCCCTCACCTCCCTCCGTCACCGTGTCCCTGGCGCCAGAGAACAGGAAGCGTCACATTACAACAACCTGGGTTATGAGAGGAGGCGAAAGGAAGTAAATATCTTAGAAGAGTATGAAGACGAGATAAAAGGGAGGGAGGGGGGGAGAAAGAACAGAGGAAGAAGAATAGGAAAAGAGGGGGAGGAAAATGAGGAGAGGAGGAGGAAAGAGAAGAGGGAGAAAGAAATAAGGAAGACGAAAAAAGGAGAAGAGGAGGAAAAAGAGATGGATATGGAGAAGAAATGGGATGGGGGAAAGAAAGAAGGAAGGAGCAAAGAGGATGAGGAAGACAAAAGGGGCGAGGAAGAGAAAATGGAGAAGGAGAAGGAGGAAAAGGAGAAGACAAGAAAAGAGATAGGGAGGAGACAGAGGAGGCGGCGAAACAAGACGAGAGAAGAAACGAGAGAGGAGCAGGAGGAGAAATAAGGGGGAAGGAAGGAGGAGGAGAAATAAGGAAAACAGGAGAAGGAAACGTGAAAGTAGCAATGGTAATGATGGCAGCAGCGAGTCTTTCAACACCACCAGGAGGTTCATCATCGCTATACCTGGCGTCATGGTAGGCTAGCAGCAGACTACACATGTACGTTACCACCAACAACCCTCTACTTAGCAGCCTCCACACTAACTTAACTGTCCACCACCATACTATCTATATATTTACCTCTTATTCACCAGTTCTTCGCCCACTGTCCAATTCCAGTATATCCTTCACTCTCTTTCCTCCTCCTCCTCCGCTCCCACACTAACTCTTCCCGGCCCCCCTCCCTCCCACCCCCGATTCCCACATCAGCAGGGAACAGTGAGGAGGGGGTGGGGGGGGGTAACAACTTCCCCCGACTCGTGCGGTCAGTCAACACGAAGTCAAATCACTTTTGATACCTGATCCTACAACAGAAGGCTGTCTGTGGTCATCCTCCAGTCTCTGTTTTTGTATGTCACGTTTGTGTATACTGTAGTGTGCGTGTGAGGTATGTATGTTCGCAAACAGGATGGTGAAATGCGTCTAGTGTGACAGCATTATGTTAGTGTTAAGGTACAAGCACTGCTTGCTCCCTCTCGCTTTCAGCTACCACCGCTGGCTAGCCCTCGTGGCGAACAGAAAAACTTGAATAAGTCTTCCCCTACAAGTACACAACCTCTTCACTATCAAGACTCCAGCTTTGCCTCCTCGTGGCAACACAAGACAACTGGGTGCCTCGTGCCCAGGCTAGACCAGCAGGGGATCTCGGAGTAGCAGTCGACCACAGAAGGACACCGCACAGGCCCACTAGCATGTGGAAACGTTTTGGCGCCTACCAACCATTGCCCCACTGCCTTGCAGATTAACCTTGGTAGGTATAAGGCTCCGGGATTAAACCCCAAGCGAAAAATCTGTGGTGGAGCCCAGCATCAAGCAGACATGCTTACAGAGCTCCAACAAGACCCCAACGGCGGTATAGGCAGAAGAGGTGACCATCATGTGAACCCAAGGACTACACCAGCAGACGAAGGCAATGCATGATGAACAGGCAACTAAGGAGAAACCCAACAAACTGGGTTATCGGCAGTCCATCGCAACGCTCCCTCTTCCTAGTCGTTGCACTTGCACCACTGGATCAGAAAAAGGGAGAGCCAAGATGTGTGGTTGCAGCCTGCGCTTCTGCCTCGCCACAAATAAACTCACGTGCAGCCATCATCCAGCTTGTCATACCTATCATCAACAAAACCCCTATCCCCCCCCCCCCCCCCAAGTACTATGGCGACAAGCAGTGATGACTCCGGCAGTCTCGAGTCAACTCAGCACATGGGCGGCATAGATAAGAGTCGTTTATGCACTGGGATCTAGGCAGTAATGCAATGTGGTCCTGTCTGTGAGCAAACCATTCTTCGAGCCACTCTACTCACCCCACATGGGGAGGGGGCTAGAAAAGGTGCCCTAAACATAGCCTGCCGAAAAAAAAAAAACCTGACTGGGCAACTGCAACCAGTAAGGTCATCCTTATGCAGTCGAAAACAATCAAAATCACAGATCCAAACAAAAACAAACTACACAACCTCTTACAGTCGCTGCACAGAAGGCCCCTTCTGGATACTGGCACAAATGAGCATCCTGAAAGAAGAACTGCCCTCGTGGCAAAAGAGCTGGCTAGGTATAACCGACATAGCAGCCATAATGAGTCCTGGCTCCCAGACGAGGGTCAACTCACAGAACGGGGTTCTGGCAATGGAAGGGTTAACCTGCTGCGGAGAGAACCCGCATTTATGGAGTCGGCTTTGCCATTCACCAACGCATCCTACACAAGCGAACTGAAATGCCTATTGGGATCAACGAGAGCCTCATGATACTCCGAGTTGCACTGAATCACACGCCATACCTTTTTCATCAGTGCATACGCTCCAACACAGGGTGCAGAGGAAGACATCAAGGAGGCCTTTTACGCCGACCTCGACAGAGTGCTAACCTCTATCCCCAGAGAAGATAAGGTTGGGCTCCTTGGTGACTTCAATGCCAGAGTTGGCAGAGATGCTGACAATTGGCAGGGAACCATAGGGAGAAATTGGCTAGGAAAGTGTAATCCCAACGGCCTACTCCTCCTCAGCAAGTGTGCTGTACACAAACCTCACTATCACCAATACCTTGTTTCGGCAGGCCGACAAGTTCAAGGGTTCGTGGCAACACCCACGATCCAAACACTGGCATCTCATTGACTACATCATTGTCAGAGAAAGAGATCGCCGAGATGTCCTCACCACCCGAGCCATGCGTGGCTCAGACCACTGCCACACTGATCATCACCTCGTCAGAGCCAAGATTCACTTTAATTTGCCGCAAAATGGCAAAGGAAGCAAGCCTCCAGATGAGGTTTTAACACTAAGCGTCTGGAGGATCCAGCGGTAGCACATGCGTTCAGAGCAGCTCGAACATGGGCTGATAAACCCAACGACAAACAACCCAAATCCCAGTGCCGAATGGGATATTCTCAACATTGCTAACACAAAATCCTGGAGAAACCCTCAGCCAGATCGAAAGAACACACCATGACTGGTTTGATGAAAATGACCCGGCTATCAATGTACTTGTCGATGACAAACATGCTGCTATAACGGACTGGCAGAAAAACTCGGACCAAAACTGATACCTTCCGCAAGAAGAAAGCATTGGCCCAGCGGGAACTTCACAATCTAAATTACAACTGGTTTAGAAATAAAGCACGTGAAACAAAATTTTGCAGATCAGCACAAGATGCGCGAATTTTTCGATTCCACTCAAACATTTTATGGGCCAATCACTCATGGTGCAGGCCTCCTTCAGCACTGGAAAGAGCACTACCATTTACTGCTCAACCGAAATACCGATATGGATGTCCACATCATCCAGAGCTGAACCACCTCAGCTATCCTCCATCCCTGGATGAGGTAGCTATTGCCATCAAACATGAAAAATAACAAAGCCTCAGGGCCTGATGGAATCCCAGCCGAGGTGTATAAAGCAGGACCTCTGCTTACCAACTGTCTCCACTCTTTCCTGGAGAATATATGGTAAAAGGAGGGAATCCATCAAGCTCTTACAGACGCCTCCATCGTCAATATTTGTAAGAACAAGGGAGATTGGTCAGACTGGAAACTACCATGGGATCTCGCTACTGTCCGTAGCTGGCAAGATTATCGCTCGAGTCCTCCTAAACAAACTTTTTCCTGAGGCGGAAAACTTCCTCAAAAAATCTCAAAGCCGCCTTAGGCCATCACATGGCACGACTGACATGATCTTTGCTGGCCGTCAGATACAGGAAAAGTGCAGAGTACAGCATCGTGACCTGTACATGGCTTCCATCGACCTAACCAAGGCCTTCGACTTGGTCAAGAGGGAAGTCCTCTGGTGGACCCTTAGCCGTTTTGGCTGCCCACCAAAATTCGTCATTGTGAGGTAACTCCACGGTGGCATAAACGGCAGTGTCTTGCACAAAGGCACCAAGTCTGAGCTCTCCCCCATCCAAAGGGGGGGTTTAACAAGGGTGTACTGGCACCATCTCTTCCATTTTCTTGGCTGCCTTCCTTACTAAAGCCAGTGCCAATTTAGCCATCGGGTACAGGATGAAGGGTCTTTTCAACATAAGACGACTCCAGGCAGGAACAAAGGTGTCCGCAGCTTCCATTACCGAGTTTCAGTATGCAGACAGCATCAACCTTGTCCCTCACACTGAATGCAACCTACAGGAGATCCTGAACACCAACGCAGATGTGTGTGTGCACATTTCGGCCTTGAGTTGAATGTACACACCTCCACCATCCATCCAGCTAATGTTACCCACTTTCGGTACCTCGGCTCCCACCTGTCCACCAATGCAGACATCGATGAAGAGATTCAGCATCGGATCAGATGTGTATCTCAAGCCTTTGGCAGACTCCAAAACCGTGTCTTCAGCTGTAGGGAGTTGAAATTATCTACAAAGTTACATGTATATCGAGTTGTGGTCCTCCCCACCCTGCTATATGGCAGCGAGACATGGATCACATACAGGAGACACATCAAGGCACTTGAAAACTTTCATCAACGAAGTCTACATTCCATCCTCCGAGTTCGCTGGGAAGACAAGAGAACAAATGCCAGTATTCTTGCCAAAACTAACTGTAGGAGCATCGAGGCTACCATTATCCATGAACAACTACCCTTGACTGGCCATGTTACCCGCATGGGCGACAGTAGACTGCCAAAGCAGCTACTTTACGGTCACCTAGCGCATAGTAAATTTAATGCTGGCGGGCAAGTGAAAATTCACTGGACCTTAAGACAAACCTAAAAAGGTGCAAAATCGACTCCCTCACATGGGAGACGATTACTCAACACCGTAACGCTTGGAGGAGCACCATACAAGAAGGTGCCAATACTTTCGAGTTAGCCCGACTGCATAACACGGCAGACAAGCGACAACGGAAAGATTCTGCTGCCGCCCCTCCCAAACTAGATGTAGCCCTCCACATGAGCAACATCTGTGATCAACCCACCCAGTCCGGTATCGGCCTCTTTAGTCACCTTAGAACTCACCAACCTAGGTGACATCTTTAAGAACTCATATCATTGTATCATAGCTGGATGATCGTCATACTCGATTCCGAGTGACAGCAAAGTAGTAGTATAAGTATGTCATGTCTATAAGCGGTCAATTTGTTTGTGTATGTGTGTGTTTGTTTAGTGTGTGTGTGTGTGTGGGGGGGGGGGGATGTATTATGTACGTCCTATCTGTAAGCTGTCAATTTTTTTGTTGTACACCATGTGCCTGTTGGGGGTTGCATTGAAACGTGTGTGCGGATGGTATGGTATGTTCTGTTCGGTTATCTGTGTTTAGGATGTCTGTTTGTCAGTTCTAAGACTGTAGCGTTTGTCAATGTACTTCTCTAATGAACTTTTTGTTTATGTCCGGGCTGTCTGCAACATCTGTGTTTCTCAATAATTATAGATATGTTCGTCAGTGGTGTGTTTAGGCTCCCCGTTCAGGTGTTGTTTGTGGTGGGTCGACTTCAGGATTACATCCGCTACCGAACTTCACTGTTTACTAATATTATTTAAACCATTTAATAATTCAATTTATGGGAAAGAAAGGGTGAAGCTTTATAGTTCGGGTCTGTTAGTAAACTTGTCCTCGTCCGCAGTATAACTCGTGTATCAATACTATGAAGCTTTATAGTGCCTTTACAAGAGCAACTGCACACTATCTACTGTACAGTACTTCAAGTTACCAAATGTCGAATTCTCAGCCGAAACTCAAGAAGCCAAATGGATATGTGCGAGCCTTAACAGAGTACTTTGAGGAGTAGATTGCTGACAATTCAAAGATAGGCTTCACTAACCATCTGTAACTCTCGGGTCTCAAAACAAACAAACACTGCCCGTTTATAGACTGGTTACCTGCCTAACCGACAAATTATACTGTAAATAAGAATGAATTTTCTGTGTTACAGTTCAAAGACAACTGCATAATTTAACACAGATGTTATCTCAGAAACCTACAGGTATGTTAACTAAAAATTACACTAAATGTTTTTCCTATATGCAATTTCAACACGTCAGTCTTCTACCTCTTTTCTGTCGTTAATACTGACCTCAAACACTCACTTGAAATATCCTAATCTTGCTACAACCTTTCGGTAAATTGCAGGATTTTTTTGTGCAGTCACTGAACCACTTTTACCTGGAAGGAGAAAAAAATTAATAATTAGCGAATATTCAACAAAAACAATACAGAGGGCTAAAATACTGTTGGTGGGATATATTGTGGAGAATCAATAAATACTATATCCAATGAAGATTACGAAGTCCCAAAAACCCAGATAAACTCGCATGAAGTTTAAGCACCCAGACGTTCCCCGGGATGTCTAATTTTCATGTAATCTCTAAAATGCATGATGTTTAAGCCAACTAATAACTGCCACGGGATCTTCACACAGCAACAGTAGCACGACAATTTGTAAGTATCTGACTGAATAATAAGTAAACATGTTTCTCTTTGTTATCGATCCATGACTGCATATGTCTATCTACGATAAGTCGTGGTCAAGAGGAGGTCCCGGTAGACCTAGTCAGGGAATTCTCCTTATATACACGTATTGTTACTTAATCAAGAGTAACTTGCTAACTTGCGCTCTTGCCCAATCATCTAAGAAGGCCAGCATGAATTTCGCAAGCTTCCCTGCTGGACACACTAATGCTTCTGTGCTTGGCCTTACATAGGATGCAAGGGGATGCCCAATAAACTATCCCGTGCAGCGCGGGGCGAATCTTGAATCTATTACTGCAAGTCTTGCGGGCCCCCCCCCCCCCCCCGCCCCCGGTGCCTAATCTTCACGTGACGGTGGACTTCAGTATCCACCTGAAGATTCTCCACCCCAGCTTAACCCACCAGAAGTTTTTAGCATCCTGACGGTACCTGGAGTCCCTAATCTTCAGGCACCACAACATACAGCAGTGGAGCCACACGCTCTCTGTTAACAACTATTGAACTCAACACAAAATCTTAGCCAGACGACAATGACGCTCGAGAAGTAACAATACCGTAGTAACATTTTTTTAGAAAACAGACGAGCTAAATACTGAGCGGTTTCTCCGGGGATATTTTAATTTCTCTACAATTGGCGGCTATCAAGTCCAACTTTCTCAACACATTCTCGTCATGCAGGCAGTATCGTACTTTATATCGCTGGACATTCAACAGAGTCTTTTTACGCTATAATCAAACATTTTACACACACGTGAAAGCAACTTTCAAGAGTTAACAGTAGAAAGTCTAAACGAAAAAAAGATAAAAATCAGCGAATTTCATCTCTGACTTCGACCTTTTAGGATAAATATTTTAAATTTTCTAACATCCTCTCTGAAGAGCTAATGCTTTTGTGAACATATTTACGGTAGTTGGAATAAATAGACAGTTACACGAACATTTTCTCTGAACCAATCGGCTATTTGGAGCTACAGTATAGACTATAGACGAAGGGCGTGACTTACCGGCCAGATTAGCGTGGAAATACTATAGTGCTGCTGCTGACAGTCACTAAACTTATTTATCAAAAGGAAAAGGTTCAAAATATTTATAACCTATTGATCAATTTTAACTTATATAACGTTAAAGTTTCAAAATGAACAAAACATCAATTATTATTACCAAACATATAGTAACTGTTAAAACACTTTCTGATGCCCTGTGCTTTATAATTGGTGATAAAATTATTATCTATTTCCAGCTCGACAAGCTCTCTAGTGCGCTAGAAGCTACCAGGGGACGCCAACGGTCCAAGCACTACGAGAGGGGCAAGTGGCGGCCTGTTAACAGGGACCAACGAGCATATATACACAGCATTAGTGAAATAGGAAGCCCGACTATGCTCTAACAAAAGAATACAATAGCAGAGAGGGAGCGACAATACAGTGCACACGAGGACGGTACACACGGAAGACGTCAGGGAGGCGTCCAGCAGCTACAGCATGAACAGCAGAAGCAACAGTACCAGGGATAAATGAAGTAATAATAATAAAGGTAGAGAAACAATAACAGAAATAAAGAACAAAAACAATCTGCAACAGAAGGAGCGTAAGTAACCCCCCCCCCCCCCCCCAATAAACACGAGGATAATGAGTGAAGGTTGCGGGGGATTCACTTACAAATGAAAGAAATGAATACCACCAGCGGTGATGTCCTCACAATTGTCAATTACTTCCGCTACCTTCCGCTGCCTCTGGTCCCGTACGCATTAATCACTTCCACATCTGCAGGCACTATATTATTACACACTGGCCTTGTATCTCGTCTCATGGCAACTGAACATCAACATGTTTCCACAAAAGTTATAAAAATCCCCTTGTCGTGAGGCCCAGGAAACACCTCAGCACCTGCCTAACAAGGTCAATTCTATGGTTATAGGGGTAAAATGGCCCCCTGTCCTTGCCCAACTATTACGACAAAGGCCTATTTAGGAGTGAGGCCCACACTTAATCAAGCGCCGTAACTACTATCCTTGTCTACCTACTCCTCATACTTCTTCTGTGCCGTTCTTCTTAACCCTATATACTGTGTGTGTGTGTGTGTGTGTGTAGTAATAGTAATAATAGTAATAATAATTAACGGTTTATTGAAAAAGTTCTGCAGCCCGAAGGCTGAAAATATACATTGGACATAAATGACTTATTACATACATTGGTGGTTTAACAAAAACCTTCATTAGAGAAAGGTACAGGAACATACAGTGAACATACAGATTAATGTAGGTGTTGAACAGCAAACACGGAGTGTAGTACCTCCCTCCCAGATGGTGTTAAGGGGACCTCACGTGTAGTAGTTCCCTCACAGATGGTGTTATGAAGGACATCACGTGGTGTTGTAATTCGCTCACAGAAAGGTGTTATGAGGGACCTCATGTGGTGTAATAATTCCCTCACAGATGGTGTTATGAGGGGCCTCACATGGTGTAGTAATTCCCTCACAGATGGAGTTATGAGGGACCTCACATGACGCTGTAGCAACTCATTCACCATGTAGTATCATGGGGACACCACGTAGTCTGGAGTCAGAGGAAATCACCCAATCAAGTTGTGTACAATCAGGTGCAGTCCCAGGCCTCCCTATAGAGAACGGATTAACACATCGCTGCTTGTTGTTGGGTCTCATGGGCAGATATCACTGGGTACCTGGGACCTGGGTATGACTCTCGGCTCTTAGTGTTAGTGTTGCATTGTTTTCACTGGCTTAAACACTGTTAATCATTGTTTAACACTGGCCTTTCCAAATGAAATTGTAACTTATTGCGAGAACTTGTTGATATTCCGGTGGGGCGGAGGGGTTCAGGGGAGGGAGTTGGTATGGGCCAACATAACAGTTGACCTGGCTGCTGCCAGAGCAGCGCCAGGTACGTCTTGACTTTACGGTGGTCAAGGACGTTGTGTGTGTGTGTGTGTGTGTGTCAAACAGGGAAGCAACTTGCATAAGACTTCTCCTGCCAGTACACAGCCTCACCACCACCAAGACTCCAGCTGTGCCTCCTCGTGGCAACTCACGGTAACTGGGTGCTTCGTGGGCCCACGCTAGACCAGCAGGGGATCTCGGAGTAGCAGTGGGCCCTAGAAGGGTGGCGCAAAGGCCCACTATCATGTGGACACGTCCTGACGCCTACCAACCATTGCCCCACTGCCTTGCGGACCTCAGTATTAGACTTTCTTGCTACCTGTCATTCTAAGCTCTTCAACACTATAACCAAACCCACTAGATTAGCTGCCACCTCTGCCACTGTGATAGATCATATCTGGACTAACAACACTCCTAACAATGTTGCAAGTGGAATTATTTATAACAATCTCAGATCACTTCCCAGTTTTTGCCATGTATAAAACAGCCACAAGACCTGAAAGGTCTAGTAAAGTCTCAATACAATACGGAGACTACTGCGCTGACAACATGCTCCTTTTTTAAAACCTAATGAATGCTAACTGGGATCTTGTCTATGCCTCCGACAACCCTAACGTGAACAGCTGCAACTTCTTGCATCTTCAATGCTTGCTTTGATAAATGCTTCTCCCTCAAGACTAAGTCAGTGAAAACTGTATCCATTTCCAAACCCTATTTCATAAGCGATATTAAGATAACGATAAAAGAAAAACAATCTCCAAAGGAAATTTGCAAAAAGACCCATAACTTTCGGTGATGCTTACCATGGTTTCAGAAATAGAGTAACTCAAGCAGTTAGAAATGCCAGACGTAGATATTATACAAATAAACTCCAGTCAGCATCAGGCGACAGTAAGAAAACCTGGAATATGATAAATTCTATTCAGAACAGGAACACTCAGCCTTAGGCCCCCCCACCCCCCACTCAGCTTTTATGATAAATAATTCAGTTGTAACGGAACACCCCCCCCCCCCCATTGCCAACCACTTCAATGAATATTTTATTAATGATGGCAAAAATCTTGCAAAGAGCATCTCTGATCACCAGTAGTGGTTTAGAGCATACCTGCAAAACAGACAGCAAAATGAGCTGTTCTTATCCCCTGCCACAGCAGATGAATTACTGGCCATCATAAAAATGTCCAAAGATGCAGCAGCAGGCGAAGACAATATACCAATGAGCATCATTAAGAAAGTAGCCCACTTATTACTACCTGTTCTTCACATTTGTAACTCCTCCTTCACTAGTGGTGTCTATCCGTATAAACTGAAAATTGCTCAAGTTCACCCAGCATATAATAAATCTGGGGACAAAGGTATCTTCAAGAATTACCGCCCCATATCAGTCCTCCCAGCCTTGAGTAAGATACTGGAGAAGCTAGCATGTAGTAGACTAAATTCTTTCTGCAGTGCCAATAACATCTTTACAGGCTACCAGTTTGGATATAGAGCTAGAAGGTCGACTGAGAACACTCTGCTATCCTTTACTAATGACATCTTAAATTCCTTTGATAACAGTCAGTTCACAGTCGGTATATTCTTGGACCTCTCTAAAGCCTTCGATACTGTAGACCATACCATCCTCCTTTTAAAGCTTGAACACACGGCTTTAGAGGCCTGTCCCACAATTGGTTTAAATCATATCTGTCCAACAGGAGGCAGTATGTCTGCTATAATAATCAACAATCTGACTGCTCGCCAATCTTGTATGGCGTCCCCAAAGGTTCCATTCTCGGTCCAGTACTGTTTTTGTTGTACATAAACGACATAGTCCACGCCAGCACACTCATAAAACACAACTTATTTGCAGACGATAGTAATCTCTATGCCAGCAACTCAAGACCTCCATTCCTTGATGAGAACTATGAACAATGAACTGACTTAAGTCAGGACTTGGGTAATACGTAATAAACTGACCTTAAACCTTGAGAGAACCGACTACACATCTTTCACAGAAGGAAAAACTTACCCCCAGACTTGGACCCCCTGTACCTTACCTTGGTAATATAGTCCTCAAACGTGAACAAAATACTAAATACCTCGGAGTTATTGTTTATGAGAAACCTAACTGGAGAAATCACATACAAACCATTCACAGCAAAGTCAATAAACAGTGTGGTATCACGTATCACACTCGATAGTCACTCACTTACAGCAATGAAACAAATCTATCATGATCTTGTTTACCAACACCTGATACACTGCCACACACTATGGGGGAGGGGGTGGCCTCTGGCTCTTCGAAAACACAATCCTTGGTTACTGCACAAAAGAAAGTTGTACTGACAATGACCTACTCGAAAAAAAAAAACCATCACACAAACGAAAAATTTGCTAAATTTAAAATGTTAAAATTCGAAGATATAAACACCTACTGCTGTGCCCTCTGTTTACAAATCTATCTATCACTTGCTTGACAATAATTATTTTCAGTTCCAGAATAATCAGAGATACAACTTAAGGCACCCAGAGCTACTAAGACCACCCTCCATGTGCACCTCTCGGTCCCTGACCTCCATAAAATATCATGGTGTGAAGGTGTGGAACAACTTACCCCCCCACCCATCCGCACAAAGGCTACGCTCCCTTCCTTTAAATTATCTCTTAAAAAAATCTCTTGGCTAAGTATTAATATTTCTTGTAATGCCTACTATATTTACAGTACTTGCTTTTATTGTACCATCAAAACCGTTTTATCGGAAATTATCAAATAAAATAAATAAGATATTACCATTGCAATAAATATATTTGCCAACTAGACAATCCTGACAGCCCTGTCCTCTTGATCAACCTTAATACTGTACAACCCATGTAGTACTGCTTCCCGTAATTTATGTATATACTTATAATATAAATAAAAAACCAAAAAATTAAATAAATAAATAAAATAAATAAATATTGGAGTGATATCCGTGGTAACCTTGAGATGTTATTATTACCACCATGCCATTGTACTATTCCAGATGATACTGAATGTTACATAATAATTCCTTCAAATAAATGTATAGTATATATCAGGTGACTACAGGAGAGCTCTGGTTCTCAACTGGCTCAGCCATGTTAATATTGTTATCATTTTCCATTCTGTATGGGGTTTTTTTCTGGCTAAATAAACTGTTTAAATTCAATTGTGGTAGAAAGCTACGGGAGTAAACCCCAAACGAAAAATCTGCGGTGGAGCCTTGCATCAGGCAGACATGCTTACTTAACTCCAACAAGACCCCCAACGGCGGCAAGGCGGCGTATAGGCGGAAGAGGTGACCACAATGGGAACCCAACGAATACACCGGTGGACGCAGGCAATGCATGATAGAACAGGCTACCAAGACGAAACCCAATAAACTGGGCTATTGGCAGTTCACTGCAACTCTCCCCCTCCCCAGTCGTTGCAACACTTGCACCACTGGATCAGGAAAGGGGAGAGCCAAGATGTGTGAGTGTAGCCTGCACGCCTGTCTTACCACACAAATCAACTCTTGCACAGCCATCATCCCACTCATCATACTTCTCATCATCAAAACCCCTATACCCCCAAAAGTCCCATGGCAACAGAAGAGTGGCAAAGGGGACAGGCAGAGATGACTGCCGGGAGTCTCTAGTCACAACTCTGTGCATGGGCGGCACAGATAAGATGGTCGTTTATGCACTGGGATCTAGCCAGCAGTGCAATCCGGTCCCGTCTGTGCGACTGAGCAGCCCTTTCGAGGAGCCACTCTACTCATCCCACATGGGGAGGGGACTAGAAAAGGTGCCCTAAACATAGCCTGCAAAAAAAAAATTATATATATATATATATATATATATATATATATATATATATATATATATATATATATATATATATATATAAACCTGACTGAGCAACGCAACCGATAAGGTCATCCTTATGCGATCGAAAACAAAATAAAAAATCCAACAAAAACAAGCTATACATCCTCTTATGGTCACTGCAAAAAATATCAGGACCCTTCTGGATACCAGCACAAATGAGCGTCCTAAAAGAACCACCACCCTTGTGGCAAAAAAGGTATAACATTGACAAAGCAGCCATTAGTGAGTCCCAAGTCCCTGACGAGGGCCAACTCACAGAAAAGGGGTCTGGTTTTGCCATCCACTAGCGCATCCTACACAGGCTAACTGAAATGCCTACTGGGATCAACGAGCACCTCATGACGCTCAGAGTCCCACTGAATCACTCACGTCATGCCTTCTTCATCAGTGCATACGCCCCAACACTGTATGCAGCACCCTTGTTGCTCACACTGAACGTGACCTACAGGAAGTCCTGAAATGTGCATGCACACTTCCGTCTTGAGGTGAATGTACGCAAGACTTCGATTCTCTTTCAGCCTATCCCTGGTTCAGCCACACCTCCACCATCCATCCAGCTTAACGGTACTACCCTCTCTAATGTTACCCACATTCGGTAACTCGGCTCCCACCTGTCCACCACCGCAGACATCGATGATGAGATTCAGCATCTGATCACATGTGCATCTCAAGCCTATGGCAAACTCCAAAACTGTGTCTTCAGCTGTAGGGAGCTGATATTTCCTACAAAGTTACACATATATCGAGCAGTGGTCCTCCCCACCCTGTTATACGGCAGCGAGACACGAGTCACATATAGAAGGCACCTTTAGGCACTTGAAAACTTTCACCAACATAATTTACGTTCCATCCTCCGAGTTCACTGGGAAGACAAGAGATTGGCCAGTATACTTGTTGACACCAACTGTAGAAGTATAGAGGCAACAATTATCCATGAACAACTACGCTAGACTGACCATGTTACCCGCATGGACGACAATAGACTGCCAAAGCATCTACTTTACAGTCACCTAACGAATAGTAAACGTAACGCCGGCGGGCAACTGAAAAGGTATAAAGACAGTCTTAAGACAAACCTGAAAGTGCCAAATCGACCCCCTCACCCGAGAGACGATTACTCCACACCGTAACGCTTAGAGGATCACCAAACAAGGTGTCAATACTTTCGAGTTAGCCTGTTTGGTAGGCAGCTACCAAACAGGGAGGTACTACTGGCTGGGAAGATATTGGAAGCATAATGTATTGTATAATGGTAGACCCTGCTGCTACAGTGCTATATGGCATCACGAAAATTGTGTCCAAGTCCCAGGTTGCCGATCTGACTTTCTGCCTGATTTACACACAATTGCAGGGTCTCAATTGTTTCTCTTACTTCGATAACATACATATATTGTTTCTCTTGATTTTTTTTTTCATTTTTTTATTTTTTTTTTGATTATTATTATTATTATTATTACATTTTCGCCCCCTAGGCCCCGATGTGGGTCAGTGACCTGTGCCCAGGTGGGCTAATCCCCGTAAAAAAATGAAAATAAATAAAAAATAAGGCAGAAAAGTGCCAACGCCGGAAAGACGCTACTGCTGCCCCTACCGCACTAGATGTAGCCCACACATGTGCAACATCTGTGATTGACCCTGCCGGTCCCGTCTCACCAATGTAAGTGACATCCTTAATAACTCACATCATTTTATCATAGCTGGATGATCGTCATACTCTATTCCCAGTGACAGCAAAGTAGTAAGTAGTAGTAGAAGCTGTGTGTGTGTGTATGTTTATATTACCGGATATATATTGACACCGATTATGATAAAGACTGATCCTTAGTAATATCAGAGATAATCTCGTAGAAGCGACAGATTCATCACAATTTACACATGAAAATAGTTACATTTCTGGTTCATTATTTATGCAGATACACTGACTTCGTAAACGATTCCTTATGTAAATATTTAACCCAGTAGAGAGAACTGACCTCATAAATACTCCAGTGAAAAGTGTTAACATCCGAGACCCTTAACTTTTCAAATTGTTATCCCAAACATAAGATTAAAAATATCAATGGGTGACCAACAGCGACCGAGAAAGCGATACAGCGATCGAGAAAGCGATAGACTATCAAACAGTTCCTGATGAACCAGGTTGTAGTGATTATGCTGGCCTGGGGCTCCGGGATGAGTAGGAACAACCTGGTAAAACCCTATAGACCCGATAAACTTGCTACAAACCCAGATACTCGGACAGTCTCTACAGGAGCATTTAGAATAGCTTCTTGCAGTATTCCAAGAATACTTTTCAGTGTAACAATGATTTATTTACCTCAAGTTCACTGCTTCAAAAACGCTAGTCAAACTTGGCATACCCGGTCCTTGTTACAGTAAGTTTATAATATACTGTACTGTTTGTGACTTCCCATGTCTCCATGTCTAATACACCGGCAACAACAAATAGAAAACGCGTCAACCAGAAGTCGTGGTGTGTTACCCGGTGCCGAAGGTCTACTTCCTGTTAACTCGTGGCCGAGGTATTGATCCATCATCGCCAATGTCTTACTCCACCACGATAATGTAAATAAATTATAAGGGAAACAAAGAAAGGCTCAGTAATCTACTGTACATCATCAAGAATGATACACACTCCGTGACAATGTAAACGTTACATCAAGCTAGAGAAATTAATATTCCAGATCGACATTACCATTACAGGACTCCGTAATGTTCAACTGGTGATAATTATAGATTGGAAAATTAAACGAAAATTAAGATAAACTGCCAAATATTCCCGAAATAAATCGACACACAAGACTTTCGTAAATATAAGGACGAAAATTCCAAACTGGACAAAGCACAAGCATTACGGAACAGCACATACACATTACAGAGAACATAAGAATGGAGGAAACTGCAGCGGGCCTATTGGCCCATACTGGGCAGTCCCATTTACACCCAACCCCTATTGCTCATATAAGCATCCAACCTATGTTTGAAGCTATCCAGCGTATTCGAGTTGATATTTGGTAACTTGTTCCATTCATCCACTACTGTTTCCAAACCAGTGTTTACCTATTTTGCGCCTAAATCTAAATTTGTTTAATTTAAACATTGCTACGAGTTCGCTCCTGGTTGGATAGTTTGAGTACCTTTGTAATGTCCCCTTTGTTTAGCCGACTTCTATTTATACACCTCTATCAAGTCGCCCCTCGCTCTACGTCTCTCGAGGGAGTGCAAATTAAGATGCTTTAACCTGTCTCTATACTCAAGGTTCCTCCTAATGCCCGGGATTATTCTTGTCATTCTTCTCTGAATTATTTCCAAGGATTCTATATCCATTCTATAATACGGTGACCAGAACTAAACTGCGTAATCCAGGTGAGGTCTCACCTGGAAGTACCTCGCTAGTCTTGTAACTAACAATCCTTTGTATGAACCCAAGTACTTTATTAGCCTTGTTACGAGCAAAAACACATTGTTTACTTGGCTTAAGGTTCCTACTTATCATTACTCCTAAATCTCTCTTGCAGTCGGATTTCTCAATGGCATCGTTGTTCATCTGGCAACTGGTTTCCCTGTTTACATCTCCTATACTGAGTACTTTACATTTGTTCACGTTTAATTTCATCTGCCATTTTTCAGAACAGTCGAAAAATTTGTTTAGATCATCCTGTAGTTTTGCAGAGTCTTCGTCAGATATAATTACACGTCCTATTTTAGTGTCATCAGCAAATTTACTTATGTTGTTGTCTGTGCCGATATCTATGTCGTTTATGTATATAATAAATAATAATGGTCCAAGT
This sequence comes from Homarus gammarus, assembly GCA_958450375.1. Classification (NCBI taxonomy): domain Eukaryota; kingdom Metazoa; phylum Arthropoda; class Malacostraca; order Decapoda; family Nephropidae; genus Homarus; species Homarus gammarus. The sequence goes on from CAUDMG010001303.1 coordinate 97,756, forward strand.
ACTGAGCCTTGGGGAACTCCACTAGCGACGTTGCTCCAATGGGATTTAGTGCCGCTAATGCTCACTCGCTGTTTCCTGTCCTGTAACCACGCCCTAATCCATTTAAGGATATTACCTTTGATGCCTTGTGCTTCTACCTTTCTAATTAGTCTTTCATGGGGGATTCCGTCGAAGGCTTTCCTAAAGTCGAGATATACCACATCATAATTGTGCCCCTCGTCCACCGATTCGAAAACTGATGAAAAGAATGTTAATAGATTAGTTAGACATGAACGCCCGCTAGTGAAGCCATGCTGGGAATCATTGATCAATTGGTGCCTCTCCAGGTGATTTCGAATAGTTTGAAATGATTGCTTCCAGTAATTTGCCTACTATTGATGTTACAGACTGATTGGACGGTAGTTAGAGGCTAGTGATCTATCCCCCTTCTTGAAAATCGGTATTACAGTCGCTATCCTCCAGGATTCTGGTACTACACCTGTTTTTAAGTACATATTAAACAACTTTGCTAAGGGCATACTAGGCTCTTCCTTACATTCCTTTAATACTTTAGCAAATATCTCATCGGGACCAGGTGACTTATTAGCCTTTAGTTTGTCTATTTGCTTACTAACATCGTCACTAGTCACTACTATCTTGCTTTATTTGTTTTCTTCACTATCTCTGAATAGAGTCGGTGCCTCGGGTATCATGTTTAAATTTTCGGTGGTGAAAACTGTTGAAAAATATTTATTCAGATTATTGCTCATTTCTCCGTCGTTATCAGTTAGCTCGCCGATATCTGACTGTATTAGTCCAATCTTTTCTCGTGTTTTAGTTTGATGCATTTGATAGAATCCTTTGGGGTTTGTCTTTGCCTCCCTTGCTATCTTCACCTCATTATTCCTCTTTGCTTTCCTTATCTCGGTTTTGACCCAACTGGCCAATACCTTATAATAATCCCAAACGTAAATTTCGCCACCATTTATCCTTCTACCTTTATCCTTCCTTCGGCCAATAATGTTCTTTAAATAATTATTTATACATTTAGGGTCATTGTTGTCTGATCTGAGTTTTTTGTATGGTATGGTCTGCCTTTGTGCATTAAGTACTTCATTATTTAAATTGTCGTGGAACTCGGCAACCTCAGATCTCATTATCAGATCGGTTTCAACCGTCAGGTTCATGGGTGGGATGAGGTCGGTGTAGTTCACCCCCAAGCGTAATACCCCTTCTCTCAACTGCCTCTTCAAACTATCAAAGTTTGCCCTTCTGAAATCTGGGACTTGTGGAATTTTCCTTACGTTGGGTCCTGAAAATCTAACTGGAATCTAATTTCTTTATGATCGCTGTTTGCAAGTTCGTTCCCTACCTCAACATTGCTAATGAGGTTTTCTCTGTTCGACAGAACTAAATCGAGTATATTATTACCCCGGGTGGGTTCGGTTATATGTTGACTTAGGAAACAGTCCTGGATCGTTTCGAGAAAATCCCTGATTCTGAGTTACCCGTAAGGTCAATCCAATCTGTTTGGCCAAGGATAAAGTCGCCTACTATAGAGACTTTGTTGTGTATGGAAGCCCTGCGCATTTCATCCCAGATAAGTAGCTCATTAACTCTATCAAGATTGGGAGGTCTATATATTACTCCTGTGAATAATTTTTCCCTACCGTCGATTAATTCCATCCAAATTGTTTCTGTATTCCGCTCAGTTTTTATTTCCTTATTTATTTCACACTTCAGATTATCCCTGACATAGATTGCTACTCCGCCTCCTTTCCTGATCTGCCTACCGGGATGGAATAATTTGTAACCTGCAATTTGGTATTCGACAGGTAACTCACGTGAGTCTAGGTTGATCCATGTTTCAGTGAATGCTATTATATCGACTTTTTTCGGTACATACCAAGGACCTAATATCATCCATTTTGTTTTTCATACGTCTACTGTTCGCGTAGTATTTGATCAGTGATAAGTAGAAGTGACACTACGACACCCCAAAACTGGAGAGAAATATATTGGAGGCAGATTGGCATAAAAACTTCAAAGTTATAAACAAACACGACAAGCTAAGAAAAGACCATTTCCAAAACTAAACGTGAAAAACAGACAAACAGAGAGAGAGAGAGAGAGAGAGAGAGAGAGAGAGAGAGACTCACTCTCACTCTCTCTCTCTGGACAGTGATCGATTGTTGTGTCGTACCCTTAGCAACGCCTTGACGCTGAACATGATGCAACCAAGATGTGTCAACCTATCAGCGGTGTCGTGTGTTGAAGCCAGAGGCTGTTGAAGGAGGTAAAACAAACGTATTTAACTATCAACTGTGTGGTGTGTCGAGGCCAGAGGCTGTATGTGAGGGGCTCGGTTTACAGGTAATGTCATTATATGCTTATACTGTCAGGGTGAGGTTTCACCATGTGTAGTGAGAGAGAGCGAGCGAATGAGAGAAGAATTTATATATTAACCAAAATATGTAGGTTCCTCATAACCACACAGGCGGTAAACAAGAGAGTGGTTGTGTCCGGGGTGACTTATCTGGTGAATTATCGTGCTGATGGTGAAGCACTGATAACACCTGTGGCGCCAGGGATGTGTGGGTGGGAGGTTAAGAGGGGGGAAGGTTAAGAGGGGGAGGAAGGAAGGGGAAGGGGGCGGAGGAGGAAGGGGGCGGAGGAGGAGGAGGAAGGGGGGCGGAGGAGGAAGGGGGCGGAGGAGGAAGGGGGCGGAGGCGGAGGTGGAAGGGGGAGGGGGAGGAGGAGAAAGGGGGCGGAGGAGGTGGAGGAGGAAGGGGGGCGAAGGAGGTGAAGGAGAAAGGGGGGCGGAGGAGGAGGAGGAGGAAGGGAGGCGGAGGAGGAAGGGGGGCGGAGGAGGAGGAGGAAGGGGGGCGGAGGAGGAAGGGGGGCGGAGGAGAAGGAGGAAGGGGGGCGGAGGAGAGGAGGAAGGGGGGCGGAGGAGAAGGAGGAAGGGGGGCGGAGGAGGAGGAGGAAGCGGGCGGAGGAGGAGGAGGAGGAAGGGGGGCGGAGGAGGAGGAGGAAGGGGGGCGGAGGAGGAGGAAGGGGGGCGGAGGAGGAGGAAGGGGGGCGGAGGAGGAGGAAGGGGGGCGGAGGAGGAGGAAGGGGGGCGGAGGAGGAAAGGGGGCGGAGGAGGAAGGGGGGCGGAGGAGGAAGGGGGCGGAGGAGGAAGGGGGCGGAGGAGGAAGGGAGGAGGAGGAGGAGGAAGGGGGGCGGAGGAGGAAGGGAGGAGGAGGAGGAGGAGGAGGAAGGGGGGCGGAGGAGGAGGAAGGGGAGCGGAGGAGGAGGAAAGGGGCGGAGGAGGAGGAAGGGGGCGGAGGAGGAAGGGGGGCGGAGGAGGAAGGGGGGCGGAGAAGGAAGGGGGGCGGAGGAGGAAGGGGGGCGGAGGAGGAGGAGGAAGGGGGGCGGAGGAGGAGGAGGAAGGGGGGCGGAGGAGGAGGAGGAAGGGGGGCGGAGGAGGAGGAAGGGGGGCGGAGGAGGAAGAAGGGGGGCGGAGGAGGAGGAAGGGGGGCAGAGGAGGCGGAAGGGGGGCAGAGGAGGCGGAAGGGGGGCAGAGGAGGCGGAAGGGGGGCAGAGGAGGCGGAAGGGGGGCAGAGGAGGCGGAAGGGGGGCAGAGGAGGCGGAAGGGGGGCAGAGGAGGCGGAAGGGGGGCAGAGGAGGCGGAAGGGGGGCAGAGGAGGCGGAAGGGGGGCAGAGGAGGCGGAAGGGGGGCAGAGGAGGCGGAAGGGGGCAGAGGAGGCGGAAGGGGGCAGAGGAGGAAGGAGGTGAAGGAGGTGGGTGATGGGGAAGGAGGTGGGTGATGGGGAAGGAAAGAAGGAAGGAAGAAGAGTGAGTGGGAAGGAAGGAAGGAAGAAGAGTGAGTGGGAAGGAAAGTCGTCGAGTAGAAGAGATAAGAGAATATAAGAGGGGAGAGAGCTAGAAGGATTTACAAGTGGAGGAAGCCGGTACATAAACGAAGGAGAGAGTGTGAGAGAAGATGGCGTGGCAGGGAGCAGAGGGAAGCCGTAGAGAGCCACATTCTTCATGTGATGCATCATGCTCAACACCCACTTCCTCTTCCGTAGAGCATAACGGACCCTGGTGGAGTTACTGCCAAACAAACCAGGATAAACTTAAGTGCTCGCGCATATGTAAGGAAAGACAAAGGACTAATTGAGAACAGAAGAGTCAACCAAGGTATGGTAATATCACCAACAGTATTTGCACACAGTGTTAAATACAGTACACCACCTCGGTCCTCTCCTACGCTGGCAACACTACCTCGTGCTTACACCCAGTCATAATGTTATCACTCTCCCTCCTTGAAGGTGGAAAATATATGAGGGTGGGACTGAACTTAAGATGACAAACCTTCACCGATTATGTTTCTTCAATACCAATTTTATTTTTTCTTATACCACCGTGGTGCAATAAAAATTTTGAAAATGGCAAATATGTAGGAGAGATGAGTCGGGGATGTTGATGTTCTAAGTCAAGTACAAATAATGAGATATATACAGTACAGTACACGGGGCGTGTCGTGCCCACACCCCCCCCCCCCCCCTTGCCCTTCACAACATACGCAGCTTAAGAAACCAAACATCGTTAGCGTCATTTAAGCTTCCCCCCCCCCAACCTCCCGTGTCAACCTGCCTGAGGGAGTTAACTACAACTGGCTTTTGGGATCAATATTCCACCACATCGAGTCTTTATTACTGTTCATCCCCCAAGACGTTTGATGTCCTCGCGTTTTATTACCTTCAGCGTTAAGATTATAGGATAAAAAGATCTTCATTCCTTAATATGAACCGATCTTTAACTGTCCCTAATTTTAGTAACACTCATCCTCCGCTAAATTTATACAAATTATACATCACACTGATTGTCTAACTCTTAAGATTATTTCACTACAGTGAAGGATTAAAGATCACATTTTATAGTACGTATTCTCCATTCCTTTCATCAAGTATACATATATGTTCGTAATTTTCCTTGTTACATATTTTATCTAAGCACTACAAGCTAAACATCGTCTTTTGTATGAGTTGGAACTCCAGGACTTGACATACAGGAACGTAGAACGATAACGGGACCAAAACTGGGAATATGAGACTGTAGAAGTGCCTTTGATGTACCGTCGACATCTTTGGTCTTCCTTTTAACGTTCACCTTGTAAATATCGCAGTGATGTGGCCACAGTGGAGGTCGTCTGACATCACATGTATAGGTCTTCCCGGTCACGTGTTACTTTTTAACAAGTCTTTCACAATCCTCGCTATGAAAGCTGTTACTATCACACAGCATAAAAAGCATAAAAATACAAGAGCTTTTAACCTTAAGTAAAACGGGATTGTTACAAAGAAATTTCAGTTAGCTTGATGAAAGTCACCATCCTGACTACTATGATACCCAATGCCCGTACTGTGAGAGCCAAGGCGGTCTTGGCGCTGAAGCCTTTGAAAATATGGACACAGCGTCGACAATATTTTTGAACACACTCGGACTTTTCAAGTAGAAGCTCGGGGCAGGAGTGATGCTCACCACCGGTGGTCCTGGACCGTATTAAGTCTCAAGTCACAATACTCGACTTATCAGCTCTCCCTAATATTTTCAGCAGCATGCGAATGTTGGTGTTGCTGCCATGGCCTTCAACCTGGTGCAACCTTAATCATTATTCAATCCGTCTGCCAACACACACACGAAACATAATACATCATTAAAAGAAAGGGCATAATAAAGAGGCATAGAAATAGATTTATCAAAACCTACATAATACCAGGAGCGTCAATCTTCATGGCCACTAATAAACATGTGGCAGCCAGCCCCCACTTATAATTATAATACACGTGCTTGAAGCGTCTCCCATGTGAATATTCATAACGCTGGTGCCATCGTCACCTTCAACTAACACTGACAGCATACCGATAATGAAACCTTCATCAAACCTCTTGTGAATACAGTTACAATATTTCAAACTACATCACAGCTATTTAGAAACGTTGCGGTACAGCTGCAGGTAAGGGTACAGTTTGTCACAGGCAGAGAGCATGTTTTAATGTGGTAATTATCAACAGGAAGGCAGGGGAAAGCAAAACAAATGAACGAATAGGAGCAATACAGTATTCACCATTATTGAATATCATTACCGAATAGCAAGTGTCATTGCTAAAAGGCACCCTGGACAGGCTACAGGCATGGACTACGGAGAACAAGGTCACCATCAATCACACCAAAACCGTAGTCATGCACATCAATACCGCCACCACTCCAGCAGTTACAGTGGGTGCCCATCCTCTCCAGTTAGTGCAGTCTGCCAAACTCCTGGGTGCAGCTATAGACCACAAACTGGACTGGAAGGCCCATGTAAACAACACAATCACGGCAGCCTCGTACTGACTCTACATGCACCCACGCCAGAGCTGAGGACTATCTACAACGCATTTATTATCCCCAAATTAACGTATGCGTCACCAGCCTGGTCGTCTTCTCTCAACTCTACCCAACAAAGTCACGCACTAGCAGGGTTTGGTAGTGAACTACAGCAACATCCTCGTCACTTACTGCCACCTGCAGTCCCCCACCCACCTCGAGCAGTCAGCCACTACAACAATATTCAGCCCATAAAAGCCGGCACTGATTGATATAAGAAAAGCACCATCCCTATATTGTTAAAATAATAAACAGCTCCTAATTTATGTACTGTACAGCCCTGTAAATGTATTGGACGTATATTGTCTAAATCAAATCTGAGTTAGTATATTTTCAGCCACCGGCTGCAACTCTATTAATAAACGGGTTAATTATTATTGTATTTATAATTGTTCACCTTTACCATTCCATCTCACAGCAGACTTACAAATAACTAAGAATATACGAGCCATTAAAATAATTGTGATGAAAATATTGGGTATTTTTTACTTTAGGACACGAAACCCTAGGGGGTTGACCAATAGGTTTTTCCAGTGTATTTTGGCGTTTTAAACGAATCTGACCTTCATTTTTGGCAAAAAATGCTCCCCCCCCCCCCCCCACGATAATGGGGGTTTTTGGGTGGGGAAAACGAGTCATCTAACCTAATCCCTAGCCGGGGGCTCTGCCCCCGGCAGGCCAAGCTTAAACTAACCTAAACGTTTCGGTAGTTTAAAACTTTGGGGCGCGCTATGTCCGAAAGTACAATACCTTAGTTAGAAGTAGATGAACCAGGGATACCTATGAATTGGATAGAATGATTAATTTTTCTCGTAAAACTCAGCACAAATAACAACCAACCTCCACCACGGCCATTGAGAGAACTGGTCAGTGAAATTAAAATCGTATCCAGGATGCTTCCTTTAAAATAAATCAAATGTGATTGGTCGAAAAAAATTCACGTGATATCGATACATTATTGGTCACGACTGGATGACGTCAGTCAATAGTGCGCATGCATGATGCGCCGATAACATCATCTCAGGCGAAGACTGAAAACTACGTAAAATCAATTATATTCAATTGTGTCGCTATTATCCATTTCCGCCTGGAATATATGGAGTTCAAAATGCTCAGAATAGGGAGTTCTAAATGTTTCAGTAGTTTATAACTTTCGGGCGCGCTATGTCCTGAAGTAAAATAATACCCAATGTTGTAAATATGGACACATTTTAACAGCAAACAAGTCTAACTTTCTGAAACTTTGGTACAATCACGAGGAAGTCATCAGAGCGGACCATAAGGGAGTTAAGGGACAAGAAACACACACACTATCTCCATCACAAGTATGTTACACAAGGCACTTCCTGTGTGTACTGATAACGTTCACATGCACACACTGTGAACACGTGCAGCACCTCTGGATACGGCCAGACCCAACAACATCGCATATTTACTTAAGACGCCTGTACACATCGGATACGTGTACAACTGTACATCATGCAAGTCCACACAACGGACACGTGCTCACGCGGAAGGGACGTATGCACTGCCAACAAATTATACACACCAGGGCATGTACGCACATCGTACACACACAAACCAAGTGTAGCCAAACAAAACACAAGTAACCACGCGTATACAGCAGCAGCGTGAGAACAGTGGGTCAACCGCATGACACTTCACCAAAAACAGGAAATTCGTAAACATTATTGATGACTAGCACACCACACCGAGGACACTAGCTCAATGCTTTCTATTTATGATGCGTAAACCTATTACTATTCAACTGACAATTATTAAACAGAGGCTACATGCTCAATACGATTCAATTTTCACATGTTTAATCAAGTCATAAATATTGAACTTTCTGTTTAACACTCGACTCATAAATATGTTTTATCATAAAGAAAAAAAAAATATTAATAAATACAAATAAAGCTGAATGGAGAACGCCCAACAGGTAACACCAATATTTAACTTGCCTACAATTTACTAACCAGCAAACCGTTCAAAACAACATACTCGAATTAAACTAAAATACAAATTACATCTACGAATTTTATTTAACACAGACACCAACAACTAGAACAGAAAACTTCTCTATCGTTATACAGTATATACAGCATTGGTCGAGTCAAGGTCATGAGAAACGACAGTGAGTCACGGGTAATGTAACTAATGGTCGAGATCCACAGCGGCCACCACACTGTCCCCCCTCATACACTCCACCTTCTCTGCCCCCCCCCCCTCACACACTCCACCATCTCTGCCCCCCCCCCTCTCACACACGCCACCACCATCTCTGCCCCCCCCCCCTCTCACACACGCCACCACCATCTCTGCCCCCCCCTCTCACACACGCCACCACCATCTCTGCCCCCCCCCTCTCACACACGCCACCACCATCTCTGCCCCCCCCCTCTCACACACGCCACCACCATCTCTGCCCCCCCCCCCCTCTCACACACTCCACCACCACTGTCCCCCCCCTCTCACACTCCACCACCACTGTCCCCCCCTCACACACCACCACCACTGTCCCCCCCTCACACACCACCACCACTGTCCCCCCCTCACACACTCCACCACCACTGTCCCCCCCTCACACACTCCACCACCACTGTCCCCCCCCTCACACACTCCACCACCACTGTCCCCCCCCCTCACACACTCCACCACCACTGTCCCCCCCTCACACACTCCACCACCACTGTCCCCCCCCCTCACACACTCCACCACCACTGTCCCCCCCCCTCACACACTCCACCACCACTGTCCCCCCCTCACACACTCCACCACCACTGTCCCCCCCTCACACACTCCACCACCACTGTCCCCCCCTCACACACTCCACCACCACTGTCCCCCCCTCACACACTCCACCACCACTGTCCCCCCCCCTCACACACTCCACCACCACTGTCCCCCCCCCCTCACACACTCCACCACCACTGTCCCCCCCCCTCACACACTCCACCACCACTGTCCCCCCCCTCACACACTCCACCACCACTGTCCCCCCCCCCTCACACTCCACCACCACTGTCCCCCCCCTCACACACTCCACCACCACTGTCCCCCCCTCACACACCCCACCACCACTGTCCCCCCCCTCACACACCCCACCACCACTGTCCCCCCCTTCACACACCCCACCACCACTGTCCCCCCCCTCACACACCCCACCACCACTGTCCCCCCCCTCACACACTCCACCACCACCACCGTCCCCCCCTCACACACTCCACCACCACCACCGTCCCCCCTCACACACCACCACCACCGTCCCCCTCACACTCCACCACCACCACCGTCCCCCACACACTCCACCACCACCACTGTCCCACTCACACACTCCACCACTGTCCCACTCACACACTCCACCACCGTCCCCCTCACACTCCACCACTATCCCCCTCACACACTCCTCTACCACCACCACTGTCCCACTCCACCACCACCATCCCCATCACAGTCCACCACCATCCCCCTCACAGACCACCACCATCCCCCTCACAGTCCACCACCATCCCCCTCACAGTCCACCACCATCCCCCTCACACTCCACCACCATCCCCCTCACACTCCACCACCATCCCCCTCACACTCCACCACCGTCCCACTCACACACTCCACCACCACTGTGCCACTCCACCCCTCACTCTTTACCACATTCCATCCCTCTCTAATACACCTCATATAAACCACCACTACTTTCCCTCTCCACCTCACACACAGGAGCAGCCATCACCACCTATCAAAAAAAAAAAAAAAAAAAAAAAAAAAAAAAAAAAAAACCGCGCGAGCGCACACACTACTACCCTCCATACCTCCCACAAAACTCTGATAATCACCATAAAACCATCGAAGTTCTTTACGGCATCTGTTTGATCTGGCTAACGTTCGAATTATTCATGAGAAATCATCACCGTTAACCCTGCCCATCCCCTTCCTACTTATAAAAACGATAATATTTAATGCAAGTAGCATTCAGCAGCTAGTGGACTACCACCCCCTCCCTCCACCCTTGGCAGATATACTTATAAACATACTTGGAATATAAATAATGATATTCAAATGATCACTCGCACACAGGTTCCTCCTCCTGTGTGGCCGGATCAATGTGTGTGGTGCAGGGAAGGTGTGAGGCCCATCTGCACACCTCGCTCACATACTCCAGCACGACACTTAGTTGTGTTACTCTAGAACATCTTTACTTGTTCCCTGTAAGTAGTATGATTATCCTGTTACCCAGGTATCCAATAACTAACATCCGTCATCTTGTCCCAATGGCCTAAAATATGGACTAGTCCGCTCATAAGAGTACATCACACATGGGAGCCAACTAACAGTGTCAGGCGATGGTTATCGTTTTTGGTGTTGAAGGTAATGATAAGAAGGTACAATACTACTTGGTATGGGAAATGAAGGAGTGGAGTCCTACACAGACGATGTGAGGAAGATCCTGACGCTGGAAGTCCTGAAAACAAGATCTGCACAACATCTAGGTGGATGGCAGCCAACCCTTGCAGGTGGACGGTGGCCATGGTAGGGTGGTGGGCGTTGGCCATGGTAGGGAGGTTGGCGTTGACCATGGTAGGGGTGGTGGTGAGGGCGGGATTGGCCATAAGGCCACGTCATAATGAGGCGGATGTGATAAGGTGCAGCCCGCTAGTGATACACCTGTACTCACACATGAAGGTGGAGGGCTGATACTACTGTGATGGTACAAGTCTTATCACAAACAAGGCTTATACTTGCTGGATAATTACCTTAACGTTAACTAAATTGTCATTACATAATTTCCCCAGCATAACTGTATACATTATACAATATATCAATGTATTCTTATATTACATACGGTTAATAGTTCGAGTGATTCCTCTGCGTTTTTTTTCACTGCCGGTATTAACCTTTTTTTCCTAGTACTGTAGTTTATTTTATACACTATTCTGTACTAGTAACAAACATTCGTTGATGTATTCGTGTAATATTAATGCATACCGTTCCTAAATAAGTATCAATTCTATAATGAGAAACTCCATAAAGTCGTGGCTGCAAACACATGTGTTCCATTACCACCATAACTACTCAACACGACAACCGCGACTATGAGGCCGAGAGGTGACAGTACGTTGGTGAGGCTCCATCACCGTGACGCCTTGCTCAGTCTTGCCACAATACAGTGTACATCACCGACGTTCATACACCCCCCCCCCCCCGGCCTACCCATTCTCTAGGTTTTTATTGGTGCCAACTAGAGCACAACTAATGTATCCGTTAATGTAAAGTATCTCGGTAAGTATATAACATGTACGATGATATAATGGTAATTTAATAAACACTAAACGACACAAGAACATCTTCATATTGCTGCGCTTATAAAACAAGTAAAAACATAAGCTAGAACTCTAGTTATCAAGATATACTGTACATTGTCCAGCACTTGTGTGCGTTAATAAAGTAATAAACATACAGACGCAGCAATAAACAGTACATAGGCAAGGTTCTCATTATGTACAGTATCCCAAAATAGTATCTGTCCACTGTGTAAAACACTGAGACCACGGATGAGACATATTAGGATAGGCATTTAATTTGGTATATAGTATGAAGAAAACCTGTATTGCCATAATATGAATTGGGAGTCATGATCTCGGCGCTTAATATATCTAGTAGAGCTCTGGAGATTCAGGACGCCACCCCTACAGTCTTGATCCCGGTGCTTATTGTATCTAGTAGAGCTCTAGAGATAGAGTGCTACCACACTACAGTCTTCTGGTAATGTGTGTGCTGTGCTGAGAAATCGAAACCGAGATTTTAAAATGAATGTACAATTTATGTAAACAAAGTGAAACTACTTCGCGAATGCTAAATTTCCATAAGTTGCCGTTCCCCGGATTATATATCCTAAGTAACAATTTAAATTTCCGGACTTTAGCAAAAATCCCCAAATTTCCTGATTCCTTCAAAGCTATTTACAGCCCTTCCTGGCCTCGCCGTGAGAACCTTGACAAGACAAATAAAATCATTGTTAACATGGAAAAGGTACACGAGTTCGTACGGCATTAACAGACGTAAGTAAATGGAGGACGAAAATTTATCAACGTTTCTTGTAAAATGAGGGTCTACCTAGAGACGACGACACTTGTGTCATCGTTGTACCCGTGTTAGGTGACCACATCTGCGGGCGTTGAGGGCTGTACACATGTGAGGACCCGGGAGAGACAGTTAGGGGCTGTGGTGTAGCATTATATTGGCAACCACCGCCTGCCACTGGTAATAACAGGTTGACATACACACTCAGTCAGTTTTCATCAAGGTTAATCCACTATTCCTGCCATCCTCCGCCAGCGTCCCTGGCTCCCTGCACGACCAGAATAATTAATTCCGCGCTTGAAGGCTCCCGGACACACATCCAAGACACTACACATGTGCAGGGTAATACTCAACACTGCTGCATATCACCTCACCAACACACTCGCTCACTCGTGCACAAACAAATAAAGGAACAATCAGGAATACCGAATATAAATCAGGGAAAATGTAGATTTTGGTTAGTATATTAGAACTTTCAACAAAGAAACTTAAGGTCAATCACAAGAAAAATCCGGGACAATGTTTAGTAATACATATAATTAAAGCTGTGCTGTGCTACCACGAAAGATAACGAATAAACAAGCAGTGTCTAATAAACCATCTCAATACAATCTAAATGCAAAATTATACACATCATCCTCCTTGTGAACCAGTGATCCATGACCTGCCCAGGCAATACTCACAAGCACTATGGTATGCGAGGACCGCAGAAAAATATTGTAAGTGTCCTCGTGGCACCGTGGACGAGTACCTCACAGTAACACCCAATCCACTCTCAAACATTCTCACGGTACTGGGAACTCAACACCAATTTCCTTCACCATCACCTGCAGTGTCAGAAGAGGAGTCGTAATCCTGTGTGACGGAGTTTCGTGCGCTAAATAAACCAATTTGCCGAAAAACAGAGTTACGGTACATGTCCTTGGAGGGCCACGACTTTTAAAAATGAATCATTATGAATATCATAACGCCGTAACAACCAAGGTCAGATGGCGCCGGAGATAAGTGATGCTGAAAGGATAAACTAAAATCAAAGTGATAAAAGAAAACAAAACGGGAAAGAAAAACGACTCGAAGGACACGACAAGAATAAAGAAACCTATAGAAGAGAGAGGTGGCCAGCATCCTCCAAGAACATTAAGTCTCACCCCCCCCCCCCCCTCGACTTTTAAGAAATACTATCCAAACAACACAATTCCCTCCAAAGACCTGCCTCGGCATCAACTGCTTCACTGGAAAAGGAAGAGATTTTACGTGTAATCGGGTGTAAGGAAGTAATCTATAGACCAAACTTATTAAAGCTTGTAAATATTTTTGCAAAGCTTAATCGAAGTCTGTTAATCCACCTAAAAGATGTTGAAAGTAAATGAAGAGTTAATGGAATTGCTGACTTAAATTAACAAATGTTATGGACACAGGACACAGTTTAAACACTATCACAGATGGCCTTTGTTCCAATTAGTCAGCAAAAACTAACAGACCACCTAAACGTGTGGTGACAATTAGTCAAGGTCATAAACTGTATTTAAAGTCCTCGACATCTTACGCCCAGACAACAAACGTATCTGTATTGATGATGATTCACCGTTTTGCAAGTTTGAAGTCAAGCAGACATAATGCAAGACGTTTACCAGGTATGTTTAACTTTTCGTAAAGGGCGAGGACGTAAAAATGCGCACGCGCGCACACTGACACACGACAAAACACTTACTAATTAAAATAACTGACCAACCTGGCAGACGGACCTACACACAACTGCATACCTTAAAAGTCAAGAGAAACCACCCAGGGACAGTGATCACAGGCTGCATGTGGCCTATGACCCATCCCTCACCTTCATAATTATACTCTGTGGTATTTATAAAACCTCTTGGTGGTGTTTACAGCGTCTCTCCAGGAAATTGCACTTCTAAAATATCAGTTTATACTCCATCGTTTTCTCAACACAGCAGTATTCTTCACCATGTCCTCTGTGACTCTCACCTGTAGGCGGAAATGTAAAGAATGCACGATGGATGTGTATTACGAGTGCTTTCTGCAGGTCAAAGTCACAGCGGACATGGTGATGAACAGTTATGTGCAGAAAATGATGAGTCCATTACCGATGTCTTGTATGTGTAAAGGTGGCAACACACGACCACCTAAATTGTCATTTTTTAGACCAGCAAGCAAATCTGGCAGCTATACTCACAAGGGTGACAGGAGGCTAGACGAATTCCAGCTTCACATGACGTAAACTTTCATGATGTATCTCCGCGACCCTACTACTGTGGCAACTAGGACTGTTATCTTGGGCGTAGGCAAGAAAGAAAAAGTTTGTGGACGAGTGGAAGATGTTTTGATTTTGTGCCTCACGCTGTCACCAGTAAAATGTAAACACTTGTCAACATGCAGTCATAAATTATAACAGGAATTTTATATATTGTGGTATTAAAATTTATCATAAAGACCGATATGTCGGAGTTAAGAAAACTAGGAACACTGGCTAGAATCGCCTTATCTATTGCCGGATTTGCTTGCCAGTTTGAAATTTGTCAGTTTAGATGTTCGTTTGACGCCGCCTTAACTCCCTCAGGGGACGCTGTTAACAACTGTACACAAAAGTAATTCCCCCATATCACCCTCTTCATAAATATAGTATTTCCCCAAACTCACTCGTTATGGTCATGGACGGGGGGGGGGGGGGGGGTACGCGGAAGAAAGTGAAAGAAGGATGAGGTAGCGAGGAGGAGGAGGAGGAGGAGGATACAATATGACAGAAATAACACAAGAGGAAAGTGTGAAAATGTGGGAACAAAGGAAACCAGAGAAAGAAAATTTAATGACGTGTATACTTTCATTTCCGAGTCTTATCTGAGAGGGAGTAACGGAGGCAGATGAAGGAAAACGGGGCAGGGAGGAAGAGGGAGGTGGGGGAGGGCATCACCAGCAGGATGCAGGAAGGGGGGGTGAGAGGGGGGGATAGGGAAGGGCCTCGCTAGGCAGTGGACAACTCGAACAAAATTATCAGGTGCCGTGACAGCCAGGTGGCAGCAGAGGAGGGGCGCCATAATGACCACATTACCATCACCTGCATCCTCGCCCCAACCACGTGTCACCATCATTGTCATTATCACTTCATCATCCCCGTTGACTCACCGGCAGCCAGATGGGACCACGGAGTAGTATGGACACATTAACATAACCTGTTTGCAAGGTTTACTAGGCTGTACACACTAAAACACAAAATTCACAACAGGTTTATATGTCTGGCACCACCGCCTCTTTCTATCCCTGCCAACATTTTCATATTTGTATTCACGTTAACATTTGTAAACACCGCCTAAAGTGTTACACATAGGCCTATACAAGCCATGTGAAAAGCTGTGTAGTAATTTGTACACAAATGAATATTCAATCAAGGTAATGAAACTACTGCCAAGTATTAATAATACATGACATAGCGGGTTACTCCAAGTCTGACGCAGTGTTACGCCCACGGTATCCGTCCATGGCGTCACGCCCAGCCTAAACGATACAATTTCTTATTAAATAATTTTATAAGTAATGTAGCAGAGTGGAGGCCATAATTACCGACAAGGTGAAGGTCATAATTAACACTGACAATGTGTAGTGGAGAAACCTTGTGGCTTTGGGGACGACGGTGAGATGCACTGCCTGGTTACGGGCAGGGAAGTTGTACCCGCGAGGAGGAAACAAGACCACACTCAATAGAAGACACAGAGCGGCACAACATAACGCTTGCTGGAGTCTATTAAGAGGCTCGTCCCTGGGTGAAGACAGATTGTGGTACGAAACAGGGAGGCAGGAAGAGGGGACGGCGAGGAAACCACGGGACCAAGAGAAGCTAAAAAAGTGACTCTGCTACACAAAGGAATTCTGAAGAGTAAAACAAAGACGAGTAAAGGAAAGAAAAGAAATTAAGAAAAATTAGAAGTTTTTATTGATAAACGGTGAAAGACGAGCGAGTATCGATACTATGAAGTAATAAGGACAGCAACAAGACGAACAGCTTAGTGGAGCGGCAGGGAGGAAGCTTGTGGTAAGAAGTGGGTAGTTGTGACATGCAATCCTACAGACACAGACAGACAGACTGGCGTGGGACAACAGTCGGTCAAGTGCGACGCATCACTACTCGGTAGGACGCCAACACCTCTCTCTCAGGGTCACGTGTACACAAGGTGACATGTACGCAATATATAGAGCTCTAGACAGAAGGCCATGTGGGTGCATCTGTGTGCACAAGGCCTCAAGTGCACAAACTTGTTTGTATACAAGGTTGCATGTTCCTTAAGTACAGGTTTTATAGAGTCATTACGTGGACAAGTTGTCTGAACAAAGGTCGACTGTCCCAGTCATGTGTTTTCCTACATCAAATTTATGTCAACTTAGTAACCGAAGTCTAATGTTGACTCTTGCATCACCCCTGAGTGGCCCGGAACAGTATAATTATATTCGTTCCAGTCAAAAACAGTGAATGAAAACAGCGACTATCATAACACATTCCAGCAGCCGCTGTAGGCAGGAGTCACGTGCAGCCAAGGTCACCTCACCTAAGTTAATAAGACGCCACACCTGAGCACTACACAGGCATAAAATCTACTTCAGCATTAACTGCTGGCAACACTGTAAACTCGTTTGATAGATTCCCTCAAGTGTTAACACTACACTGTATATACAATAAGAGAACAATACACAAAAAAGTTTTACAATTAAAAAAAAATTAAAAAATAAACTATTCCCAGGATGAAGGTGTTGCCAGACGTTTTTGTTTTATTAAGTGAATGCATTTTTATCCTGGTTGTGTCACCATCCCGGGACTGGGTGGTGCCCCACACTGACGACTGTCAAGCGTGTCATCAACCTTCCACAAATCACAACATGACTGAATTCTCAATTATATACCAAAATACATTTCCCTTCCAAACCTCGCTCAAGCACGTGATCCATTAGGTCTACACCCAGACCATCGTTAATAACCCAATGTTTATATACCAGCGCTACAATCTTTTGTTTACGTCAACCTTTTTCACTTCTTACTCTGCATCTGTATTGTGATGTATAAAAAATATGGGAATGAACATCTGGACAACAACACCTTTTATATCCTACCTGCAACCCTTCCTCTTACCTAGCCTATATTTATTACCTCCATCTCACTCCCTTACTCTCACCTGCATTACCTCCCCCTCTCTCTCCCCCCTGCATTACCTCCCTCTCTCTCTCGCACCCTGCATTACCTCCCTCCCTCTCTCCCACCTGCATTACCTCCCTCCCTCTCTCGCCCCTGCATTACCCCTCTCTCTCTCCCCCCTGCATTACCCCTCTCTCTCTCGCACCCTGCATTACCTCCCTCCCTCTCTCCCACCTGCATTACCTCCCTCTCTCTCTCGCCCCTGCATTACCTCCCTCTCTCTCTCGCCCCTGCATTACCCCTCCCCCCTGCATTACCTCCCTCCCTCTCTCTCCCACCTGCATTACCTCTCTCTCTCTCTCCCTCTCCCACCTGCATTACCTCTCTCTCTCTCCCTCCCACCTGCATTACCTCTCTCTCTCTCTCTCTCCCACCTGCATTACCTCTCTCTCTCTCTCCCACCTGCATTACCTCTCTCTCTCTCCCACCTGCATTACCTCTCTCTCTCCCCCCTGCATTACCTCTCTCTCTCTCCCCCCTGCATTATCTCTCTCTCTCTCCCACCTGCATTATCTCTCTCTCTCTCCCACCTGCATTACCTCTCTCTCTCTCCCACCTGCATTACCTCTCTCCCCCACCTGCATTACCTCTCTCTCCCCCCACCTGCATTACCTCTCTCTCTCTCTCTCTCCCACCTGCATTACCCCTCTCTCTCTCTCTCTCTCCCACCTGCATTACCCCCCTCTCTCTCTCCCCCACCTGCATTACCCCTCTCTCTCTCTCCCACCTGCATTACCCCTCTCTCTCTCTCCCACCTGCATTACCCCTCTCTCTCTCTCCCACCTGCATTACCCCTCTCTCTCTCTCTCCCACCTGCATTACCCCTCTCTCTCTCTCTCCCACCTGCATTACCCCTCTCTCTCTCTCTCCCACCTGCATTACCCCTCTCTCTCTCTCCCACCTGCATTACCCCTCTCTCTCTCCCACCTGCATTACCTCTCTCTCCCACCTGCATTACCTCTCTCTCCCACCTGCATTACCTCTCTCTCCCACCTGCATTACCTCTCTCTCCCACCTGCATTACCTCCCTCTCCCACCTGCATTACCTCCCTCTCCCACCTGCATTACCTCCCTCTCCCACCTGCATTACCTCCCTCTCCCACCTGCATTACCTCCCTCTCCCACCTGCATTACCTCCCTCTCTCCCACCTGCATTACCTCCCTCTCTCCCACCTGCATTACCTCCCTCTCTCCCACCTGCATTACCTCTCTCTCCCACCTGCATTACCTCCTCTCTCCCACCTGCATTACCTCTCTCTCCCACCTGCATTACCTCTCTCTCTCCCACCTGCATTACCTCTCTCTCCCACCTGCATTACCTCTCTCTCCCACCTGCATTACCTCTCTCTCCCACCTGCATTACCTCTCTCTCCCACCTGCATTACCTCTCCCACCTGCATTACCTCCCTCTCTCTCTCTCCCACCTGCATTACCTTCCGTCTCCCACCTGCATTACCTCCCTCTCTCCCACCTGCATTACCTCCCTCTCTCCCACCTGCATTACCTTCCGTCTCCCACCTGCATTACCTTCCCTCAGTCTCAAGCCCCCACCTCACTAAACCACGTGGTCTGGCTCCCCTCACCCTCATTAACACCCCGTTAAGCCCTTAAACGACCTCATCTGCATTACCTACCTCCCCTCACACCTGCCAACTTCATTTAACCCTTTTAATTCCTGCTTTCCAGCTCTCAATCACCTTAGACATGGCCCTTTCCAGTTGTGAGTCACTTTACACATGGCCTATCTAGCTGTCACCTTACACATGGCCTCTAACAGCTTTCGTCACCTTAGATATGGCCCTTTGTCACCTTACACACGGCCCTTCCAGCCCTCGTCACCTTACACATGGCCCTTCCAGCCCTCGTCACCTTACACATGGCCCTTCCAGCCCTCGTCACCTTACACATGGCCCTTCCAGCCCTCGTCCCCTTACACATGGCCCTTCCAGCCCTCGTCCCCTTACACATGGCCCTTCCAGCCCTCGTCCCCTTACACATGGCCCTTCCAGCCCTCGTCCCCTTACACATGGCCCTTCCAGCCCTCGTCCCCTTACACATGGCCCTTCCAGCCCTCGTCCCCTTACACATGGCCCTTCCAGCCCTCGTCCCCTTACACATGGCCCTTCCAGCCCTCGTCCCCTTACACATGGCCCTTCCAGCCCTCGTCCCCTTACACATGGCCCTTCCAGCCCTCGTCCCCTTACACATGGCCCTTCCAGCCCTCGTCCCCTTACACATGGCCCTTCCAGCCCTCGTCCCCTTACACATGGCCCTTCCAGCCCTCGTCACCTTACACATGGCCCTTCCAGCCCTCGTCACCTTACACATGGCCCTTCCAGCCCTCGTCACCTTACACATGGCCCTTCCAGCCCTCGTCACCTTACACATGGCCCTTCCAGCCCTCGTCACCTTACACATGGCCCTTCCAGCCCTCGTCCCCTTACACATGGCCCTTCCAGCCCTCGTCCCCTTACACATGGCCCTTCCAGCCCTCGTCCCCTTACACATGGCCCTTCCAGCCCTCGTCCCCTTACACATGGCCCTTCCAGCCCTCGTCCCCTTACACATGGCCCTTCCAGCCCTCGTCCCCTTACACATGGCCCTTCCAGCCCTCGTCCCCTTACACATGGCCCTTCCAGCCCTCGTCCCCTTACACATGGCCCTTCCAGCCCTCGTCCCCTTACACATGGCCCTTCCAGCCCTCGTCCCCTTACACATGGCCCTTCCAGCCCTCGTCCCCTTACACATGGCCCTTCCAGCCCTCGTCACCTTACACATGGCCCTTCCAGCCCTCGTCCCCTTACGCATGGCCCTTCCAGCCCTCGTCACCTTACACATGGCCCTTCCAGCCCTCGTCACCTTACACATGGCCCTTCCAGCCCTCGTCACCTTACACATGGCCCTTCCAGCCCTCGTCACCTTACACATGGCCCTTCCAGCCCTCGTCACCTTACACATGGCCCTTCCAGCCCTCGTCACCTTACACATGGCCCTTCCAGCCCTCGTCCCCTTACACATGGCCCTTTCAGCCCTCGTCACCTTACACATGACCCTTCCAGCCCTCGTCACCTTACACATGACCCTTCCAGCCCACGTCACCTTACACATGACCCTTCCAGCCCACGTCACCTTTCCACATGACCCTTCCAGCCCACGTCACCTTACACATGACCCTTCCAGCCCTCGTCACCTTACACATGGCCCTTTCCAGCTCTCAGTCACATGCCCATCAGCCATAAACGGGTACTGTCTTGACATCCAATTTAACCCCTTGAGGTTTCCACAAAGCAGCTTCCGGGCCCGAGCATAGAAAATTCCCTCCCCTGAAAATTCAGATATGCACCCCCGAGCAGACAAGCACCCTCCCTCCAGGCCTCAGCCGAGTACCACCCCGACACCCCAGCCGAGTACCACCCCGACACCCCAGCCTAGTAACCCCCGACACCTCAGCCTAGTAACCCCACACACCTCAGCCTAGTAACCCCACACACCTCAGCCTAGTAACCCCACACACCTCAGCCTAGTAACCCCACACACCTCAGCCCAGCACCGGAGTCTTGAGCCTTTAAGACACACCCTAATTCTATAATCTAAAAGTAATCATTAATTATCAACTGGTCAGCAACACTCACGATATACTGGAGTCATCAGGAGTCTCCTTACCTGGAAAGAAAAAAATAACCTTACATTGTGGTTACAACAAACCTTCACATGTATTGTAAACAGTAACTCAAAGATTTTTCTAATTGCTAACGAGTTTCAAGTACCACGAAATTCCTTGCCTTCTGGCAAATTTAAACCAATAACTGACAAAATTATGTTATTTGTAAAATAAGAAAAGGTGGTATTGGTACAATTGCTTTTAGCATCTCTAGGTACACTTTTTTAAACAGGTTTATAACATGGCGATTTCATACTGTCAAGTATGCACGGCACCGTGACCTTGCAAGGTATACAACGTGGCCGGAAATCTTGGCCGATTGTTGACTAATAAAATATCTATTTTTATTCTGCCCCCAATGTAAAGGTCAACAAATAGTACCGTACCGTTTCATATAACACTAATATTCAGCAAGACCAATTACCGGTATACACATAATTTCCTTTCAAAAGTTTCATCTTCAAGCACGATTGTTACCACCCTCTGGCAAGCTCCTCCTACGTAGCCGTTCAGAAATCATATGATCTCTGGTATAATAAAATTGATGAATTCTACATTATAGATAACGCCGTGTGCACACTTTTTCTCAACTGAAATTGTACGTCAAGGAAAATCCTATACTTATCGCCAATTCACTCATCCATACCTTGACACCTGGGCCTGCCACATGTACACGATCACAGTCACCATCGCCCGATTGTGTATAACAAAGCCCAATAAAACTAGAACAACATTTATTAGTGTTACTAATATGACGGAGGTGTTGAGCGGTGGTTGACGCTCATACATGTTTTGGGAAACATGTTCTCCAATACGTGATGTTTTCTTTATGGTACACTTGAGACCGCTTGTCACCGTTAGTGCTAACACCAGAAATAGGCAATAATTCGTATCTGTTAATCAAAGGTATCGATGTTTAATGACTTCTTAATGTGGCACGTTTACCAAGAGCTGTGAGCTATTGTCAGCACCTACCTCAAATACGCCAATTCACGCGCACCAAATTATTAGTCAACCCCGTAACATCAAGAATATATTAACAAGTATAAATGGAAACTGTTCTGTAGACGTTAGCTCCTGTGCACTGTTTCTCACGTACCGTATTGCCACGCCTAACACACACACACACACGTGAATTATGATCCCAAGACACAACAGGTAAACAATACCGCCAGTCATGCTTACACCACTTTCACTCGCCCGGATAAACCGGTTGAAGAACTTAAAATTGATTAGGAGGAACGAAACGAAAGAAAACATTGTGGAAGGACAGGACTAATTCATTTAACAGCAGAAAGTAAGCTATTTAATTAAAGTATTTACAACTACTATGGCGATTCATTCGAATGTACAGTCCCCCCAAAAAAGTATCGTTAGCCATAAGGGTCATGTGATTCGAGGCTTTCCGAGCAAAGTTACTCGACCTGTTTCTGAACGGTTGGTAGGTCTACATCCGTGACCTTTAAGCATTAATGAATATATACGTTTTCAAACGATACATGCATAAATATAGCTCAATGGATTAATTGTTATATTGAAGTATTTAGTATGCCATAAAAGGACGACTCCTTCCCCCATCTCTAGCTGTTGGTGATGTAGCGAGCAGCCATACCAACTTATGATGATGCACTGGGGATCATATCAAAGCATTTCGTCGACTGTTTCAAATTGTATCGACGGAAAACCTAAATTATATAGTTTGTTGGATCTTTTGAAATCTCTGGTCATAATACCGAGCAAAGTCAGCAAGTGTTTCGTCACACCAAAACAACCTTCTAACTGGGTTCCAGTGTGTATAAGATTTAATATAACTACATTGCCTAGTATTTCAGAGGAGCTTCATTAGAGATGTGAAATATATACCTTAACATTTTTATTCAACGCCTAGCTAGAAAACAAAAGCAGACACGTAACTACAGGCTAGTACAAGAGACAACATACCTCAAGTCTGTAGACACCTGTGCAGTAGTATGGTCCCCACAACTGCTTATCTGTAGGTGGGTCACACTATCAACACATTCACAAGCGAGTATATACAGTAGATTCACGTTGTCTGCACCGCCGAGGAATCTTAGTCGACACGTATGAAACGAATCGTTTACCACAGGTACAAAATGTTCCAAGAAATTAACACAGACGATGCACCCCACTACGATGTAGACCCGTGCCTGGTCCAGCACCAACCGTCACTGGCGGCCCACACCACCAGTCGCCCCACCGTCTATCACATCTTCAATCACCAAAGGGTCATTTCGATCACCAATTTCCCCCACTACTTAATGGATCTCATCGTCATTGGGAAGAGCAACAGCGTCGTCCCGTTACACCGGTGTTCAACGTTCCCATTCAGTCCCTCGGGTCTTATTCTGTATGGTTGTTACATATGTATACTATGTATGAGCTCTGGACTTCCCTATGTGTTATGTACTGCTCATCACGTCAGCCTAATGTGGTGGAACCTGCACCCTCACTTCACCCACCCATCCTCTCCTTCCTTCCGTCTCTTGCTTTCCCCTCCCTCTATGTTTCCCATCCTCTTTCCACCCCCCTCCTTATTCCCCCTCCCTCCCCCGTTCCTAAACAGGTCCACCAGTGTCCCCCTCGTCGGTACGGCACTAAATCTGGCTAACGGCCTAATGCGTGTGTCGGCTACACATTATACAGTAGTTTCCCCGTAAGTTGCTCCTTACTATGCAGTATCCAGCTCGTCACGCAAACGCCCACCCCTAACTTCCGACCCACACGTATTTGTGACACGCTATTCACCACCTCTTACTCATCACTCCGGTATTTCCAGGACGTCATCCACTCTGCCTTCACTCCCAGTTCTTTCTTCGTTATTATTTTCCTCCTCTTCCACGCTTCATATTTTCTTTTGTCATCCCCGAGTCTTCCTCATCTTGCACCCCCCCCCCCCCATCTATCTCTCTCTCTCTCTCTCTCTCTCTCTCTCTCTCTCTCCAAATTGTTCTTCCTTTTCCTCAACCCTTTTCTTTGTCTATAAATCTTCGTGTCCTACTCTCGGTCAGCCGCCTTCCTCCATAATTATCTACTCCACATTTCTACTCCTATCATTAACCCTGTCCCCGTCTCTTCTATTCATTCTCCTGCCTTGTTCTTTTCCTTGAGTCTCTATCATGCATTTTCCTTCATCTTTTAAGACTTTTCATACTAGTCTATCTCATTTCATTAAATCTTCTCCCCACCCTCCAACTTAATTTATGTTCCTATTTTAAACTCTTCCACTTATTATCCACATTTTCTACTTCACCCTATCTTACTGATCCGCCCGACCTCCCTCTCCCACATACCTCGTTTCATTACTCTCAACTCCACACTTCCCTTTTTTTCCTGTTTCAGTTCAACCACTTAACCCTCCCCCTTCCCTCCTGCAGGTCCTCGGGGTCGCCCTTGTGCTGTTGGTAAACATTTATCAGTATTCAGGTAGCGTGGGGAGGCCGCACAGTTGTGCCTCCAGTCTCACTAAGCTGGTCTGGAAGAAGTCAAGCGGTGCGCAGTTTGGTCTTTACAGGTACGTACACAGCTTGCTCGCCTACCATGACAATAATCCAATTACTATAGGCAGCTTAAGCCCCCCCCCCCCCCCCTCGCTTCCCTCTTGCCATCTGCAACAAAATTATTAGAAAATAGAGGAAATTGGCCCGTACTATATGACTTAGATCTTTTGATAGTAAATATGCAAATTAAAATAAAATATATAATGGACTTGAGTTAACACACGACGTCCCGCTACACCATTCCAGTTACCACCACCTGTCAATACTGTACGCTGGAATCAACTCCTGACTGTGTCTTTAAATTAATAAACACTTGTCCAAAACTCCCGGGTAAATAAAACTAATCCATGCACAAGATAAACCTGCAATAACCCGACAAACAGGTACAGTAAGGGTGTCATGGGTGGCAGGCGTCAGGTAAGACAGTGACTGGTCAAATGGATCCCTGTCCTATTAGGCCCCACCCTAACCTAATGCTAGGCTTGGGGCCTAGTTCAGACGGACCCAAGTTCTTATGGACCCCAAATATAATGCAATCCAAACGTAATGGCAATATCAGGCAAAGAAGAGATCTAATTAAACTGAGGACCATCTGAGGCGCGCACGAACACAGGCGCGCGCGCTCACGTACGCATGCACGCACACACTAGTGTGACAGGGAAGGAACACACTGGACAATCCAGGGAGACATCCGAACGTCCACATAACTCCTCACTGCCTCTTCCACCACCTCCCAATTACCATGTCCTCTAACCATCTTCAGCCGACAAACCGTCATACTGTGAGCCCCACTGCTGTGTTTGTACCCACATATGCTGATCGATTGCACAGTCTCTGCACATTGTCGTGGAAGGCATCATATGTGGACTTTCTCCAGTATTAGTGAACTCTTAAATGAAAATGTGTATGTGTCTGAATTATGTAATTATGTACATGAGGTACTAGGAATTTATAGTTAAGTTTGAAATTGCCCCTTATATGTTATGTTTTCATTTAAAATATTTTATTGGACAAATGTACTTTGAATTCTTTGTATATATTTACCATGTATTTATTCTTTTGTCAATAAACTACTACTACTATCATTAGCTGTCCCAACATCATAAAAACTTGATGCATCCTTCACACAACCTACCCAACAAAAACAAGCCAAGGCGAGACACTTCCAAGGTATTAAGAAAAAAATACGATAAACGTGTTGAATAGTCGTGGCAGGTACCAGAGATCACATACTAACTCAACACAGGTGTCCTATACAGTCACGACTGTCCCGGTGTATACCTGTTTATTTACGTAGTGCTGTAGTGTTTGTCATCCACCTCCTGCGTCTTGTAACTCGTGACAATGTATGATACTAGACGACCAATACAATACGCAATACTTTAATACACAATACTGCAAAGTATGTTCATGAGCTTTTAAATTTTGAAACTTTCAATAACACTGAGACCAAGCTTGTACAGCTTGAGCACGGCAATCACCTGTGCTCACTTATAACTGGCGGCTGCTGACCTAAGACTCGTATACTGTGTATGGTATTAATAATTTCATAGTAACTAAGCATTTTCCATTCGCAATAATTATGAATGTTTAGTAGCTCATATTGAGCAGGTTATGAGGCCTATAGTGGGTACTGACGCCAGACGAGAGCAATGTCAAGTGTTTAGGTTACAGCTACAGATGTCATGTGAACTATTGTTTTCGGCGAAATTACAATGTCCTAACTTGTAAAACACAGATGATGCCGTAATCTGTACAGAATGTTCAATCTTACAGCCTGTGCGTTCAGGCTTTAACAGAATGTATTACTTTATAACATTACAAGTTCAACAACAGAAATACCTGTACTTTCAGCTGATCAACTGATACAGTGCGTAATGGCCACGACTTGCATGTGTCAGCCATCACGATCTGTATAAATGAAGTTAAAAAAAATATAGCTATTTCTTTAACTATGGTCGACTCCTGCAAGCCAAGGCTCTCATAAACGGTCACATATTATGGTGCTACCTCAGGTATTCAGTAAACATGGTGCCCGTCCACCTCAACCTCGATAACCCTATTATCAGACTTATCAATCCTGTCACCGACAGATTAAAATGACGACCTGAATTCCTTTGGCCGATCATGGTGCTAACATTCACCAGATTACACGAACTCGCTGGGTTAACTTCTTGCCGTTCAGTCTACACAAGTGAAAAGTGGCAGTGTCTAGCAGCTAGGGAAGGCCAGGTATCTTTTGAAGCATCATTACACCGCATCTATATAATAATCGAGTCGTCTTCCCCTACACTACAAAAATAAATTCAAGAAAAAATTATATATACACACGGCACCAAGACCATAGGTAAGGTAAAACCTGGCCCACATGGACTACCACCATCACACGGTGGAGGTGCACTCGTCGAGCGGTTCAGTGACTGACCTAAATATGCACAGCGGCAGCCTATCCGACCCAGGCGAACACTGACTCCTCGGGCAGTGACGATAACTGACCCCTTCCTCTCCTCCACCACCACCAGGGCACGAGATGCTTCACTGACATCACAAGACCAGTAAAGTCCAAACACTCTTCATGAGGTTGTTGCAGGATGGCTGGTGGCGGCTGGTAATTATCCCGACGTGGCAACCATGGTTCACAGAGTCAATAAAGAACAAGTCACTGTCGTCTGCCGGCCACTGTGTGTGTGTGTGCTGTATCTAAACGACTAACAAACTACTCTTGTTTACTCAAAAGCCAAATTCTATTGTAGTATAGTAGTTATGGACCGATGTGACCAACCCGCTGCGAGACAGTTACAGGTGGTGTGGTACAAGCCTATTAATCGCCTATGCCATCTGCCAGTTCTCTAACAAACGGAATCATTCAAACGCGAAAATACTAAATTCCTCGGAGTTATTGTTGATTAGAAACTTAACTGGAGAAACCACATACAAGCCATTCACAGTAAAATCAATAGACAGTGTGGTATCATGTATCACACTGGACAGTCGCTCACTCACAACAATGAAAGAAATCTATCATGATCTTGTTTACCAACACCTGATACACTGTCACACACTATGGGGGGCCTCTGGCTCTTCAAAAACACAATCTCTGGTACTGCACAATAGAGAGTTGTACGAACAATGACCTACTTGAAAAAAAAACATCACAATCGAAAAAGTTGCTATATTGATTTTTTATTTTTGAAATTCGAAGATATTAACACCTACTGCTGTGCCCTCTTTGTTTACAAAACTATCAATCACTTGCTTGACAATTATTTCCAGTTCCGGAATAATCAGAGATACAACTTAAGGCACCCAGAGATACTAAGACCACCCCCCATGCGCTCCTCTCAGTCCCAGACCTCCATAAAATATAATGGTGTGAAACAACTTACCCCCACCCATCCGAGCAAAGACTATGCTCCCTTCCTTTAAATCATCTCTAAAAAAAAATATCTATTGTCAAGGTATTAATATTTCTTGTAACACTTACTATATTTACAGTACCTGCTTTTTGGTACCATCAAAACCGTTTTATCGGAAATTATCATGTAAATAAATAAGTAATTACCATTGCAATAAACAATTGCCAACTAGAAATAATCCTGACAGCTCTGTCCTCTTGTTCAACGTTAAGACTGTACAACCCAGGTTGTACTGCTCCCCCATTATACTTATGTTTTTCAATTCCACTAATATATATATATATATATATATATATATATATATATATATATATATATATATATATATATATATATATATACACACACACACACACACACACAGGGTGTCCCATAAGTTTCCATACAACGTATCACCAACGCCATTACAAGCATAACTCAAGCAGTGCTTGAGCGTGTTCTTCAGCAGTGGTAACATTGTGAGATGTACTTATTACTACCATGCTATTGTACTATTCCAGATAATACTAAATATTACATAATACTTCCTTGAGATAAATGTATAGTATACAGTATATCAGGTGCCTCAAAGAGAGCTCAGGTTCTCAACAGGCTCAGCCATGTTAATATTGTTATTATTATCCACTCTGTATCTGTATTTTTCTGGCTAAATAAACTTTCAATTCAATGTTTCAATTCAATTCCTTCCGTCTACCTCCTCTTTCTAACAAATCAGTTAGTGAACACAGCTCAAGTGCCCACTCAGGTGCTTTACCACACACACACAAAGCTCAGGTTATTGTCTCCCTCTCGCATTACCTTCCCCTCACCCTCTCTCTCCCCCATCTTAAGCTGTGACAGCTTAACGCACACCCGCCCCTCCCTGCCTACCGTGTTTCCTTCTAATTCCCGACCCCGTAACTTCCTTTCCCGTTCCCGAACCTTCCCCCCGCAACCATCACCTCCACACACAGGCTCAGTAACAGCTCCCAGCACGAAAGGCGCAGAAGACATACAAGGTGACAAAGAAGACACGATGGAAAGGCACGCGGAAAAACACGAGTGAGGAAACAAAGAACGAGAGGAAAAAGAAAGAAAAGACACGATAAAAGAATATGAAGAAGAATGACAGCATTGTCTGATGCAGTTTCTTGCCGAAAAACTAATAATTAAAAAAGAAAATAATTGACAAAGCAGCGTTTGGAGAGCAGAAGCGAGTAAAGAAATCAGGAGAGAGATGACATAAGGAGACTAAGTAAGATACGAGGCGTGAAAACATTCTCTACAGAACTAAAATCATCGTGATTCAGACCTCAATCTTTTAAGTCGTGACACTACCAGCCTATAGTACCAGAGGTTACTTTCCGCCCCATAAAACCACTCCCCCTCTAGTTCCCTTCCCTGTGCCGCCGCCGACCCTACTTCCCACAACCTACAAATATCAACCTCGCATTCCTCCCTCATATCCTCCCCCCACACTCGACCTCAACCTCCCATACCCCACACACTGTCTCACCCTCCCTTCCCCGCACACACTGTCTCACCCTCCCTTCCCCGCACACACTACTTCCTTCCCCTCCTCCCCTACACACTGCCTCTTCCTCGCCCCCCAACTAATCCTCAACACCAGCTGCTGTGCTCACCTTTCAGGTTCCTCTCACTTTACACACACCCACCGTCTCCTGCCCCCATCCCACCCACCCCCAACCAACCAACCAAGCACTCAAGCGTATCCGTGCCTTGTCTGGCCACCGTCCAATCGACTACACGCCTCTTCCAGACTCCAAGGTGTGTTTCGTCAGATACTTACCATCACTGGTTGGATTACTTCACACCCATCCAATTCCACGGACAACACCCTCCTCTCTATCCCCCGCCGAGCCCTCACCTACCTACTATCTATCCTACATTCACACTGACCCCCAAGGAGGCTTTATCAACCTCCCCTTGAAAAAACTCGTTCTGGTCTGACCCATCTCACATCCCACCTGGGCGATGATGTCACTCCGAAAACCTCAATGTTTCGAAAATTAGTTGACGGCGACCTAGAACGCGATCCGTGTTAAGAGGTTTGTATCTTCACCTTTGTTAAACTACGTGAACCTCACTGATGATGGTTGTTTCATACCTCCTTTCATCCACAAGGAGACTAACATTTTTGTTGATGAGAAAGGCGGTATGAAACACGCACACCTTCCCAGCAGAAACAAAAGGGCCGCCCAGCCCCTTGTTTAACTCTACAGTACAGAGAATTAGATTTATCAAGTTTCTAGCAATTCCACTTATTCTGAAATCAGTATTTTTATGAGGAAATAATAAGCTTGTCAAATTCTTCAGTATGCGTTGTTCTTGTATTAGCTACGAGGATCAGATAATTTAATCAATTCGATTATGTGTTGCCATTGGTAAAAATAATACAAGAAAGGTCCAGGGGAAAATATTATAATTATCTCTCCAAAGGTCGTAAATTGTAAGAAACTGCTACAACCACGTTGCCCAAATTATTTCCGCCTTCCCCCTTTTTCTCCCAGGATTAGGATCTGGTATACTATACTGTATACAGTATACTGTATATATATATTTCGTGCTGTGCATTGATAACTTTAGTTTTGCACATCAGTACACGCCATTTCACTATTTTTTTACGTAAGGTCACTGATTGACAACATACTCCAGAAAGAAGGCTCGAGTCACTGTTCAGTAACACTAGGACCCAGCAGGAATAGGACGTTAACACCAAGACCACCATCAGTACACGCCAGTACCCTCTAAATTCACCTTAATACGATAATAATTTAAGACATCACCACGAGGCAAATCACGTTATGAGGAATTTTCATGGTTGTCGCCACTGCGATCCCAGGTTAACCTGTCTAAACGTGCCTGAAGCTCAGGCACTCACTAGTCAACATGGGACGTTCTGTGCTACTCTAGTCGAAGAGTAAAAATATTGCCAGTTTTGCTGGAGACTGGTAAAACGACATGGAATTCCATAACATGACAACAGATGAGGCTACAAACGTGATGACAGTTTAAACTAGATAACATTCTTTCATTAACATGCAATAAAGGATTCGACCTGCAAGTTCGGAGGTCGGTTCTATAACCACTACACCTGCGTGGAATAAGTCATCAATCATCATCTAATAAATTTTCCACCGAAATAGTATCAACAACAATAACAACTATGATACTTATATATTTCCTCACCCTCACGATTAAGCCTGGCAGGCAGTGAGCAGCAGGAAGTGAAATCTTCCAACGAAAGTAAGAAGCACCTCGCATGAAGTGGCGCAATCTCACAAACTGCAAGTGTAATCTGCACCAAATTAGGCTCATTTCCTGTAGGTAGGCGGCGGAGAGCGAGTCTTGTGGTCGCCCTACACCTGGTTCAGCCACTAAGGTGACACAGAGCTACTGGGAGCGTCTGTAGAGGAAGTAACTAGATCTCCCAGCTCACTGGTCATCTTACGATATGAAAATAAAGACCCCCAACCACCAGTCCCAAAACACATCATTCCACAACTACTATAAAATATTTCTGCTCATCAAAAGTGGACGGTTCAATTTACGCTTAACTTCTTCATCCCCACAACCGATGAATTATTACTTTAAAAAAAACTAAGTCAAACGCGTACACCGCTTCAAACGCCTTAATAGCATGTAATTTTTCCTTCTTCACCCTGAACCTTCACACCAAGATCATTATGGCAACACAACCAGATTTCAATTAACTTTAATTGCACATCAATTTATTGAATCAGATCATGAGCTATTAAATATCGAGTACACAGTGAATGGTGAATGAGGTAATTTCCTGCTCCTGGGTCACTTATACCCATCTCCGCTAAAACACACACCTACTGTAGTGGTGTAATTCGAAATAAATTAATTAGTGTTACGTGAAAACTAAGCACGCCAACATTTCACCCGACTAAGGTGTTTGTTTCAATCATGTATAATAAGCTGGGTTGTCCAATCTTCAAGTCATGCTAAAATTATATTGTTATTGCAATAAGTGACAAGCAATCGCCACAAGATACGGTTATGAGGCTCGTGTTTATATAACTAACACCTTTACCACCATGTACAAGTAATACCCAGGTATGGTAAGACTAAAGGTAAGCTGGGCCAAGTTAAGTGCTGTTTTGAGTGTGTCGAGCTGTGTATCGCCCCCCCACACACACACAACATACTGGAGCAGTACACCATGTTTACCTCCACACCGCCACTTTCCTCTAGCCGCGGGCTGCTCGTCGCTCACCTAACAAAACTCCTGTGAAACTCGGAAATGACCAGTAATGATGAGATGGTCACCATGAGGTAATTGCATGACGCCTGACTCTCCCATCTGTCGGTGATGGCTGGCTGGCCGGCCGCTGGTAACCACAATACCCCCACCATCATATACCTTACTTCAACTAATCATTACATCACACCCAACATTGCTTCTTTACTTACCACTTGGCCACGACAATTATTTTACGAGGCTCAGGCGCTGCCACACATCTCCTCTCGTGTGAAACTTACCTATCGTCACCACGCTAACTAAACCTATCTTTCGATACTAATACAACCATACCACAACTACAAATTCCAACATTTACTTCTCACTATATAAGTATTCCTCGACAATATGGAGAGCCATAGTGGTTATCTCGCTCCTTCCGCCTCCACCACCACACTGACTCCTCCACATGTAGTCATCGTACCATCATGATCATCTTAGCATACTTTATAAACAAACCTAATGACTTATGACCGAGTGATCAGCTTACCTCGCATCACACAACTGGTCCCCTGGTGTGCTTGCCACCTTTCACACCAGTAAAAAATAATGCTCACATCAAAAGTTTCTAAGCTACTTGCCTTAGACGGGAGGACCTACACGACTATTTACGTCATACATTTACTACGGGACACGACATTTTGGGACACAGTGTATGAGCTAGCAGCACCATCACTGGACAGATGGACCTTAGACACCAGGGCCTGCAGGACACTACAGTGGTTAAAATAAATGGTGCCGGAAATGTTAGTTACGTAAGTTAAATCAGAATTAAAGTGTGAAACTGTGTGTGTGTGTGTGTGTTGAGTTCTTGAAGCAGAATGGGGAAGGGATGTTAAGCAAAATTATATTCTAGGTTGCATGACAACGGTCCACTGTGCCCTACGACCGCTGCCTCCACTTCCACGACTAAACTACTGCCTGTAGTGCGCTCGTAAATTATTTTCATAACATTAAAACAAATTCCCCGCCACGTCGAGCATTTCATCAAACGCTCTTCTATCCCTCCAGTTACCCGAGAGGCTTCTTCTGCCATGACTTACAACTATACACACTAGTGACGTCAACACCAGTAGCTGCTCAGACACCAGTGATATAGGTGACCAGCCATGACACCTCTACCACTCACGCCTCTATGACAATACATCCAGTCAGGTTTGTACAACACCCAACTGTACACCTGTAACATTCTAGTCATGCTTGTAGAAAAAGTCACCCCGGTCGAGTAAGAAGCTGGGACACTACACCAGTCAGGCCTGTAGGCATGACGCACTATACACCTGCAGCACTATACCGAGGCAGTCATACCTTCCTAGTTATTACTGGTCATTTCTGGCCGTAATAACCACGTCACGTCATGTCTGGGTACAGTCTACCGACCTATATTCTAAATATCTGTATTGATCTAATGACGTCACCATGAACAGAGAACCTTTTCTCAACTAACATCGACAAAAATAATTTTCTGTCACTCCCTTCCATTCATTGCCTCCCCCTCCCTCCCATTTACTCACTGACTCGCCCCCCATCCCCCCCTCGCCGCCACCCATCACCTCAGGTTGATATTATTACTTTCACCCTCACCACCACAACCAACCTCCCGCAACATGACAAAAACAATTTCATTCAAGACAACAGTTTTCATTCCGAATACTTCTTAAATCTTTTATTTTTCAAGGAATTTTCAACATCCACCTCACCCCTCACACCACTGCCACCCACCAGCTGCCTCACCCCTCACCACTACCACCCACCCCTCACACCACTGCCACCCACCAGCTGCCTCACCTTTCACACCACTGCCACCCACCAGCTGCCTCACCTCTCACACCACTGCCACCCACCAACTGCCTCACCCTTCACACCCCTGCCACCCACCAGCTGCCTCACCCCTCACACCACTGCTTCCCACCAGCTGCCTCACCCTTCACACCACTGCCACCCACCAGCTGCCTCACCACCACTAC
This sequence comes from Homarus gammarus, assembly GCA_958450375.1. Lineage (NCBI taxonomy): Eukaryota > Metazoa > Arthropoda > Malacostraca > Decapoda > Nephropidae > Homarus > Homarus gammarus. The sequence continues at coordinate 132,259 of CAUDMG010001303.1, forward strand.
CACAATCGCCATAACCAGCTGTCTCACCACCACTACCACAATCGCCATAACCAGCTGTCTCACCACCACAATCGCCATAACCAGCTGTCTCACCACCACTACCACAATCGCCATAACCAGCTGTCTCACCACCACTACCACAATCGCCATTAACCAGCTGTCTCACTTCCACAAATCGCCTTAACCAGCTGTCTCACTACCACAATCGCCATAACCAGCTGTCTCACCACCACTACCACAAATCGCCTTAACCAGCTGTCTCACCACCACTACCACAATCGCCTTAACCAGCTGTCTCACCACCACTACCACAATCGCCATAACCAGCTGTCTCACCACCACTACCACAATCGCCATAACCAGCTGTCTCACCACCACTACCACAATCGCCATAACCAGCTGTCTCACCACCACTACCACAATCGCCATAACCAGCTGTCTCACCACCACTACCACAATCGCCATAACCAGCTGTCTCACCACCACTACCACAATCGCCTTAACCAGCTGTCTCACCACCACAATCGCCTTAACCAGCTGTCTCACTACCACAATCGCCTTAACCAGCTGTCTCACTACCACAATCGCCTTAACCAGCTGTCTCACTACCACAATCGCCTTAACCAGCTGTCTCACTACCACAATCGCCTTAACCAGCTGTCTCACTACCACAATCGCCTTAACCAGCTGTCTCACTACCACAAATCGCCTTAACCAGCTGTCTCACTACCACAAATCGCCTTAACCAGCTGTCTCACCACCACTACCACAATCACCACAACCAGCACTAACACTGTCTACTATCACATCAATGTTATATCTTTGCCAACAGCACCGATACAGTATCACCCCCGCTAACACCACAATCACACCATGACTAGCTACATCAACCACCACCACCGCACCTAAACTACCAATCACATCACTAGATATTCCCTTCGTTTTCACCACCACAATTTTCAACACTACTACTACCACCACTAACATCATCAACACTACTGCTACGATAACCACCATCTTCAACGCTACAACGACCACTACTACTACCACCACCATCATCATCTTCAACACTACCACCACCACCATCCTATCTCCATCACCAATACTTCGCCGCCACCGCCACCATCAGCCCCCCCCCCCCCCTTCACCTGTGGCAACGCTACGTTCATTCACCCGGCCACACACAACCTCCTCCAACTTTCGCGTCCACAAACATTAGCGTTCACCCCCACACACCCCCCTGAAGTACCCCCACTACACCCCCACCCACCACGACACCCCTGATACTCCCACCCCTAAAACAAAAGTTACTACATCTGGAAGTTTAAATAAAAAGACAACTAAATATAGCGGTAAAAGAGGAGACTTGAGAAACAAAAGTGTGAGTTGGGGAGTTTGACAACAGGAACCCAGGCTAGCCATCCACACACATTATATATATATATATAAATATATATATATATATATATATATATATATATATATATATATATATATATATATATATATATGTTTTTACTCTTTTCAAGGTTAACAAAACCTACGATACAACGCCACTGAGCTAAACGCTGGAGACTCTTAAACATAACACACAATTAACAGTTTACGAACACACACAAGAGACTTCTGCACAAAACTGAACATACACAACGCGTTATGAGCAACTGAACGTTTTTATGGTAGAGAGGAGAAAAGACTGTGTGTGTGTGTGTGTGTGTGTGTGAAAGTAACAGTGAGCGAGTGCGTGTGTGTGTGAGTTAGAGTAGAAGTGTGTGTGCGCAAAAGAAAAAATGCGGGAGTTAGTGTTGTGCGCGCGCGCTCGTTTTGTGTACGTGTACTGTAAATATAAAAACGCCACATCTATTAAAACTATTTTTTATCATTACTGGATTCACCTACTAGTATTTTAATTTGTCTACTAAAACTAAAGGAAAAGCTTTATTTTAGGGGATTAGGTGGCACAGCTTTAGTTAGTGGTTCAAGATACAACTAAGTCCCTGATGTTATAAGGACGACAACAGCGACACATTATATATTTTAAAAACAAAACACAAAGGTACAGAATTTGCTTTCCACTTCGCTGTGACCGTAAATGCTAATACTAAGAGACTCGCGCTATTGGATAAAGACTTATTCTGATTCTATTTTTTTTCTTTTTTTACGTGAAAGCCACAGCCCCAGGGCGCCACCCGCCTGGAGGAGCTAGGGAGAGTAACACTCCTTGATGCCCGTGCAGTACTCTATATGGCGTCTTAAATGGATTCATTAATTTTTTTATCAAATTCATGAATATTATCATGAATGATTTTAGGTTTAACCACTAATTTTTCACTCTAAACAGTACTGTAATTAAAACAAAAATCGGAAAAAAATTTAAATTATATAATAAAAGCTTAAATTGCATAAAAAATAACCAGTTTTGCAGTGCTTGATATTTGTCAGAGAAATTAATTAAAAGTCGTGGTAAGGTAACTGCGTGTTGGCCGCCCTACTATCACTAAAATATGAAGTGCGTTTTCAGTGTCTTTTACATGATCATGTTTTTACATCCGAGTTTTTAGGTAAAAGGAAAAAATAATCGTGCTGGGTGTGGTCCTTGATTTACATAACTTTCTCTTCGCTTTTTGAAGTTAACGTCCCCCCCATCTCTCGAAAGGTCAACTAATATACTAATGTATACGGAGCCAACCCTAAATAACTACTCTGGCATTCCATCAATGTTAGTACACACGCCATTCTCTCAAACATGGGTAGGAATACTAATCATACTAATACCCCAATTTTGCTTCAGTGCATCAAAAAACACAGCGGACAAGTCGGGTTAAACACATTCTTACAAAATGATAAAAAAATGATGTAGAAATATGTAAACGGGTCTAGGAACGATATATGATGCGCCCAGAACACATGTTAAATCAGGGGGCACGACTCTACAAATACCAGACGCCGTCATTCACTCCGCCAGCCGCCTCTGCAGGTGTCCTAGTAAACTGTGTCGTGGTTAGAACCTTAAGATAAGCATGAGGTGACAAGTTGCTGAACGGAAACTAATAAGTAAATGGACGGGTGGCAGGATGAAAAGCGACATACCGTAACATTTACTTAATTTGTCGGTGTAGGTCACGTTAGTTTGTGGGTGTTAGGTCACATAACTTGATGGAGTCATGTAATTCTCGGGTATATGCCCCACCATTGTCATATAATTAAAAGCATCCACCCATAAGGCTAGGTGTGAGTTACCATGTTCTGGTCACTCCACACTGGTCACACATAATCACAGCCAAAGTCTTGCATGGAATAACATTCACGTCATGCTTCATTAAAAGTGAATTTAAACCGGACGACATAGTGCTAATCTCTACGGACGAAGAACCAAGGGCAAGCGCACACACGAATTCCGACGATGCCGAATGCATTCTCGCCATGTAGCGTCACGATGAAATAAATGACTAATTGCAAATTCTGTAAACAGACATTTACACTATCACACAATTCAACCTACCTACCTACCTCTCTCCCACACCCACCCGTCTATCCACCCTCTCCAACACCCACCCACCCTCTCACACACCTACCATCTACCCTCACATCCAGCCACCACCTTCATGGTATACTACACATGACTAACACTCAATACGTAGAGCCAACAAACAAGGAACAATAACAAAAGAATCACCTACATAACACCAGCCAGCCATGTGACAGTGCTTGAGGGAGGGCTGAGCTGACCTTGGGCAGGTGTGGTGTGGGTGAGGCTGGGACGTGAACAAGTGGCCTGCCGAGCCTTACACCACACCTACTGATGTAAGGTGACACACACACACACACACACACACACTCTCTCTTACTTTACAATACAAATTACCTTCGACTTTAAAAGCCTTGCTCCACTGCGGAATTCATTATAAAATCGTACGACAACGTATGTAGGCAACAGAATCTAATCTGGCCTAAAGAGTAAATATATATACTAAAAATAGTGTGCGCGTGTGTGTGTGTGTGTACACCCAAAAGTAATTAAGATAAAAAAAGACAAATGTAACTAAAAAATATGAAAATTGAATGTAAAAATAGTGTTCACCTTTGACCGATAGTGTCAACATTGTTCTCTTAACCTGTTTTTCTTCAGCTCACTTGCCTACAAGTGAAGTTTGTAGATTGATAATAAGTTAAATATTGTTTATTCACAAATATAATTGTTTTGCACATTCACAGAGTATGGCTAAGAGCTCGCACCCATCCGCTCTTAAATGTTAATGTTTAAATATAGAAAACTATTTCCAGTTACGAATAAATCAACAGGGAACAGAACATTGTGGTCAGTCAGAGCATTAGTGACCTTAAGGTGGTTCATGGCGGGTCGTCCTGTGAACACACACACATACGTAAGAGTATGAAGTTTCTCATCAGGTTATCTTAGGCGGTTCAAAAGTCAAGAAGTTGACACATTAGAACTTTTGTTGGTTATACATCGTCTTCTGATGAAGTGTCCTTTATACACTAATATATATGCAGAAAATACAAATTTTCGGGGCGAGGTATAAAAATATATATATCTTACATTTTTACTGTTAAATATTTGTTTGAAATATTTTACATGAATCCCTCCCTCGCACGACAAAAGAGTAAAACTCAGCTGTGAGATGTAAAGGCCCCGAGAGCCTGACCTCAACACACGGCAAAGTTCAAGACGCTGCACTCCAGTACTACTAGTTCTATCCACCCAAGATATAATATTGCCTTAACCTCTGAAGAAGCCAACACTTTCGCGTACACACGAGACAAAATATAGGACCTTCACCTGTTCGACAAAAATAAACTTAAATATTTCAAATTCAACGAATATTAAAATGCACCAATATGGAACTCGTATTACATTAAAGGGAAGTGAAAATTTAATTACAAAAATATGAAGTGAGGCATCATAGTGCGGGGTTCCTTACATCCGACCACCTCCCGGGTGACCAATACGCCCTGTAGGTCTACCATATAATTATCATCGTTAATTTATCCCGCGCCTCACACAAGTGTGTTATCAGATGTCATTGTGTTTCAGTGACTCACCTCCCCACCATCCTCATGACTTACACAGCTGACACCTGCATACCTTTACTGATACGTGATACTTCGTGTGTGTGTGTGTGTGTGTGTGTTTTATTCGTTTAGATACTTTGTGCCTGACGTGTATGTAAAAAGTTTATGTGGACATTTTCTTGTATGGAAGTCCAGATGATGGGTTATAACCAGACATTTCGTAACCAGTTGTATTCACCAAATACGAATCAACCATTAGTTGGCTCGACAGTGTAAAAAACGCTAAAGTTATAAACTGATGGAGAAAGAACGCCACGCTACAATCTCTCCACATATGTGATCGTGAGAGACAACAGTAATAACCGTGGCAGTAAACAAACCCGGAGTGTTGCATAATACTGGGCTGCCCCCCCCCCCCCTCCACCACTGACCCACGGCATTTGTTCCTCAACACTGCACGTCTTACTAGGGTGTCGAACTGGGTGATATTACATTTATTCTAGATTATTCATATTAAGATTACAGTACTTATGCTGTCCTATACACTTACCAGCAACCATCACTTGTAATATACTACAAACGGTTGATTCATTTAACTCCTACACATACTGTAATTACCATGATACATAAAATAACCTAATTTATGAAACTATGATAAATTAATTTCAATATAGTAATACTCTTCCAATTCCGATTTTGCCATAAATTGGGAAAATAATTCCTTCCAGTGAACAACTAGCTGCACAACGACTTCAGCAACAACACACTACGTGTACCGTACTACATATATTTTTTTTTTTACAGGGATTAGCCCACCCGGGCACAGGTCATTGACCCACATCAGGGCCTGGGGGGCGAAAATTTAATAATAATAATAATAATAATAATTGAAAAAGAAAAGATCAAAAGTGAGAAACAATATACTGTATGTATGTCGTGTTGTCAATAGTAAGAGAAACAATTGAGACCCTGCAATTGTGTGTACTGTATATGAGGCAGAAAGTCTGATCAGCAACCTGGGACTTGGTCACCATTTTCGTGATGCCATATGGCAGCAGGGTCTACCATGCTTCCTTAACTTGATCCTTCGTTAAAATGTTTATACATTTGACTAGAAGCTTGTGTGGCGAAAATTATATGACATTTGCTCGTCCTTAAATTGAATGTGGGTAAGAAAAATTATATCACCTTAAGATTAGGCATCCCAATTTATTTCACGTTATGATTAAACATTTAATGGTAACCAAACCTAAACCCTTCAGGTGTTAAAAAGATAAAAGCTGGGGTGTGTCTAAAGTGGAGCCAAAAATTATATAAAAATGGTTACATACCAGACACGCCTCTCAAGTACATGGAGGACAGGTAGTAACAACAGTTTTTGAAGACGTTAACGGTGAGGCGAGAGCAACGGTACACCAAGGACAACCTAGTTCTTCATACAGTTATACGTCCCACCCCCAGGTACCTAACTAGTTTTTCTTCTCTAAATATTCTTAACTTGAACTACAAAACAAACCAACACTTCAAAGAGCTCGTAGACGACGTATAAATGTATACGTATATTCATATACTTCAAGGTCATGTTGGCGTCACGTATCAAGATTTACTGGTACTGCTGCAAGCTGTCTTCCAGCTGCCAAACATTACGAGGATGGAAACTACGAGACAACCTGACCTGAGAGGGGGGGGGGGGGCACTCACGGTGGGACTAAAGTATAGAGGCACCAATATTAAAGGGGGATTCAGGGCCGAAATACAACAGACAGGTAGATTGCTGCTAAGGTCTTGGGTCCTCCCTCACCACATAAATTAGGCCACAATTCCTCTACAATATATGAAGATTTATATACCGATTAGCAAACTCATATACGACGGTGTTGGGTGAAATATATACTATATAGACCAAGTCTCCATCACAATCCATTGACATAAGTGGAGTTATTTCATCGACTTGTACCAGATGTTCGGACATACTGTACATAGGCTAACGAAGGATGAAGACAACGAGAGAGGGGAAATACTGTACATCCTAAAATATATATATATATTATATTATATATATATTATATATATATATATATATATATATATATATATATATATATTTATATATATATATATATATATATAATTACATTACAATACAATTCTCACAGCTAGTATGGTACATTTAGTCTTATTCTATCACACTTAGCAGCTGCACCTCCACGAGACAATGGCGGCACAGACCCAGCCAACCTTCAACAGTCTGTGAGGAGCTAATATTGATCCTGCTCACACCTACCGTTAACCCAAACCTTATACACTTTTCTAAAATAAAAATTATGTCGAATTAAACAGCTGAACACTTAAACATTTTTTGCTATTTACAATTCCTTTATCATATATTGTTAACGAGAAACAGTAGTGATGATGTGGTTGTGGAGAGGTACAATGGCCACACATACTGTAATTCTGCAATCTACCGCATTCCACACACACGCACACTATGGAATCCATTAACAAGGCGAGGCGTTCCCCCAAAAAATTATATTTTCTCTACTGAAGGCTTCATGCACACGTTGGATTAATTACTATTATTTCAGAGACAAAACAATTACGGAAAATCTGACAATTCTGAAATGTCAGCAAATGCCTTCAGGTGAATAGGATGGACAGGTGAAAGTAATTCCAACAGGTGAATTAACTCCCGAGAAAATGGAAATCTGTGGCAGTAGTTTTGCATAGTAAGACATAGGCAGCGGGGACGTGAACTGTGTTGGGTGTACCTAATGACCCGCAAGACAGTTGACTATCCAGCCTCATTGACCATACAGTTTGCTGCGCCTGCCACACGTCACACAATATTCGTGTATACTTTCACTTAGGTTATAAACATTTTAATTTAAAAGGCAACTTTTATACAAATCTATACCCCCATAAAATATAAATCAAATAAAAAAAATCATCCGTCAATACTTCCTCGAGCTGCGCGCTCACCACATAATTAAATACCTGTCTTACACCTCATGCTCTCTTATATGTGTGTGTGTGTGTGCGCGCGCGTGTGTAAAAGAGAGGGGGGAGGAGAGCGATTTCTCATCCTCCTGGTCCCATCTTACGTCACCGCCAGACTTCCAGTCCACATGGTCGTGTATCAGGCCCTTCTTGTTTTAGTTTCTCCCAGACCAGCTCCCCCGGCCCGACCCTCCATCACCTGTTTATACTTTAGCGTATATACTCAATTTCTTCAGCGCAACTTCCTCTTACGAGTCAGCAGCCCCGGCCTCTCTTACTATTGTTTAATGATGAAATTATGGCCCACACAGTCCACTTTGTAGCTGAACAATATACTACCTGTTATACCAGCGAGTACGCGCGCGCACACCCATATACAGTACTTTCACTCTTTACTCAAGAGAAGTTTACAGACGCAGGTTCTGACCACGCCCACCTTTCAGCCACTAAGGAGTAAATATTGCGTTAATTTAAGTGGAGCTACTTCAAAACTCTTATAGCAATCACGGGTCCGTTTCAAGATCGTTACTCTACCCCCACTTACCACATTCTCTGTAACCAATCCTCAATAAGTCCTTATATACATACTTGACTGGACTCCTCTACTTGAAGACGCCTCCCTCCCAGCCACACCATTGTAATGTAGCGCCCGTTTAACATCACCCACATACAAATCCCGCGAAACAAGGCACAAACAAGTCATTAATTTCTCCTGTCCACGTACGACAAACTCTTGCTATTGATAATCTTTAAGTTACGCGAACACTTGATCAGGTAGTGCCAGGCAACATTAGTTAATCAGAGAGTAACACTGCATGAACAATGAAGAGCGCTGCCCTAACACTGCCAACATACCAATAAACTTTTCCCAAATTTCTAACATCTACGTCACTTTCTTTTAACTGCTGTTCCTGTGTTGTGGTTTGAAGATAGTCTTAGTTAATATACCTTGTATTAGTATCCCCAAATACAAATATTTACAGTGCAATAATATCCTTGCGAGTCTAAGAAATTATGAACGGCTATTATCACTGCCAAGTGTGACGCTCGTAATGAAGCAAGAAAATAACACCATTTTTTTGTAAATTTATTTGAAAAAAGAAAATTAAAGGATCAGCAAAGTAGGTTCAATAGGCAAGACTAGAGACAATACGAGAGGATAAACAACAACGAGAAGTACCGTTCGGATTCTCAAAGTTTCATACGGTGATTTGTCTCCCTTAAATGGCTGTTAGACGAGGCTCGCCTAGTTCACCCGAATCTCACTAGTTACTCCGATGACATTTTCTCAGGCAGTCAGTCACTCAGGCAAGCTCTAACACTTGAACTTATCAAAAGCAGAATTTAACCCGAGAACCTTTGAGACACGATTAAGTGAGAGCAAGGAGGGGGGGGAGGAGGGTGGGGGAGGAGGGGGGGCTGAGAGTGAGGTATGCAGAATGAGTTAGTGCGTGCGGAAAAGCTGGAGAAGGGTGAGAAAATCAGGAGGGAAGAGGAGTGAGGAAGGGGAAAGAATGAAAGTGTGGGGAACAAGGCAGGACAGATTCCGATTTGTCACGCGAGGGGGCTAGTTTATTGGGCACCCTCTTGCATCTTGTGCAAGGCAAAGCACAAAAGCGTTTACAGCGCCGAACAGAGAAGCATGTGGAGTTCATGCTTGCCTTCGTCACTCTTGTATTAAGGATCCCAAGTGTCAGAAGGGCCATGGGTTTTGTCAGAAAGTTAAATACAGATGTAGTGACAGGATGGTGAGTGTAGGGAGGGGAGGAGGGGGATCCCGATATATTTCATCTGGTTGAAGCAAAGTGTGGCAAGTCTCTGACTGTGAAGTGCCAGGCATGTCTCTAGGAGGAGGGCTGTATGGTCAGGTGAGGGAGGTAGCGGCCAGGTCACGCCCAGCACCATCCTACCGTCGCTGGTACTGGCACCTTCCTTTCACTCTCCTGGCTGGTGACACGGATCCTAGCTTTCCACACCATCCTGGTAGGGGCACCCACACCATGCTGGTAGGGGCACCCACACCATCCTGGTAGGGGCACCAACACAACAGAGGCTGTACGCCGCCATACGTGGGTTAGGAGTCACTAACCTACACAGCACAGTATACGGTGATAATTAATGAAAGACGCAATTATACATGGGAACTTTTTACCTTAAAGACCGCTCACTGTTGACTAACGGAGGATGTGAAGATCAACACAGTTTAATATAAATAATAAGTCGCCAACATTCACAAGCAAACAGTATCAAACACAAAGAGAAGAGAGTGAGTGAATGGCCATAAAAGGTACTTTTTTGCCAAGTGGTATCTACTCTGGATACAAATGAAATATATGGCTGGAGAAAAAACAAACATTTTCCAATTATTAACTTTCACCCTTAAGACAAACCTGCAAAAATTCCAAATTTGTGTCGATTTAATGGGAACGTTACATGATATAGCTGCTCTGTGCCTTGTCCTGTGTAGACATGCACACATTATATATATATATATATATATATATATATATATATATATATATATATATATATATATATATATATATATAAACTTTTACCCATACACTTCAGAATATGTAAACAATTCATATCTGTAATAAGAGGTTTTCACTAAATCTTACCTTCATTAGTTAAATTGTGATGGGGTTGGGGCTACAATTTTAACAGTGCTCGACTTTGACCCCGTCTGTGCATTTTGATTGGGTGGTAACAAAAGCGTTAACTTGTACTGGATCAAAGTGCCGTACACTGCTAGCCAAGTAGTCCCCTTCACTAGTGCGTTTACTGGGGCTCTCCTATAAACATTCCACAAATCATTATGCTTGAGAAATTTGTTTTAATATTTTTTTTAATTCGATTCAATAGCAAGTTCACTATTGCGAGTTTCCTTCAGTCAAATGTTTACAAACACAGGGCTGTTACAGTGCACAAAACCTGACGAGCCCCTGCAAACTTACAGGGGCTCGTCCCCTTCACGCACGAGTGAAGGGGACTGTACATCATAACATGTACTGTATCAAAAGTAACAGACCATAAATATAGAAATTACACTTACTGTATTTTGCTGGAAAAGAGTAAACCGCTAAGGAAATAGTATACCCAAGTCTACTGCCATCATGAACTAAAACACAACCAGATGAAACAAACAATACGTCACTGTAGTTCTCTGGCTAGACGACTAAGAATGAAAAACAAAAAATCTAATAAATAAAACTAAACTAAACTAAACTATTTGTATCGCTGCCCTTATGGATATTAAAGGAAAATATCACAATTATTTACTTCTGGTTCCACAAGTTTATTACTACTAACAACAGGTACTTCTGGTCCTCTCGGCCATACTCCCAGACATGATTCAGACAAGAGCTTGATCAACAGTGCACATAAGACCAAGGTAAAGTTCGCAAGAGGAGGAACCAACACCGTCTGGTGGTGGTTGCGCCCTGAAGCCCCTCACACACCCATAAAAAGATTACTTCACAGGATGTGCTGACAATACACCCAACGACGTCCACAGCACACACCTGACACCACCCTGACACAGCCACAGCACACACCTGACACAGCCACAGCACCATGTGGACCTTGACAACCACGGCACTAGGTGGAACTCTCACAACCACAACACCATGTGGGTCCTGACAACCACGGCACTAGGTGGAACTCTCACAACCACAACACCATGTGGGTCCTGACAACCACGACACTAGGTGGAACTCACACAGCCACAGGACATAACACACGGGTACAGCACTAGGCTGGCGTAACAATACACAGCACTAGGCGGCGGGCCCTCTCACACAGCCACACACTGATCAGAGTGGGGTGAGGGCTGAAGAACCTGCCTATAGCTGAGTGAGTGGGGTGAGGGCTGAAGAACCTGCCTATAGCTGAGTGAGTGGGGTGAGGGCTGAAGAACCTGCCTATAGCGGAGTGAGTGGGGTGAGGGCTGAAGAACCTGCCTATAGCTGAGTGAGTGCTGAAGAGCCTGCCTATAGCTGAGTGAGTGCTGAAGAGCCTGCCTATAGCCGAGTGAGTGCTGAAGAACCTGCCTATAGCCGAGTGAGTGCTGAAGAACCTGCCTATAGCTGAGTGAGTGCTGAAGAACCTGCCTATAGCTGAGTGAGTGCTGAAGAACCTGCCTATAGCTGAGTGAGTGCTGAAGAACCTGCCTATAGCTGAGTGAGTGCTGAAGAACCTGCCTATAGCTGAGTGAGTGGGGTGAGGGCTGAAGAACCTACCTATAGCTGAGTGAGTGGGGTGAGGGCTGAAGGGCCTACCTGTAGCTGATTGAGTGGGGGTGAGGACTGAAGGGCCTACCTGGAGCTGATTGACTGGGGTGAGGGCTGAAGAACCTACCTATAGCTGAGTGAGTGCTGAAGAACCTGCCTATAGCTGAGTGAGTGGGGTGAGGGCTGAAGAACCTACCTATAGCTGAGTGAGTGCTGAAGAACCTGCCTATAGCTGAGTGAGTGGGGTGAGGGCTGAAGAACCTGCCTATAGCTGAGTGAGTGGGGTGAGGGCTGAAGAACCTGCCTATAGCTGAGTGAGTGCTGAAGAACCTGCCTATAGCTGAGTGAGTGGGGTGAGGGCTGAAGAACCTGCCTATAGCTGAGTGAGTGGGGTGAGGGCTGAAGAACCTGCCTATAGCTGAGTGAGTGCTGAAGAACCTGCCTATAGCTGAGTGAGTGGGGTGAGGGCTGAAGAACCTGCCTATAGCCGAGTGAGTGGGGGTGAGGGCTGAAGGGCCTACCTGTAGCTGAATGAGTGGGGTGAGGGGCCTACCTGTAGCTGAGTGAGTGGGGTGAGGGCTGGAAGAACCTGCCTGTAGCCGAGTGAGTGAGGCGAGGGCTGAAGAACCTACCTGTAGTTGAATGAGTGGGGCTAGGGCTGAAGTGCCTACCTGTAGCCGAGTGAGTGGGGCGAGGGCTGAAGAACCTACCTGTAGTTGAATGAGTGGGGCGAGGGCTGAAGGGCCTACCTGTAGCCGAGTGAGTGGGGTGAGGACTGAAGAGCCTACCAGTAGCCGAGTGAGTGGGGTGAGGACTGAAGAGCCTACCTGTAGCCGAGTGAGTGGGGTGAGGGCTGAAGGGCCTACCTGTAGCCGAGTGAGTGGGGTGAGGACTGAAGAGCCTACCTGTAGTCGAGTGAGTGGGGTGAGGACTGAAGAGCCTACCTGTAGCCGAGTGAGTGGGGTGAGGACTGAAGAGCCTACCTGTAGTCGAGTGAGTGGGGTGAGGACTGAAGAGCCTACCTGTAGTCGAGTGAGTGGGGTGAGGACTGAAGAGCCTACCTGTAGTCGAGTGAGTGGGGTGAGGACTGAAGAAGCTACCTGTAGCCGAGTGAGTGGGGTGAGGACTGAAGGGCCTAGCTGTAGCCGAGTGAGTGGGGTGAGGATTGAAGGGCCTACCTGTAGCTGAGTGAGTGGGGTGAGGACTGAAGATCCTAACTGTAGCCGAGTGAGTGGGGTGAGGATTGAAGGGCCTACCTGTAGCTGAGTGAGTGGGGTGAGGACTGAAGAGCCTACCTGTAGTCGAGTGAGTGGGGTGAGGACTGAAGAGCCTACCTGTAGCCAAGTGAGTGGGGTGAGGACTGAAGGGCCTACAATTATCCCGAAAAAAAAAATAATTTATTATCCCGGTACTTACAGTAATATCCCAACGCCCACGAGGCAAAATTTACAAATGAATTATAATACAAATCTTTCCAAATAAACACGTGTTGCATTATGGACCGAGATACTGTAATGCTGAATAAAGGTCATACGGTGAGGGAGAGTGAGACACCGAGTCACTTTCATCTGGGGAAAGGTATCAAGCAGTGTTGTTGGGGGAGAGAAAGGATGAGACAGCAGGAGTGGGCGACAGGAAGACTGGGAAGTGAGTGGCTCAAGCGGTGACTCAGGGGACTGACTGACTGGGTGAGGGAACCAGTAAAGTCTAGTAATCATCTCCTCAGGCCAGTCAGTCGCTGATAATTATAGGATGAAGGAACAGAAACTGACGAGACAAAAGACTAAGGAGTACGAGATGACGCGAGCCTTCGATAAACAAACTATTAAGTGATCAAGTGAGACGATAAATCGGGAAGAACAAAAGCAATTGGTTACTGAATTATGAAAGCAAAGATAGAGTAATTAGAGTTGAGGAATGGGACGAAGATGAGAAAAGTTAGAGATTAAACAAAAGGAGTAGAAACTAGAGGACCAGCAGTAGAGACGAGAGCTATAAGGGCAGTTCACACCACAAGTCCTCCATGGTGGGTGGTGGTGGTACTACCTGCACTAGAGCACTACCACCGCCCAAACAACTAGTTAACCTGGCTTTGTACAACAGCTGTGTCTAGTCCTTAAGTGAACGTCTCCAGCGAGCAAGTCAAACAAACGGCTATGTACGAGCAGCACTGAAGGAATAACCTTTACATACGTAACCCTATAATTCTCAGCCAAGTTTCGTTTTTTAACTAATGTCAATAACCCAAGAGCGGAGTTAACTTTCATCAGCGAACTCTACAGTTCATCACGAGTGGAAAGTTGATCCTCGTGAAAAAGTTGTCAGATGACCTCCTACCTAGCAATCTAGTCTTTAGAAAGATTACCTTGGGTACGTAAATATTGTGTGTCCGGAGTAATATGAAGCAAGTTGATCCCTCACGCTAGTATATGAAAAATATCGAGCAGAATTTTGTTAGGTACATTCACGCGCCATAGTTTCGATGCACCCTCTACCCCTGCTCCTGGCTCGAGGGAAGTCGTAGTCAGGGCTGCAAACCGAACGATCCCTCTTGTATAGTGATGGTAAATAAAGTGTTGTGAAGTCATTAAAAAAACCTGTATCGTGCATATAATCTCTCAAATATTACATCATGAGCCGCTATTCGTACAATCCAGTGAAGCTTCGAGCTACCACATTGTACCGCTGAGCGATGGGTGGGGGGGGGGGGGGAAGTGGGAGGAGGGGAACTTTCAGTATGAAGCCAAGGCTACGACTACATTGAGTCAGGGGTAGGGGTAGAGGGTGCATCGAAATTATGGCGCTTGAGTGTACATTATAGGTGAGGCAGCCGAGTGGATACAGCGGTCGTCTCCTATCCTAAGGGTCACTGGGTCGCCAGGTCAACCCCTCCTAGTCGGCCTAGCTGTGAATGGCTGTTAGACGTTAGGTGGGGAAGTAAAGGCAGTGTTGGCTACATTAAGTGCATACACGCAGCCCCTAATGGGCCGCCAGGCCTTTAGAACCCACGTTCAGGTCCCTAACTTTTCCAGATTGTCATACAAAAACTTATCCCGGTAATTTTCATCTTTTATCATAAGCTCTCTGAACATGAATAAACTTTGAATCTGAATAAGTTCTCAACCTGACTAAACTGTGAAATAAGTAAAGTCTTAACTCCAGGTACAAGTTAAACTCGCAGTACTCGTAAACGCTGGGGTAGTTAACGAGGTCATCCAGTCCGTAATCTGAGAGGAATCAAATTTTACGACAGTGGGGTCAGACAGGAGAGTCAACGACAGGGAGGTCAAATACAAGGGTCAGTTAGCTGCTAGAGAGGGAGGAATAAAGTGACCCAACAGGCGGAGTGTAGCGGGCGGGTGGTGAAAGTAGGAGGCGGCGGCACCGACACAAACAAGTGGTCAGCCCCGCCCCGCCCCGGCCCGGCCCTCCTTCACCACCAGGGAGGTATAACCACGGTGACGTCACCCAGTACCCACCATGCACCACCTGCACCCAGTACTAACCACTACTACCACGAAGACAGTGACGTCACCCAGTACCTACCATGTATCAAGGATTAAAAGCAATAAGGCCAGACCGCTGTTACGTTCAATGGCGCACATCATCTGGTGGCCAGATGGTGATGGCCTCGCCTTGGTTGACGTTTGATCCTTTGGCCAGGTACAACAAAATGAATGCCTTATGTTCTCTTTGTCCTTCAAAAACGAAGTGATACAGAAAATTAAACTAGCAAAATATTACAAGAAGACCCGGGGGGGGGGGGGGGGGGGGGGAATTCCCTGACCTGGACGAAGCAACTCCATTTTTTAGATTGGCAAGGCAAAGATTTTCCTTTTGCCAGTCATGGCAAGGTGTATGTCTGAGGGTACCCTGGACAACTGGATATTGCCTTACAATGTATACTTGCGAAAACATAGCAAGTTTCTTTACGCGGAAAGCATCACGACTGTCGCTGGTGAATTAAGTGATGTAACTAGTTTTTCATATATTTTGGGCAATATTGTTGTTTTCTTTTGTCAAACGTGGCAAGAACAATGTCTCACCGTCTTCTGGATGACCTGATATTGCAGAATTAAGAAACTATAAGAAATCTTCCCTCGTATCTAGAAACAAGAGCGATGTTGACACCTGTAACCCACGAACAGATGTACTTATCTTTTTTTTTAAGATTATTAAAAATGTTCAGAGTTTTTTGGCCACATATAGCAAGATGAATGTCTCACCTTCTTGTACATACCTGGATATTGATAGATATTCCAGAATTAAGGAGATACAAAAGAAATGTGAACGGTCTTCAAACAAGTTCTCGGCTGACCTAGTGGTGTTGATTTTATCAGAACACTTGCAAGCATTTATCCATTTATCACAAGTTTTCTTATCTCTGGGATATCTGAAATACTTGACATACTCTCTGCTTTGGATTTGAGCATTGCTGGTGCACCCGTATATTGCACAAATAACCATAATTGTTGATACACTGGTTCCGAGAGTAAATGCGGGCACATGGGGAGATCAGATGATACGAGTTTGCAACAGTGACGTCACCAAGCTTTGCACTGTGGGTAAAACAGGTGCATGGTGAACTACCCTTACTAATATTATATCCTTGCCATGTACCACCTGCACCCACTACTACTAAACCTTACTACCCCTGATCCACGCTGACCTCACCCAGTACCACACAGCCTGTGTGTGCCCGGGATATCGGCATCACTATTAACTGTTCCTAATTAAAAACCACTACAACTAACAACCCAATACAACGGTAAAGATAACACCAGAGTAAATCGGCAGAAAAAAAAGAAACTTGTGTCGAGTCTCGTAAAAGCTCAATACCGATAAATTTTGTACTCGAAATATGTCAACGAACCCAGTTAAGAATTTGGACTTTCGGTCTCCCTAAAACGGATGCTAGTAATCTACACAATCAAAATTCCCTTAACAAAACGGTTACCGTAATAACTTGACAGCACCTCCAGCCTGACTCAAAACCCCCTTGCTCTCCCATCCTCGGACCCTGGCAAGATGGTGGACGTGCCAACTGCAGCTATAACACCTCACACGAACCCACACACTAACACCTAAACTGGACTCTGACCAACAATCAACCACCGCCTGTGTGCTTCAGCTAATAAAAACGATCGAACCAGAGTGAATCTAACCCATATTCAGTTATTGATTACCACCAGTAACCCCGCATTGTGGACTGTGACACGAATTCGGCGTGATGTTCCTCTAAAGGTCAACGTCCCAGACAAACATTCAGGGCAGGATTGATTTTCTTTGAGGGGTGTCGACGGCAACGAATTCGCACACCACTGCCCCGTTCCTCCCTCGCGTGCTTCTTGTTGCAGTACTTTAATATTCCGCCAACATGTCCACCACGACACTCCCCTTCGACACCCCTATAGAAACACCTGGCAGGGAGAGATGTATCCAAAATTACATTTAATCTACTCAAGTTTGTTATCGGATGTCTCGTTAATCTTTAAAACACGCACGCACACAGGCACCGGGGGGGGGGGGGGACACAAATAATGAGACAAAACAATTTCAGTATCCCATGACACTACACGTTCGTTGATTTATTTTGAAACTCCTCTACTATCTCCCGCCCTTCACCGCCCTCGCCTTTCATACAGTAGACAAGTTGGAGATCCGGACCAAACAGGCGGAAGCAGATTTTTAAAGGTGACTAAATGGATTAGAACCTAACCATAAGACTTAACCATAGTTGCAAAGGGACCCCCCCCCCCCCCCCCCAAATCCTTATGGTTAGGATAGACAGGGTACCATCTGACCCGTCACCTTATCCACCAGGAACAACTGCCAGCTTTTACTTTTGGAAAAACAGCTCGTCCAGACAGTGAAAGTTGCCAGAGTCTGTGAACACTAACCACTAGCCAACTCGATCCCTCCTGGCACCCCCACCCCTCCTGACACACCGGGTCCTGGGTGAATGGTCAAAACCTATACTCACCAGCATGACCCACACAGCCTCACTACTATCACTTCTCAGCTACGCTTCTGGTTAGCTGCTCCGCCACTATCACTTCCCTACTGTGTCGGGTAGTAACCATGAGAGAATAATTTATCCTGGAGAAAGGTAGTGTGTGTGTGTGTGTGTGTGTGTGTGTGTGTGTGTGTGTGGGGGATTGGGCGAGTGTGTGTGTGTGTGTGGGGGGGGATTGGGCGAGTGTGTGTGTGTGTGTGGGGGGGGATTGGGCGAGTGTGTGTGTGTGTGGGGGGGGGATTGGGCGAGTGTGTGTGTGGGGGGGGGGATTGGGCGAGTGTGTGTGGTGGGGGGGGATTGGGCGAGTGAGTGTGGGGGGGGGGGGATTGGGCGAGTGAGTGTGTGGGGGGGGGGATTGGGCGAGTGTGTGTGTGGGGGGGGATTGGGCGAGTGAGTGTGTGGGGGGGGATTGGGCGAGTGAGTGTGTGGGGGGGGATTGGGCGAGTGAGTGTGTGTGGGGGGATTGGGCGAGTGAGTGTGTGTGTGTGGGGATTGGGCGAGTGAGTGTGTGGGGGGGGATTGGGCGAGTGAGTGTGTGTGTGTGGGGATTGGGCGAGTGAGTGTGTGGGGGGGGATTGGGCGAGTGAGTGTGTGTGGGGGGGGATTGGGCGAGTGAGTGTGTGTGTGTGGATTGGGCGAGTGAGTGTGTGTGGATTGGGCGAGTGAGTGTGTGTGGATTGGGCGAGTGAGTGTGTGTGGATTGGGCGAGTGAGTGTGTGTGGATTGGGCGAGTGAGTGTGTGTGTGTGGATTGGGCGAGTGAGTGTGTGTGTGTGTGGATTGGGCGAGTGAGTGTGTGTGTGTGTGTGGATTGGGCGAGTGAGTGTGTGTGTGTGTGTGGATTGGGCGAGTGAGTGTGTGTGTGTGTGTGGATTGGGCGAGTGAGTGTGTGTGTGTGTGTGTGGATTGGGCGAGTGAGTGTGTGTGTGTGTGTGTGTGGATTGGGCGAGTGAGTGTGTGTGTGTGTGTGTGGATTGGGCGAGTGAGTGTGTGTGTGTGTGTGGATTGGGCGAGTGAGTGTGTGTGTGTGTGTGGATTGGGCGAGTGAGTGTGTGTGTGTGTGGATTGGGCGAGTGAGTGTGTGTGTGTGGATTGGGCGAGTGAGTGTGTGTGTGGATTGGGCGAGTGAGTGTGTGTGTGTGGATTGGGCGAGTGAGTGTGTGTGTGTGGATTGGGCGAGTGAGTGTGTGTGTGGATTGGGCGAGTGAGTGTGTGTGTGGATTGGGCGAGTGAGTGTGTGTGTGGATTGGGCGAGTGAGTGTGTGTGTGGATTGGGCGAGTGAGTGTGTGTGTGTGGATTGGGCGAGTGAGTGTGTGTGTGGATTGGGCGAGTGAGTGTGTGTGTGGATTGGGCGAGTGAGTGTGTGTGTGGATTGGGCGAGTGAGTGTGTGTGTGGATTGGGCGAGTGAGTGTGTGTGTGGATTGGGCGAGTGAGTGTGTGTGTGGATTGGGCGAGTGAGTGTGTGTGTGGATTGGGCGAGTGAGTGTGTGTGTGGATTGGGCGAGTGAGTGAGTGTGTGGATTGGGCGAGTGAGTGAGTGTGTGGATTGGGCGAGTGAGTGAGTGTGTGGATTGGGCGAGTGAGTGTGTGTGTGTGGATTGGGCGAGTGAGTGAGTGTGTGTGTGGATTGGGCGAGTGAGTGAGTGTGTGTGGATTGGGCGAGTGAGTGAGTGTGTGTGTGGATTGGGCGAGTGAGTGAGTGTGTGTGTGGATTGGGCGAGTGAGTGAGTGTGTGTGGATTGGGCGAGTGAGTGAGTGTGTGTGTGGATTGGGCGAGTGAGTGAGTGTGTGTGTGGATTGGGCGAGTGAGTGAGTGTGTGTGTGGATTGGGCGAGTGAGTGAGTGTGTGTGTGGATTGGGCGAGTGAGTGAGTGTGTGTGGATTGGGCGAGTGAGTGAGTGAGTGTGTGGATTGGGCGAGTGAGTGAGTGAGTGTGTGGATTGGGCGAGTGAGTGAGTGAGTGTGTGGATTGGGCGAGTGAGTGAGTGTGGATTGGGCGAGTGAGTGAGTGTGTGGATTGGGCGAGTGAGTGAGTGTGGATTGGGCGAGTGAGTGAGTGAGTGTGTGGATTGGGCGAGTGAGTGAGTGTGGATTGGGCGAGTGAGTGAGTGAGTGTGGATTGGGCGAGTGAGTGTGTGGATTGGGCGAGTGAGTGTGTGGATTGGGCGAGTGAGTGTGTGGATTGGGCGAGTGAGTGAGTGTGTGGATTGGGCGAGTGAGTGTGTGGATTGGGCGAGTGAGTGTGTGGATTGGGCGAGTGAGTGTGTGGATTGGGCGAGTGAGTGTGTGGATTGGGCGAGTGAGTGTGTGGATTGGGCGAGTGAGTGTGTGGATTGGGCGAGTGAGTGTGTGGATTGGGCGAGTGAGTGTGTGGATTGGGCGAGTGAGTGTGTGGATTGGGCGAGTGAGTGTGTGTGTGTGTGTGTGTGGAATGGGTGAGTGTGTGGATTGGGTGTGTGTGTGTGTGGATTGAGTGTGTGTTTGTATTGAGTGTGTGTGTGAGTGTGGATTGAGTGAGTGTGTGCGTGTGGATTGAGTGTGCGTGTGGATTGATGTGTGCGTGTGTAGATTGAGTTCGTGTGTGGATTGCGTGTGCGTGTGTATTGCGTGTGGAGAGAGTGTGTGTGTGTTGATTGAGTGTGCGTGAGTGGATTGAGAGTGTGTGTGTGTGTGTGGGGGGGGTGTGTGGATTGAGTGAGTGAGTGAGTGTGTGGGTGTGTGTGTTGAGTGAGTGAGTGAGTGTGTGGATTGAGTGTGAATGTGTGTGTGTGGATTGAGTGTGTGTGTGGATTGAGTGTGTGTGTGGATTGAGTGTGTGTGTGTGTGTGGATTGAGTGTGTGTGTGTGTGTGGATTGAGTGTGGATTGAGTGTGTGTGGATTGAGTGTGTGTGTGTGTGTGGATTGAGTGTGTGTGTGTGTGTGGATTGAGTGTGTGTGTGGATTGAGTGTGTGTGTGTGTGTGTGGATTGAGTGTGTGTGTGTGGATTGAGTGTGTGTGTGTGGATTGAGTGTGTGTGTGTGTGTGGATTGAGTGTGTGTGTGTGTGTGGATTGAGTGTGTGTGTGGATTGAGTGTGTGTGTGGATTGAGTGTGTGTGTGTGTATTGAGTGTGTGTGGATTGAGTGTGTGTGTGTGTATTGAGTGTGTGTGGATTGAGTGTGTGTGGATTGAGTGTGCCTGTGTGGATTGAGTTTGTGTGTGTGTTGTGGATTGAGTGTGTGTGTGTTGTGGATTGAGTGTGTGTGTGTTGTGGATTGAGTGTGTGTGTGTGTGTGGATTGAGTGTGTGTATAATAATAATAATAATAATAATAATAAAGAACCATAAAGAAATACAACAGTGAAAAAAGATCAAAAGTGAGAAACAATACGGTATATATGTCGTGTTGTCAATAGAATGAGAAACAATTGAGACCCTGCAATTGTGAAAATGAGGCAGAAAGACAGATCAGCAACATGGGACTTGGTTACAATTTTCGTGATGCCATATGGCAGCAGGGTCTACCATTAGACAACACATTATGCTTCCAATATCTTCCCAGGCGGTAGTACCTCCCTGTTTTGTGTAAGTAGGGTGCGAGTTGTATAGGGTGGCGGGAGAGGACAGTGCGGCTGAAGCTACTCAGGATACGGGTACTCAGCCCTAATCAACACCGGGTTTACCAATTGACCCAAATATAGAATAACGCATTTTTTTATTTTCCTAGATCGTTAAAACCACAGTCTACCTCAGTCGTCCTAAAGTGGATAAATCACTAGAAAAAATGTTACAACAGTTATGGGGTCCGCTAGCACAAAAAATTACATCACCTTGTCACACAGCCAACAGCTACTCTTGCTTGATACAAATACCGTTTCTCCACACCCAACAGGAGAATTATCATACGTGGAGGTGAACATGGGCGAGGCTTGTTTTTCCGCGTGTGGTGTACCTAATGACCCAGGTAGTGAAGGACATCCTTGGCCGGTGGTAGTGGACAAATGCCAGTGATAGATCAAAAGTCATGTTACAGCTGCTGGTATACCATCGTCTTGCACACACACATTTAAGTTAAACAACGTATTTCATGAACAGTGTTTGTCCTCATCTCTTATAAAGGAGGAACGTGGAGAGATTTCACTCCAGTTGTCCAAATTACTCTCCAAATTTCGTTTTGTTTTCGAGTTGTTAACGAGAAAAGTGAAAACAAAGGTATTTGTGGTATTAAAAAAAAATCACCAAAATTATCAAGCCAAGACTAGAGTCGTAATCATTTGTTAGAACACTTGGCAATTCCTGTCTATCCATTTCTGGCCGCTTTTCACTGATATAGCTACAACATTTCTGAATATATAAATTCCCCCACAAAATTAATTGCAAATTGTCAACGATAAGCCCTGGGTTATTTTTTCCTCCAGCGATCCTTAGCGGCAGGACAATTAGAATACACTGGAACAAAACATTGCGAAAATTTAATTTTATTATTACGCGAGTATAAATCACCGAGCACATGACCCTAATTCATGTTTATATTATGGTACCCATAAATTTGAATGCTAACATCTTAAAAACTGAAAACCTCTTACTGGTAAATGCTGTAGACTGATTACTTTGTATCTTGTAATAAACTTGTGGCCGCTCAATGTCCGTCCGTTTCAGAACATGGAATGATACTCGAGAAACGCCGGCAATGTTTATCATTAAACCCAGGATGGCAGCAGGTAGATGGGTGGAGCCCGGTTGGCCAGTACCAGGCAAGACTTTACCACTTCCTGGTGTCGATTCCGGGAACACATCCTGACCAATCGTCCCAGAGTAACAAGTGGATTATTTGTACGAACACTTATGGTCCTGGACGAAGTATTCTAAGTATCTGGTGTCACCAACGATGAATTTGTATGCTTCTCAATATCGAGGCCATTAATGTTACCAGTAACAAGCAAGACCAGTATCCTGTAGAGAGAGGCCAGGCAGTGTGGCGGGTGTAACAATGCACGGATGCTGCGGGTGGAGAGAAAGGAGGATATCCAGGAGATGAAAGAACCAGGATGCAATTATTTTTTTCAAACCAGGATGCAAATTTTTCAAAGCATTTTAAAGCATCACTAACAACGATAATGTATCTTGGACAATGAGAGAAATGACCGAATATAAAATTTGCAAAATTTTATTTCTTAACCACCACCAGAGAACCAAAGTCCTGCGACTGCGATAGCTTTAGTAAAAGAAAAAAAGGCGTAATTAAATTCACGAATAAGACATACGGAATGTGACCAGTAAAGATAAGGCAGAAATCTCTGCATGATACGAAAGTTCATAACTGACGTAGCACAACCTTCAGATAGTTATGTATCTTGATACTACTGACAACTACATTAGTCAAGTAACATGTGTCAGGTGCATCAGTTACCAAATAGGAAAACGATAAAGTTTATAAAACAGGAAAAGACGATGTGCAAGTAGTTAGTATGAAAAAACCGATCCTTTTTTTATGAATTTGAACTAGAAATGTAGATTGTGTGGAGGCAGGAGATTATTATAACCGAGACACGACAAATTACTGATAGTTTAGTGTCATGAAGTGTGAGAGGTCATCTACTGGTGAACACGACCCAGCCACTCGGTCTCCGAGGCAGCCGAATTTAACAGAAGTTCGGAGGTCCGTTATTACCGCCAGAGACGCGTGGAGTCACAGAACTGTCTTCCTTTATCATTAATTCGTGTCTAGAAATAACTGATACAAAACCATTCAGGAGACTCGCATAACATCATCTTGTGCCAAGGTCGTGGCTCGCACAGTTTTTTATTCGACACGGCATTGAAATACGGGTACATGCACAGCAGATATGGATGAATTGCGCCTTCGATGAATGATAAAAGCATGAAATTAGGCACACAATTTGGGTATGCCTAGCTAAAGAACTTTAGGCATAGGGACATCGTAGATTTGACCCGTGAGAGCAATGGCAACAATTTTCCATAATGGCCGCCACTTGCCGCTACGGTGCCCATGGTCTGTTAGGGTAACTCCATTTGGAGGGTAAAAAAAAATCATTTTATTGTAATGTAAAGCTGATCTGAATGTTTTTATACATTGTCATACTTCATTCCAGTCACTAACTCAGTCAGCACAAGATCCACCATACTGGCAAAGAGCTGTGCATGGGAGGATTGCCTTCATGTACCTGCAATGACCTCTGCATCCCTTCTTACATCCACACCGCAAAAGCTCCCTGCAGGCTTGCGTGGCTTCTGGCAGCACTGTCTAGCGTATTTCCCAGCCTCCCTCTTGTCTTCATCCAGCCCCATTCACATGGTGAAGGAAGCTCTGGCCTTGCAGCCATCATCTAGGACCAGCAGTATCCAGCTCATTTGGTGGGCTGGATAAGTGCAGCCTGTGTTGGGGGCAAACCATCCAGAGCCCTGCCTTTCTGGGGGAACTGTGGTTTCCTGGCTTAGTTCACGCACTTCTGATCACTGGTACGATCATATACGAGGATAAAACGCTCTCACTGTCAAATGTGCTCTTCTATTGACCCAGGGCCTCGCCTAGCAGCTTAGGCACAGAATGCTGCAGTGACATCCCCATAGGCATTCAAAGTTCACCATGCAGTCCTCTTGCCTCTACCTCCAAAGTAGGAAACTGTGTCGCACCCAGTAAAGGCATGAAACCTCAGCAAGGCAGCACATCGATCAGGCCCCATTGCTCTTGATCTCATGTGCGGCAACGTATCTGAAGTTCTTCCCAACCCTGAAGGCAACCCCAAATTCACCAATGATGAGACGCTGGGCGGTTGTCACAGCCAGAATCACGACATTTGTATCTACCGTGCGTATCAACACCTTGTTGTGGCCTTGCTTGACAGCATCTTCCAAGCGTAGTAGTATGCGTGGGTCTGCCTCTTCATGCGTGCATGGAGCGAGACCTGAGACAAACTCGACTGCTGGAGCAAAGCACATCAGAGTTGTGCGCAGTGATGACCTGCTTATCAATTTCATTTCTGACAGCAGTCCTGCCAGTTCCCAGTGACGGCACTAAATGCTTCAACACGTTTCCTAACACCTTTTCCTCTCTCTGCGAGTATCATCTTTCAAGCTGTCAGGCAGGTACACGTCCTAGATTATATCCAATCTTGCGACATGCTGAAGCCGAGATGTGATTACAGTACAAAGATGTCATTGGCGTAATCTTGGAATGTCCTTGCAGAGCCTGGTCGAAGCATGCTGACAACGGCACCATCTAGCAAGATGGCCTGCACAGTGGGGCTGGACATTTTCTTCCACTGGGAGAAGATCTTCCAAGCAAGCACCGAATCAGACTTTGTTCCTGTTTGCAGATCGCCCATTTGTGACAGTGTTGTTGGACAAGCCTGGTTCTCATGTCGGAAAAACTCATCCAAGTCACCGTATCGTATCTGGGAGGCGATGTACAACCTGCAAAACAGGGAGCGGTCGTACTTCATTGTTCATAGCTGTAGCTGTGAGCGTGATTTCTCCCGCGCTGGAGGTCGGCCAAAGAGGGGGAGGTTATTCCGTTTGACAGGATCTGTGATACGCATTACTTTACTCACTAGTCTTTCGTGGACATGCGTTTCATATTGTTCCCGTCCAAGTTCTCAATATGACGCATGGTTTCTGCAACACTTGCATCGACAACATCTTTGCTGTCCAATACCAGTAAGTCTTTGGTATTCTCTTTGAAAGGGTTCCCCATCTCTTCTATCATTCTGCTCAGTGATCTGACGTCCAGTGCAAACGTCATCTGCACATGCTTCCTTTGTTCATGGTGACTCACATCCGCTTCCTTTCTGTTCTCAAAGAGCTTGTCAATGCCTCCATCTCACTTTTGAAGTTCTATAAATCTGGAGAAATGAGTCATTCGTCAAAGACAACACTGAAGAGAGGAAGGTTGTTGCGCGTGATTGGATCAGCCACATCTATAAAACTGTCTGACAAACGCCGTACTGTTCTTGTCCCAATTTTCCAGGTTTCATACAGTTTTTGCCACAGCAGGGTCTGCCAGGTCTGTGCTGTTGTCGCTAAATGGATTTCACATTTCATTGATGGCATTTTGAGTGACTGCACATTGGTAAGGTATGCCTTCTGGACATAATGCATCTGTTCAGGACATTTCTGGGCCATACATTAAAAGCATACCGGTACTGACCAAAAGTATATATGATTTCAGAATAAATTCACACAATACACTAAGTATGATTGCTTTATTGGACACCTTGGCACTAAAAACATGATTACCATGATTAGTTTTAAAGTTATGACAACATTGATTTTGCCGTAATGATGGAACAAAAAATAGCCGCCACGTCGAGTGACCCTGTAGCCAAAAATCTTCCTTTATACTTTCCCAGCTATGTAATAAAAAATTTCATACTTGTATCATTAAAGTCAATTCATTCATATTTTTGCACATATCTGCTGGAGTAACAGAAACGCACGGACGAACATCATTTCAAGGTAGTCAAAACAAACATTTAAATACAGAAAAGGCGGATGCAACGCCAAGCTCACGGAGACACGCTGTTTGACGTGGCTTGATGAACGCCTAGAAAATCCGTGTGGGTGTGTGGGAGGGCATAAGGGGTGGGAGGGGACAAGGGAGGGGAGGTACCATGACTGGCTAGAGGGGCGTGAATGAGGGACACACCAACCATACATCAGCCCCCATTCATCACACCAGTAACCACCACCACCACCACTTACACACACGTGACCAACACACCACACGGACATCCCAATGACGCGGCCCCTACCTACACCCTCCAGTGTGTGCGTGCGTGCGCGCGCGTGTGCGCGCGCAAGTCGCCTAACACTATCAATTTCCTTTACAAATTATTCTTTATACGATTACTGTACCCCATTATCCCTCTGGATATAAGAACCATCACACTGCTTGTATCTCCAGTTCTCGCACTTCTTATATTATTCATCATTGTTCTCATATTGTTCCTCTCTACCAACCTTTCTTCCGTCCGTCCGCCTCTGAGGAACTTCCGTGCTAACACTTCCCGCAGCTGCTATCCTGCCTGGACGCCACTCCCCACTATCGTGACATCTACCCCTTTACTCTCTCATCTGGTGCCACTATCCCTCATCTTGGGGTCACCACTACCTCTCCATCTAGGGTCAACTAGGGCCACTGTCACTTCCATCTAGGATTGCTACTACCCTCCGCTACAAATTCATCTAAGGACTCTACATCAAAGGCCACTATTCCTCCACCTAGGATCACCACTACCCCCACTACTTCTTCATTTCGGGCCACTAACCCCTTCATCCTGGACCAATAACCCCCCTTCATCCTGGACCAATAACCACTCCATCCTGGGGCACCATTTCCAGGCCCATTAATTCTCCCATCCCTACACTTAAAGTCTCTCTACCCTTCACTAACGCCGCCAACCCTTCATTGAGAACCACCCCAACTTCATCTACTCAAGACGAAGTTGGGGTGGTTCTTCATGGAGCTTCGAGTAAACAGTTTGTAGTAATAGATAATATCCCTTAAAATATCAGCATATATATACGATAGATTAAATACTGAAGAATCGTAGTGATTCTTAGAGTCCGTCCACCAACCAATGAGCTGCCTCGCTACAAACTAACCCTAGGCCTCAGTTGCAAGATTCCAGTGAACAGACCATAGAGCCACAACACCCTGGTCAGCAGCACCGGTGGTCATGTGTGACTACTTTCACTATAGTTGCACGTGGTCACAGCTGCTACACTATCACTCATGTGTCAGTTCTAGAGTCACACACACACACACTTACTTCAGCTCCCAAGATAGTAGTTATTGCAGCCTCTTAGTAAAAATCTTTAAGAAAATGTCTCCGTCTATGTACCACAAAAGACATTTATATGTGCCAACAGTGATCTATGCAAGAACTTTGGTAATGGTGAATTAGGACACTTATCCGCTTTTACACTTTAGTTAGTGAGGTAATGGATAAGTGGTTTACAACCAAAACTTCCAAATTTTTTTTTTATTAAAAACATTTTATAAATACTAAATACACTTATTTATTTATTAGTATTGGATTGTTTTTGTCACAGGTTAACCATTGTCCCTCAGTATTACCCATCATTAGTTTCGTCTTCACTAATGATGCTTGAAGTATGTTCGGCAGATGTGTGTTTTGGTACGGATTGTATAGTAGAGAAAACAGCCTTTTTCCGCCTAGCAGAAGCTTACGAGACCTCCAGAAACACCATAAGTTACGAAGGAACGTTAGCCATTTTAAAATGAGTTGTGGACTTTCGTAAGTCTTTAGTGAACTCTTAAGCACTTACGATATTCGTAACCCGCTAGCGAATCTCGGCCCAGGTCGAGTAACATTGCTCGGAACCTCGAGTCACACAGACCATGTCTAACGATACCCTTTTGGGGAACTGTCCAGTAGATTAGCTCCAGTGTGCACACATTCGCACGCGCACTTGCACACACGCAGTGTACATATCAACCAGTTTGAAAATTTCCTCATGTAATTTAAGAATGCGTAGGCCCAACATAGACTGTGAAGGCTTAATGGGGAAGGAGATAAGGAGTACTAGAACCTTATGCATAATTGGGAGATGTGAAAGTGACCACAACAACCCCTCTGACAACCACCACCGCCAGCCCCGCACACCCGACAAACACACCATTTACAGAACTCGTCAACCACAACGTGAGTGTGACTATATATATATATATATATATATATATATATATATATATTATATATATATATATATATATATATATATATATATATATATACTCAGAGCTCCACCACAAAGAGCAGCACCAGCGTAAACAAGCAACAAGAGTCTGGTGTATCCCCCATAGGTAAGGTACATGGACAGGGCCTTTTGTGGTAAAAACAAAAATAGGATGAGGGTGTGTTTGCCAGGAGCTGGGGATATAATTGACAGGATGGACAATATCTTGTCTGGTAATGGGAACAAACCCATTATCTGCCTCAGTGCAGGAGGCAATGATATTGGCCGGTGTAGGAGCGAGGAGCTTCTTGATAAGTTCAAGGCAGCCATAGATCGTATTAGGACTAAGGGAGGGATCCCTATCATATGCGGTGTCCTGCCTAGAAGGAGAGTTGGCAGTGAATGGTTGTCAAGGGCGGTTGGTGTTAACGACCGTCTTGACAGATATTGCAAGTCAATATCAGTCCCATTCATTGACAACTGGGACAACTTCTATGGCAGAAGGGACCTTTATGCTAGGGATGGGGTGCACCTGTCTAGGGATGGAGTAGCAACCCTGGCTGGGGCTCTAGAGGGGGCAGTTCAAAAGATATCCAAGTCTTTAAACTGCTAAGAGAACATAGGGGCACCGGGGTGGAGGAGACTGCAGTGGGAGCGGGTAAACAAGGCGAAAGATTACAGGGAAATAGTGTTAGGAATGATGACATAACTAAATTAGACAGGGAGTTTAAAACTAAACGCGGTAAGGGAAGGACTCAGAACACGACTAACTTAAATGTATATTACGCGAACAGTAGAAGTATGAGAAACAAAATGGATGATATTAGGGCCTTGGTATGTACAGAAGAAATCGATATAATTGCATTCACTGAAACATGGATCAACCTAGACACACGTGAATTACCAGTCGAATACCAAATTGCGGGTTACAAACTGTTCCATACCGATAGGCAGACCAGGAAAGGAGGCGGAGTAGCAATCTATGTTAGGGATAATCTGAAGTGTGAAATAAATAAGGAAATAAAAACTGAGAGGAATACAGAAACAATTTGGATAGAATTAAGCGACGGTCGGGAAAAATTAATCACAGGAGTAATATATAGACCCCCCAATCTTGACAGAGTCAATGAGCGACTTATCTGGGATGAAATGCGCAGGGCTTCCATACACAACAAAGTCTGTATAGTAGGCGACTTTAACCTTGGCCAAATAGATTGGACCGACCTTACGGGAAACTCAGAATCAGAGGATTTTCTCGAGACGATCCAGGACTGTTTCCTAAGTCAACATATAACCGAACCCACACGGGGTAATAATATATTGGATTTAGTTTTGTCAAACAGAGAAAACCTCATTAGCAATGTCGAGGTAGGGAACGAACTTGCAAACAGCGATCACAAAGAAATTCGATTCCAGTTAGATTTTCAGGGCAGACGTAAGGAAAATTCCACTAAAGTACCAGATTTCAGAAGGGCAAACTTTGACAGTTTAAAGAGGCAGCTAAGAGAGGGGGTGTCGCGCTTGGCCGTGAACCTGACAGATGACACCGACCTGATAACGAGATCTGAGATTCCCGAGTTCCACGACAATTTAAATAGTGAGTTACTTAATGCACAAAGGCAGAACATACCATACAAAAAACTCAGATCAAACAACAATGACCCTAAATGGATAAATAATTATTTAAAGAACATCATTGGCCAAAGGAAGGCTACAGGTAGAAGGATAAATCGTGGCAAAATTCACCTCCGGGACTATTATAGGGTATTGGCGAGTAGGGTTAAAACCGAGATAAGGAAAGCAAAGAGGAATAATGAGGTAAGGATAGCAAGGGAGGCAAAGACAAACCCCAAAGGATTCTACCAAATGTACCAAACTAAAACACGAGAAAAGATTGGACCAATACGGTCAGACTCCGGCGAGCTCACTGATAACGACGGAGAAATGAGCAATAATTTGAATAAATATTTTTCAACAGTTTTCACCAGCGAAAATTTAAACATGATACCCGAGGCACCGACTCTATTCAGAGATAGTGAAGAAAACAAATTAAGTGAGATAGTAGTGACTAGTAACGATGTTAGTAAGCAAATAGACAAATTAAAGCCTAATAAGTCACCTGGTCCCGATGAGATATTTGCCAGAGTATTAAAGGAATGTAAGGAAGAGCTTAGTATGCCCTTAGCAAAGTTGTTTAACATGTCCTTAAAAACAGGTGTAGTACCAGAATCCTGGAGGATAGCGAATGTAATACCGATCTTCAAGAAGGGGGATAGATCACTATCCTCTAACTACCGCCCAATCAGTCTAACATCAATAGTAGGCAAATTACTGGAAGCAATCATTTCAAACTCTATTCGAAATCACCTGGAGAAGCACAGATTGATCAATGATTCCCAGCATGGCTTCACAAGCGGACGTTCTTGCCTAACTAATCTATTAACATTCTCTTCATCAGTTTTCGAATCAGTGGACGAGGGGCACAATTATGATGTGGTATATCTCGACTTTAGCAAAGCCTTCGACAGAGTACCCCACGAAAGACTAATTAGAAAGGTAGAAGCTCGTGGCATCAAAGGTGACATCCTTAAATGGATTAGGGCGTGGTTACAGGACAGGAAACAGCGAGTGAGCATTAACGGCACTAAGTCCCATTGGAGCAACGTCACAAGTGGAGTTCCCCAAGGCTCAGTACTTGGACCATTATTGTTTATTATATACATAAACGACATAGATATCGGCATAGACAGCAACATAAATAAATTTGCTGATGACACTAAAATAGGACGTGTTATCAAATCTGACGAGGACTCGGCAAAACTACAGGAGGATCTAAACAAATTTTTCGAATGGTCTGAAAAATGGCAGATGAAATTCAACATTGACAAATGTAAAGTACTCAGTATAGGGAATGTAAACAGGGAAACCAGATACCAGATGAACAACGATGCCATAGAGAAATCCGACTGCGAGAGAGATTTAGGAGTAATGATAAGTAGGAACCTTAAGCCAAGTAAACAATGTGTTTTTGCTCGTAACAAGGCTAATAAAGTACTTGGGTTCATACAAAGGAGTGTTAGTTACAAGACTAGCGAGGTCATCCTAAAACTGTATCTTGCTCTTGTGAGACCACACCTGGATTACGCAGTCCAGTTCTGGTCACCGTATTACAGAATGGATATAGAATCCTTGGAAAGAATTCAGAGGAGAATGACAAGACTAATCCCGGGTATCAGGAACCTTGAGTATAGAGACAGGTTAAAGCATCTTAATTTGCACTCCCTTGAGAGACGTAGAGCGAGGGGCGACCTGATAGAGGTGTATAAATGGAAGGCAGGGCTAAACAAAGGGGACATTACAAAGGTACTCAAATTATCCAACCAGGAGCGAACTCGTAACAATGGTTTTAAATTGGACAAATTTAGATTTAGGCGTGAAATAGGTAAACACTGGTTTGGAAACAGAGTAGTGGATGAATGGAACAAGTTACCAAATATCATCATTAACTCGAATACGCTGAATTGCTTCAAACATAGGTTGGATGCTCATATGAGCAATAGGGGTTGGGTGTAAACGGGACTGCCCAGTATGGGCCAATAGGCCCGCTGCAGTTTCCTCCATTCTTATGTTCTTATGTTCTTATTTATGCACTTATAGAAACTCTGCCAGACGAACATCCACCTTTGTTTGCAGAGGTGCTCTTATGACACGAGTATCAGATCTGAGGGAATCTGCATAAACACAAGTAACTCACCATTACTCTAGCATATTGAGAAAACAATAACAGAGCGTCTAAGTGTGTCCCGTAGGGTTGCCTGTTAGGGACAATGTGTGGCCGGCAGTTGGCACTGCACTCTACCACCTCCTCTTCCCCACGTGCAATGTTAGGTACCCATTTACAGCTGGGCAGACGGAGTGCCCCGGGAAAGAACCGACGACCCTTGGGCCAAAAGGCCACACGTTCACAGCGCCCCTTAAACCAATAACTATGTTGTGTAACAATGATCTATACTAGGTTCTATACAATAACAGGTACCGGTAGTTCAGTTAATTTAAATAGCATGTAGGAATAAGTTAAATACTACCGTGTGTCGGTCTTGATTCTACAACGCCAAGAACTGAAGTTGGTTAAACAGACAAACTTGCCCAGCTGTGCACGCTGCGCTGCAATAGAATCTGGGCTGACTGGGTATGTGAAACCGAATACGACTTTCACGATAAACGAGTAATGTTTAAACTAAGATATTCATAAAAGGAATTCTTACAGATTGGCGCGCGTGCAAAGAGAGAGAGAGAGAGAGAGAGAGAGAAAGAGAGAGAGAGAGAGAGAGAGAGAGAGACCGGTGTGGAGGAACAATGCAGTACTGTAGTGTTATCTGCTCAGTGTACTACTAATTAAGATTGGCCGGCGGGGGCTCCCTAGGTCAAGGGGGAGATGGTCCTAGAACGATCGCTAAAGATAGAATGACACAAAAAGGAGTGCGAAAAAATGCAAAAAAAAAAAATCCTTACAAGACATTTTATTATAAATAACTTTTCACTTAGTTACACTACAAACAAAACGTTTTACAAATATTCAGTAGATTAACTAACAAAGGCGATGTTTTATTTAGCCACATCAAACCCTTCATCAGGATAGACTAGCAGCTGCCAGATGAAAACACCAGAGATGTAAGAGTCACCAAGGAGCGGTTGCCATCCATTCATAACGTGGATTAAACTGGTGTTAAACCCCGCACGGCGCCACCATTCACATCCTGGTGTCCGCTGCTCCAACAACCTATTACTCACGACGTCACGTGAGGAATATATTAACCTTAAAGTTTAGAAGCTCCAGGGAGATAACATCAATCACCGGCGACATGACTACTTTCTCCGCCTTGAAGCATTTGTTACGTAAAACTGCTCAACTTATTACACTGCTCTACTGCATCCCCACAACACAACTAATTTTCGCTAAAATAAGAGAGCTGTGTGGACAAAGAATACAAGTAGGGTTGGAAAAAATCCCATTAAGTCACAAATACTGAATGACATTAACAATTACCGGCCCTGCCTCGCTTAAATCATCAGCCCAACGGTACCTTATATCAGCAAGTTGACACAGAATTCCTTTTTCCAAAATATGAATCTATTAAAAACATTAACAACAAGTGGCCGCATCCTACAGAATGTTAATCGTCCGCACCGAAGGATCTTAAGGAGGGAGAGTAACTTTTGAGCGTTGGATGCCAGTGACTTTCATATTTACACCTGACCTTGGCACCCCTGGCGGGACTAGAGGCCAAATAGGCCAAGAAGTTCTGAAGAAAGTGGAACACAAAGTAATACACTAGGAGATGACTTACCGTTCATGTGCACGATGAAATGGAAAAAAAAAAGGTTAGAACGTCACATTTTATATTCATTTTGAGCTTCATTCAAAAGGTGATATTCGGGCGGTAGACAGCCGAGGCACACCTGTGTACATACTGTAGGCTTACCAGACAAGAGAGAAAGCGTGTAAATTACCCTAGGCGGCTACCCACACTTGGTTGGTACACGTCAAACGGACTTCTCTCGGCCAATCAAACAGTTCCATTATATTAGACGCCAGTTACGCGAGTGTGGAATGACAGGCGGGTGTTAATAACAAACATGGCTGCAACTCTGACAAACAGAATTTCGGATTTTCAGTGAACAGTACAGTATGAAGATTCAACTTTGGGTTATATTTAGGAATTTTTCGTTACCCTGGAGGAAAAAAAAGTCCGTTGGGCTCCACACAATATGTGCACCTTTCGCCCTGTAATACTGATTCCTGGTTACCTACTGTAATAGTACGGTATCACTTCGCTATAAAGCTTGTGTCAATAAACAATACATTTCATTATAGTGAGCAGCTTTATTTTTTTTTACATAAGGTTACCTTCTGATGCGTAGGCTACAGCATCACAAAACGAAAATCACAATGACAATCAATAAATAACATCAGTACAAGTGCTGTCTTGGGTACAGGAAAAGGTTGTATTTTTTTATAGATTATTGATAATGATAGAATAACTTAATATACTTCTTAATTACTCACAACCCTATTCAAGCAGAACCTGTGTTTACACTATACTTACAGTATAGATGTACAGTCAGACAAAATGCACCGACCCCACCTTGGGTCTCGTGTTCGCAATTTTACCTGGCAATACTTGGTAAAGGAAGGCTGTATGTAAAGGTGATTGTGATTGGTGGATCTGTTTTCGGCCGTGTCACTTTCAGGATAAACATTAAACAAACCAAAGTTAACATTTTTATAATAATAAACTATTCATTGGTATTTAAGGTCAAGATAAGTTTTCAATTTTTCGTATATTTGTTAATGAAGAAAATTATATTATTGAATTGGCAACTCAACGACAACCACAGCTCCCACAAGATTCTCACATCAAATTTTCTTCATTTTTTAAACAGATATAAGAACATTTGGAAACTTCTCTTGACCTTAGATGACAATGAATAGTTTATTAATAAAAAAATTCTACCTAGGGTTTGTTTAATAATTATCCTGACCGTAATACAGCCGAAAACCGCTCCACCAATCACAATCACCTTTACACACAACCTTACTTTACCAAGTATTGCCAGGTAAAATTGCGAGCACGTCGGCGGTGCATCCTTTACAAGAACAGTCATGGGGTGTACGACGCCATTTACGATGACCTTGCCCTGATCTTGTTTCAGGAATACCACCTTTTCAAACCTCTGGAGAGATCTCGAAGTTTCGATATTTTGAGTACAGTACTAGCTAATAATTCCCACCAAGAGACTTGCTTCGAGACTCCTCCAAAGCTTCGAAAAGTGCAGAGTTCCATGTGTTAAAGGCGATATTGCTGAAAAAAAAGATCAGGACAAGAAGGTCATCGTAGATGGCGTCGTACACCCCATAACTGTTCTTGAATATGGCCTGGCCGACTGCACTCTAAGACAACAAAACTGTTTTTCACTTCAATGTTTCTTTTATTAAGTTTTACAGCAGTTCCAGTACCTATGAGTGGTACCTTATTTTTATTATATGAAAAGGCTCTATTACACATCAATAAAGCTATATAGCGAGTCCTCTTAACAGTAATACACTTCCCTACTTTAAAAACAGACGGAACCCTGATAGAGAGAAGCACATAAACCTGTTGGCATAACCCTACAACAAAGGCTCAGGCTGTGAACTGAAGAGCAGCGAGCATATTGAATGACGCATTCACATAGCCATGTGTCAGGATGGATCAGTCGTAACCACCAAGGACCAGAATACCACCACGCAACCGTCAAATCTTACTTCGTTGTTCTCGTTAAGTTACCGAGGGCACAACACAAGTAATTTTGCTTACGCCGCTAGGGTCCCGTGAGTGGGACGGTTAGTGACACGTGGGGCATACGTCCCCTTCTTAGTGAAGTCGAGAATGGAGATTTACATCATCCACACTTGTCATGCGCCAGAACAGCTCTTGTACCTAGGTGCTGACATGTTTGTTTTACGACCAAAAACACAAATGTCAAGCTCACAGCTTTATAAATGGCACCAACCGGCATGAACTGTCACCTCTATCAATTACTGTGTACGTCTGACATTTATCATTGTTTGCCCAGGAACAATCGCCTAAAATCAGGGGCAGTAGCACCACCCACGAACTAACACAATTGACCTTTTAGTATGATGGCACAGGACACAAATCATAACGGTGTGCAGAAAGACCCTGTACGGCAGGGCTTAATTACTATGAATGCAGCACAGGTGAGCCTGGAACCGCATTACACCATGATCCTACTTTTTTTTCAGTGATCATTCCTGATGGAGTCAAAGAGGCTTGCCTGTGACTGGGTCTTCTACCTTGTGTGTACTATTTGGTCTACAAAACTCCAAAGTGGATTTTGTTAGGTTATTATACAATCCAAAACACTTCCTGGTTTTACTATACAGTACCTGTGTTAGTAGCTCGTATTACTTCAAACATCTGTTTTGGCGATTTATAAATCCCGTAAAATAACAAAGTAGTTGTGTACTAAAACAAAATAGCAAAATAATATATTCGGAAAAGTCAGTCACGTAGCTATGCTATTAAGCATAGGAAATACCGACCTATATTATGAGACATGGATGAAGGTCGTTACCTAACCTATTAAACAATAAAAACGTCGTCATCTATTTTATTGTCAGCAGCGCCACCAGGCACCAATATACACCACCTGGACCACCATGGCCAAGGAAGAACTGGTCGGAATAAATGATAAAAGGACTTGCTGTGTATTGACGTTGATTGGAGGGTTGTGGAGGTTAGTGGGTGGAGGGAGGACTGGAGGATTCCTGGTGGAGGGAGACTGAGGAAGTTGGACTTTGTCAAGGTTAAACGGAGTAAAGAAATATATATAAATTCAAGAGTTCAAGACACCGGGCTCAACCAAACATAAGACATCAAATTTTGATGTCTTATGTTTCTTTCGTCTCAAGTTTAATTAAAAGAATGAAAAAGAACATCTGAAACTTAATAATTGACTGGAAAATTGCGGAGGGAAAATCAAAATAAATAATGGAAGAGAAATAAAAGAACCGGACAATTGATGATTAGAAACCCCAGTTTACAGTATATCACCTGAAGACTAACAGCCCTAACGTTACTGGGGGTGCGGGGTTAGGTTAGGTTAACGTGGTAACTCTTCAGATGAAATAAACTATGGTGTCTAAACTTCGTGATCCGAAAGACTTGTGTAGACAGAGGGGGAGTATAGTAAGTAAAAATAAATCTATATAATAAAGTACAATGAAAACTAAACTTCAAGGACGGCTGCTCTACTGTTTACCGAAAATACAGACCAACAAAAAAATACACGATGCTTTAAGGACTGAAAGGGGGGGGTGGGGGGAGATAAAATATGTACCGGTATATATAGAGAGGATGCAAGGTAAGCAGGCAAGCGAATCAACGAGGGAAAGAAAAGAAAGCAAGATGAAAAAAGGTGATAAGATGGGACAGTACAGGACAAAAAGTGAGGTAATACGAGGGAGTAGGGAGTGTGGGAGGGAGGGGAGGAGTTCGCGGAGGGGGGGGGGGGGGGAGTTCGCGTAGGGTGGAGTAGGGAGAGGAAGAATGAGAGAGGGAGTAGAGAAGTAAGGAAAGGGAGGGAGGATGCAATAACGGCAGGGCACCAACAGGTGATGGCCGTGATTGGCAATAACCGGCGAGTGGGACAATCAGACCTCTACGGGGGCCATTACCAACCCATTTTTACTGCCCCTCCGCCTCCCAATATTATACCGGTATGAAGGGGACCACTCTCTGGGACCCCCCCCTCCCTCCCTCCCCAACACATCTTAAACCTTTCTGCCAGGTCCAATCTCCCCCGCTCGTTTCCGTTATCACGTATGTTTGTTTGATTCTTTTTCCCAAGAACGTCTTGCTATCACACCAACCCCTCCTCCTTTGATGCCCCCACACCCCCACCAAGCGAGACCCTACCTTCCCTGCTTCCGATATAGGGCAGGGAAAAAACCCGTACTACACGACGAAGAGCCCTTCACGCCTTCTTATCAAACGCCCACGTGGTTTTGAAAAGTAGGCCAAGAAAAATCGTTCTTAAACTTGCTCCAAGACTGAGGAGATGAATTCAAGGTGTGTATTTGAGAGTAAGGTCAACTCCCTCACAAAGTACCGCTATCTAAAACGGATAACTAAGACACGGACGGAAGGCAACACGAACAGTAGAACGGCCCAAGTCCATGAGGGGTAAAAAAATGGATAAAATTAATTGCTCGTGTCATAACATACCGTAAATATACTATTACAGACAATTGGATACCTTTATATACAAAAGTGACTGGATCCGCTGCAGTCGTTCCCAGTACCAAAGTTCCTGCACACATCTACCAAAATCGCATTAGCTCGACTTTTGCACACTGTTTTGGCTCAAAGTCGATTTTACGGTTAAGGGTTAAAGAATGTGACTTGTGCTCGAACAATATAACAGAATATAGGGCAGTACAAAAAGTGGGCATATTCCACCAAAATATGTCTAGAATTAAACAAGAAACAAGTAAGAACATAAGAATGGAGGAAACTGCAGCAGGCCTATTGGCCCATACTGGGCAGTCCCGTTTACACCCAACCCCTATTGCTCATATGAGCATCCAACCTATGTTTGAAGCAATTCAGCGTATTCTAGTTAATGATGATATTTGGTAACTTGTTCCATTCATCCACTACTCTGTTTCCAAACCAGTGTTTACCTATTTCACGCCTAAATCTAAATTTGTCCAATTTAAAACCATTGTTACGAGTTCGCTCCTGGTTGGATAATTTGAGTACCTTTGTAATGTCCCCTTTGTTTAGCCCTGCCTTCCATTTATACACCTCTATCAGGTCGCCCCTCGCTCTACGTCTCTCAAGGGAGTGAGAATTAAGATGCTTTAACCTGTCTCTATACTCAAGGTTCCTGATACCCGGGATTAGTCTTGTCATTCTCCTCTGAATTCTTTCCAAGGATTCTATATCCATTCTGTAATACGGTGACCAGAACTGGACTGCGTAATCCAGGTGTGGTCTCACAAGAGCAAGATACAGTTTTAGGATGACCTCGCTAGTCTTGTAACTAACACTCCTTTGTATGAACCCAAGTACTTTATTAGCCTTGTTACGAGCAAAAACACATTGTTTACTTGGCTTAAGGTTCCTACTTATCATTACTCCTAAATCTCTCTCGCAGTCGGATTTCTCTATGGCATCGTTGTTCATCTGGTATCTGGTTTCCCTGTTTACATTTCCTATACTGAGTAATTTACATTTGTCAATGTTGAATTTCATCTGCCATTTTTCAGACCATTCGAAAAATTTGTTTAGATCCTCCTGTAGTTTTGCCGAGTCCTCGTCAGATTTGATAACACGTCCTATTTTAGTATCATCAGCAAATTTACTTATGTTGCTGTCTATGCCGATATCTATGTAATAAGGCGACAATTGTTGGAGACGGCATTTGACAGCTACAAACACCGTGAAGACATCATTATCTACACCACCTCTACTAGCTGTAGCATAACATGGCATTTATCTCCACGGATAAACTCCACTTCCCCCGTCGTCAACATGGTCCCTCAAGCATATATTTAAGTGCAATTTCCTTGCACCTCAACCCGCAGCTACCAGCAACTATCAAAATTCCTTGTCGGTCATCATCCTCCAGTTATTTTAGACCTTAATTTTCAAACTATTTTGAATCGCACTTCCCAAGTTATCTGGAAGCTCACAATTACCAACCAATAAAATCAATCTCGTCATTATGTACACAGCACCTCATGGATTCAGAAAGGTTAACTGGTGTAGATTATTCCCTATGACGCTCATTCCAACATGTTCACCTGTCCACCATTAAGTACTGTCAGTGCTAGGCAAGGACCACTGTGTAATTGGTGAAGATTCACGTGTAGGTAGGACCCTCGCTCCCACCTCTCCCAATAGACCGTCTCACTGATTTATTCCCCTGACGTTTTTCTTTAACAGTTTTTCGTGAGGCCCGGGCAGACCGCCTGTGGCTCCTCCTCCTGACGTCTCATTATCCTTATACTTACAACACTCTCTCCACTGGTTCTTCCTCATCTATCCCAGTCTATCCTAAACTTACTAGTCCACACTGATTAGTTCTCACTAATGAATATGACCTATACTATTATCTCCTGCGTGGCAGTGAACAGTGAGAACACCCTCAGTGTCTGGATCTGACAACTATTCAGAATAGGCAAATTGTACTTAGTTTCACCCATAAACTTGTTAAACCATATAAAAAAACCACAATCCTCTTCCTTGACACTTACGTGCTTCATTTTTACTCTTATCCGTTCTAAACTTATTCACTAAATACTTCATTCAGTTGCTCTGCCAGTGCTTACATTTGACATTGAGAATAATTCATTCAAATGATTAAGGACCACAGTGGAAATACGCTTTTAACGGCTTTCTTGGGCTACCCTTGGCTGGATGACTTAATGTTTGCCGCTGTTCATATATTGTACCGTGCTTCAAATGATAAAAATTTCTCATACCAAAGTTAACACTTTTTAGTGGAAAGCAATTTATTCCATCGATTCAAATCACACAATTTTAACTATCATTATATTCAAGGACCTCTACTACCCAGACTACAAGGTAGAATCCACGCAAAAAATATTATCTACGTTATTTTCAGCCACTAAATGGTAGAAGAGAGGTATTAATATCGTCTGAAATTTTCATATACCTCTGAGTACCCGGGTACCGTTCTGTATGTAAGCTTTTTTTCCTCTCGAGTTTTCACTTTCATCCTCTCTAGCTCATCATGATGAGAATTTAATACCCAGAACTTTAAAGAATTTAGGCCCGAATCAAATACAGGTAGTTATATCAAAACTAGGGTAAAATGTCGCTGACATTGTCATACTGCACACAACCGAGACGAAAGAACGCCTCCTAGATCATGGCTGAGTAAGAGTACCACAACCAATAACAGGTTCTTCACATCCAAGTTAATAAATTTCAACACATGTAGGCCCTCCCCTTATCTAGGATAATCTCCCCACCCCATTCTCCTCCAAAATACCGTTTTCGCCCATTTCTCCTTTGTCAGCGCCTCCCCTTCTGCGCCTCACATCTCTCCCTTTCTCTAGGGCCTATGCACTTTTTATTATGCCTTCGCAGTCCACTTAACTTTCCCCTCCCCCCCCCTCCTCCACTCCCACCAACCCCACCTCATCCTCCCGGCAGCATTCCAGGGGAGCCCCACCATTAGGTTAGGGTTGGGCCACGAGGAGGATCAGGCCAGTGAGGTTCGTGGGCCAGGGTTACCACCGGGCCAGTCAGTCCCGTTATAAAAACTCACCCCACACCCAACATGGATCTGTTCCTCACACTAAGCCCAGTATCAAAACCTTCTATTATGACTAGTTCCTGAAACGGCTTGCTCTACCAGAAAACAAAACACACCCTACTCTTTTTTTGTCACTTGTAAAGGTGTCAAATTGTACTTCACTACACCCAACCACAAATGAAGTTTCCATCAGGCCAACGATAAATTTCAGTTCATTAAGCGGACAGAAATACCTGACATTCTTGGAAACCCTTGGGAAAAATATAGGACAGGGATTGTTAGACGGGGGACTCGTACTGGTTTAAGGTATAATTTACACGGTATTAGAAGTTGAGGGGAAGTGGGGTGGACAAACGGAGGGAGGGAATCGGAGGGTCCACCTTATTATACCCTGTTACACCATCACCCTACATTCCGGATCCCGCAATCTCCTCACTGCTGAATGGACGACCTCCCTTGCTGTCCTCTACTTAACTCAATAGAATAGCCGTAGTCACCACAATTACTCAAGTCCTATTGATGATTTGGGGCTAAATTTGCTTAAACTAAAAAAAAAGTATTTAAATACATTCAATTTTTTTTAGAAACCCTCTCGGCTTATGTTCATTTCTGTTTCACAAAATAAACACTTCCCATATCTTCCTCCGATGAGGTGGATTTTTATTGACACCCATTTTGGTTATAAGTGTCAGTAAGACAGAAATTCGCTTTTAAAGTGTTATACCTAAAATAAAATTTTCATAAAATGAATCCAAGTCGACTATCACTTGCTCTGGCTAACTCCAGGAAAACTTGCGTAGGCTACCTGGACAAGATATACTGGAAGGGGAGTCGGGAAGGAGGAGCACACTTCAAGACAAAAGTTTATGTAAATGATATTATGATACTTAGAATACAATGTTGAAGACTCCTAAAATGTAGTGGCCAGGTGGAAGGCAAATTTGAATCAACATGCCTTTGTATTGATAAGTAAAAGGCAGAGATGTTGATCTAGAGGAATACAACCCAAAACGTCGCCATAACACTTGTAAACAGTGGTGAAACGGGGGACTTCCTGCAAGTACCTGGGATCAGTTGTCACTAGTCAAGGGGGGATGTACGGCAGACATTGAACATATTAAACTGTTGTAAAAAACAACCGACCGTAGTGGCCCCTATGCTAAAGGATAAATATTTTCCGCTGAAGGTTAAGGTACACTATTATAATCGTCACTGTAATGGTCGGCTGTAAATTGTGGGTGTTGACAACCAAGGACTGTAGTAGACTGCAGTCTACCGAGATGATGGGGGAAATTCTGAACTAAAAGAGCTGCTGAGGGAGCTTCTTGGTGCTGAGAGACCGAATTGAATAGACGCAGCTGGGGTAGCCCGGTTGGGCATATCATACTCTTGAGTTCAGGGTTGAAATTGGGGAAAATCAAAGTGGCTAATATGTATTCCTATGTAAAAATTAATTCTAAGGTGGATTTATTATTTGCAACTTTTCCAAAAAATCTCATTTCCATGGTCAAAATCGCGATTCTCGGATTTGAAGGCTGCCTAACGCAGCCTCAGGGCATCCAACCCAAAGCGCGCAGCTGTTCTGCATGATTTAGTCTAAAAGCTGCTTTTCTTGCGTGTTTCAACACTTTTTTTTTTTTTTTTTAAGATTTCACGTAAAACTTAAGAATTTCT
Source organism: Homarus gammarus (assembly GCA_958450375.1). Classification (NCBI taxonomy): domain Eukaryota; kingdom Metazoa; phylum Arthropoda; class Malacostraca; order Decapoda; family Nephropidae; genus Homarus; species Homarus gammarus. The sequence goes on from CAUDMG010001303.1 coordinate 175,770, forward strand.
CGATGGTTTATCCTGGCACCCACCCATCTCTCCTCTCGTGACCGTACATAGCTTAGGAAGCACTTGAGACTTCCTGTACAGCTCTCTCTCGCATGACTGAGTAGGAACGGAGAAAGGGTCCACTGTGAGTGAAGTTTTCCAGAGATCCTCGAGCTCAGTCAAAATCATCTTGCAGGTGAAAATAGGCTCTTAAATATTCTCCGATTCCCAGTTGATGAGATCCTCAGGTAAAGTGGCTTGCAGATTGACTTTGGGATTTTTATTGGGCCTCACACCAAAAGCTCTCTAATGCTCATCCTCACTGCACAGGAATGAAGCCAGGATGTTCTCAGGATGTGTGTGGTAAGCTCCTCCTATCACTGCAGCAGAGATGATGTTCCTGACCTCGGGAGTCTGGCCCGGGCTTGTATGTGTAAAAGGATGGCTGAAAACAGGATCCCCCAATTGCTGCATTTCGATGTGCACTGAACGGGAAAAGGCAGGATGGTATATAGGAGACTCGACATGAATAGAATACAGAGGAGAATGACAGTGATGGTAAAGCAGATACTCCCACCTGACAGCGTCGAGACCTACCTGAGGACTAAAGTAAGATGATCTTGAACAAAATTTTCCTCCAGTGAATACAAGTCGACTATCACTGGGTAGAGCTTACTTCAAGAAAACTGGCGTAATAGGTAAAATACTGTAGTAATTATAATATTGTAATTTTTTACAAAAATATTGATGAATTAACACTAACGTTCTACAAAACTCGTTAAAAAGTAGAGGAACCCTAACAAAAACTATGTAAAAAGCTGGAACCAAGGTGGGTAGGTAGGAGTAGGAGGGGCGGCGGCGTAGAGTGGGTGGGTGGGGACATTAGGTGGGTGGATGAGTGGAGGCGTACCTATTTCTACGCCTACTACTCGCTTCCATCCACCTGTTGTCCTTCCACTGAAGCCTTTTCAATCGTCACTTGGTATTTATGCATGTATGCAAGGGGACATAGGGTGGGTGAATGTGGTCGGAGTGTAACAGTTCGGAGATTCAGATCATGCAAAGACCCAACCTTAACCATGAATACTGGGGTCGATTAAGAACGGGCCCTTACGGATTAAAACCCTTTGGGACTGGGGTACTTCCTACAGTTTAGATTGGGCTAAGTTGGGGTCTATTAGGACTGGGGACCATTAGACCCAGCTACCGCAGGATGGTGGATTAACTGCACAAGAAGCTGGGCGGATGGAGTCAGGCAGGGTTGGTTGGTTGATTCACAAGCCATTAAGGTGGACTGCATGACTGCATGTCACTCAATGAGGCGGGACAGTTGGACAGTTTGCTGAGCTAGAATATAAGTGGGTTTGATGGTTCAAGGGGCAATCGGTTGAGGAAGTTTTATGTGTGGGCAATAGAAGTGGGCTGGGTGGTTCGCAGGTTAATCTAGGTAGCCGTTGTTGGCCGAGTGGACAAGCAAGGAGGGAAGGATATCACGGTGTGGCTGAGTCGTTGTCTGGGTGAGTTAAGACAAAGGGAGGGAAGACAAGTGTATGATAAGCGTCATTACTTGGTGGGCGTAGCTCGCATCCCCACCCTCTCTTATCTACCACCCAGGTCAGTGACCACATATCTCCGCTCTACCACAACCACCGTGAACCACCATCATGAACCTCCACTAGCACCAGCTTTAATGACATCGGCATTTCTTTAGGAGACGTCGAGTGAGGGCCGATATAAACGGAGGATGGGATTAAATAATGTACCGGCAGAGACTTAAAAGTATTAAATTAGGAACGATACCGTAGCAATGGTTTTAAAAAGAGCAAAATTATATTTAGGCGGGAACTGTATAAAATTGGTTTGGAAATGGAGTTATAGGTGAGTGGAACAAGTTACCAAACACCATTACCGTTAAGTTTCATATATAGGTTGACATAATTATAGGAGTGGCAAGCGCTGGGTGTAAACAGGCGGGTTAGTATGGACCAATAAGACCGCTGCAATTTCCTTCATTCGAAAGTAATGTTCTTACCACAACTGCTGCACTATTATACCAACACCATCAGGTCATCTGGGGCGCCATTGCTGGACCTGCTCCACCTGCCCAGTAAAAGTTGTCGGCCACATTAAGTTCCAGTGGCAAAAACAGCAGTACAGTTTGTTGTTTTTAGTTGCAATCAGCGGTCCAATGTTTTATGTATTTCGACTATTTGTGGAAATACAAATCAATTATTATTATTATTATTAGTTATTATTATCTCATTATTATTATTGCTTTTCAATCCAATGGCATTTCCACTGAACCAAATTATCTATGTCTATTTAAAAGGAAGACTTTTCTTAAGTACAAATTCTAGTAATTTCCTACATAAAATAAATACGGTACTGAAATTTTTCAATGTAAATGTTGTAGCTCTGCAAAACCAAATTTCTACAAGAATACAATAAATGCTGAATATTTATTTGAATAGTAAAAGCACCCAAATTTCTATACGCCGAAAACGTTCCTGGTAAAAGAAAACAGAATACCAAATCTTCACACCATCCATCTTCATAGAAACGAGAAGCGATTGACTTCGATATCCTGCTTGTGGTCTCCAGCAGGATCTAGTGAACAGGACCTGGGGACATTTTATATTGAATAACAGTGCTTGGCAAATTATGATTGAACCTTCGCAGTCTCTCTCTCTTACAAAATGCCACGAACCATATACAGACCAGGAAGCGCCCACTCAAACGCTCCAGCTTGAAAAGGTTTGAGGCATAATACAAAAACGTTTTGCACCACTAACAGTTAGGTCAACTGGCGAGGCTCGACCAGTGTTTAGTGGCACGGGAATCGTCCATGATCCCCTGCACAGTGTACACTATAATATATACTAACAATACCCAGTAGGCCTAAGCTACCCAATTCGTTAGCACACCATTACTCACAATCCTCAACAAATTTCGATTCATTAAGGCACAATACCAGGTGGGTTAACTAAATAATCAATTACGTGAGGGACAAAAACAAAGAACCCGAGGAAAGAATCAACAACAAACACAGTACATGTCGAGGCAGTTTTACCCGGTTAACACTGAGTTAGCTACCGTAGATCCCGTCCCATAAAACTTGCGCCACTACAATCTACCAACGGGGCTATATTTTCCCTTTAACATAGCAGTGATACTATTATGGAAGGTACGGCAGACTAACGTGCACCTGCCTTCTGCCTCTGGTGTCGCTCTTCTGTAATCCCAACTTTGGTACCTCCTGGGCCATAGGTTAAACCTATAACTCAGGAGCCACCAGATCGGCCCACAACCCACCAATATGGATGTCGAGGGTGTAAAAGGGGTCAAGTGGTCAAATCTGGTTATCCTGAATTGGAGAGGGATGACAAGGATACTCTCTAGGGTCCTGTCTTGAGAACATACCCTTTGTGCGCCTCTTAAGTCAGGTATTTTTGTCCCACGCTCGAAGGATGAAAAATGGGACAAATTCTGGCTGAAACTATCATTTTGGGGTAAAAGCTTTTATACTGGGTATTTATTCTAAACTGCCTGATGCCGAGTTAGGTTATGTGGCATATAGTTTATGACAAAATTCCCCGATCACTTGGTAATATCAGATATCTGCTCGAGTCATATATAAATGATTGGTTTAAATGTAACAATGCTGCTTTCATCATACAAGTCGGAACCAAAAAATAGAAGAAAAAAATTCATAATACAGACAAACCTGAGAACATACATGAAATTCCAATCCCCATCACCTAATGATCCTCAAGTACTTACATGCTAGATACTGCCAAGTGTCCAGGGAATATTGCCCATAACTGTACACGGGTACCTACCCAGTTGGAACATTAATGGATATAAGCTATAAACGGTTGGATCTCCGCTTGGTAATAACGACTCAAATCCTGGAGGCTACAAAACAGGATAAATAGCTATCACTGAAAAGCCTTGAAACTAGTGCAAACTTCCTCATACAGGTATTTGTACACAATGTCCCTTCACACTCTTATTACAATAACCATGGGGACTTTACTGTGTCTCAACTGATCACGTTCTTTGTTTTCGAGTGTGTATCTAGGAGCAAACTTCAAATATTTCCTTACATACAGTATACTGTACTGGGTTATGTTCATTTCCAACTTCTAAGTTTGAAGGGATTATTCTATTTACCAGCAGAAACTCCCAATATCGGACTCAAAATATTTTTTTTATATAGTACAAGAGAATATTTAGTCGAGATAAGTACAGTACACTAAAGTCAACATTTTAGGTTTAGTGTCACTTTCAGTCCTCTCTGAAATCAGTCCAAACATTTTCCCTGATGACGCGATGATAACCGCCACGTGATCACCCCCAAATTGAAATACCCACTACTGTATCATTACAGTGACTGTTCACGTTACTTTGACGTGTTTATGGCAAGATGTCTCGATAAAACTTCTGTGTCAATGTTCATTTTTCAGCCTGTTTCGAAGATTTAGCTGAAAATTCGTACTTTAACATTAAGGTACGTTTTACCACTGACCCACTGGAAACAAAAACAAATAATTAAGCAAATATTCTAACCCATTTCCAATGTGACATGCAGTCAGATCTGCACACGGTCAAATTTCCCCACCCACAATACATGCCGGGGTAAACTATACATTAACTAAGTACACACAATATAATAAAAAAAAAAACTCTTACGGAATGATGCGATGAATTTCAAAATGAACACTACGACTCCCTTTGTCCTGTTGCCTTGGTATGGTTATCATAAACCTTCGTCTGTTGTCATTGTCTAAAAATTTTACATACTTTCTTTTATTGTCCTACATTACAGATCATTAACCAGTTACATGTAAGTATGGTGAATAACTGGGGGACTTTTTATTATACATAAGATTCCTGTGACTGCTTCATAAAATACCGGTATGGCCTATAATAATTCTATGGTGCAATGTGTCCAATCTAGTATCTTAGTTTTTTTTTCCATATTACCTATACTAAGCTGGTGGACTTTTCCCGGTATCAGTAAATCAATTGGGGAACTTCACTGGATCCATATATCGAATACAATACAGCGAATATTTGACTTCGACATGCAAATTCTTGACTAGAAATGTTATCAGAATTATGAATAACAAAGAAATCAATTAAATTTAAGGAAAATTGCATCGTATATATCACTGTAACCAAGATGGAATGAAAATTAGAATAGCTCATCATTCAGTATTATTCACTAAACATTCTCCAGAATAAGCAAAAAAAAAAATCAACAAATTAGTACCGGTCGGTAGTCTACAAATTTTTCACAAGAAGCCGAATTTAGAGAAAGTTGCGCATGGTATAAAAAATGGAGGGGGGAGGGGAATCCAGTAGCCGATGCTAAGAGTTGACGTCTCCACCAGTGAAAGCAACCCACTAGGCTACTTTACCCACTGACAATTTGTCCACACATGTTATTCAGCTATAATTCTATCTGCCAAAACCTTCAATCTTTTCCACTTCCGAATACCAAAACTGATAATCTACTTTCTAAAACTCTATACTGAAGCTCCCACCACCAGGGTTTAAGTACACTATATTGTCTAACTCGGTTCTCATACCTATACTAAAATACAATACAAGTCATAAGCATGGTGCAGTATTTCGATATTTTTTAAATAAAGAACGGGAGACGCTGACGTCTGCAGGAGAAAGTAGTAAGTAGTGTGTGGTGCTGGGCGGCAGCGCTCGATTCAGTACCGGCACGCAACGGAGGCGTGTGACAGCCACTTCCTGCTTGCTTGAACCTGCACGCAACCCCACATACACAACCTCCTCCCCACTGTCGTAACACGGGGAACCTCAACCTCTAAGGAGTGCCAGCTATAGGACCCAAACATCCTCTCGCTAAAGTTTATTAAAATAGTTTAATTATAGCTAAATGCACAAAAAAACTAAGAATAACTTCATGCAAACAAACAACGATAAAACATACTGGTACACGTGATACTTCCAGCAGAGGTGATGGAGATGCTTAGAACGCGCCTCACCGTGTCAGCCACCCCGTCAGTAACAGGTAACGGTCATTATAAAAATATCTCGCTTTTAATTTTACTGTGGGAACACTGGCATCCCTCGGTCCTGAACCTCATCACGAGGCCCGAGTAACACTCACACCGTGTTTACTCTCGCCCTTCATACTTAACACACATTTACTGTATGGTGGCTTTAATGGCACGAGCGTCTTCATAATCTATTTTTAGAGTAAACGATCTCTACGTAACTTTCTAATAACCGACTCAATCCCCAATTTCTATAACTAACTTTCTAATAGTAAGCGTAAGAAAGTTTGGTGTTAAGTTTCTTAAACGCCAATAAAATATAACAAATAGTAAAAAATAGGCCCATTCTAGTTATTAATTGTCAACACGGGCATGGGTTATTTAAGTACACGAATGGTAAAATTACCATTAAACTTGTGAATATATAGTTATAACTTAGTCGTAAATGGTGGAACCAACCTGTAAATTCCCCAGCACAGCCACAAATGACTTCATTTGTTACACTCGCATTTCTCACTCCTGTACATAAAATGTTAATATATCTTCACGGGAAAATTTAATGATCATCTTATCACTCATCAAATCTACCCTCGACCTGAACTAAGGCTGGCTCTTTCTTTTTCCCCAAGCCGAGAGGTCTGGACTGATATAATAAGCTCAGACGACATATTCAATGTGAACCTAAACATTTCATCAAACATTGGAATTATAATGTGTTTGTAATTTGATCGAACACCTACCCTATTTTGTAGCTTGAAAATGTAGAATTTTGAATGACAAAAATATGTGCACGTTATCAGTTTAGTAAATTAATCATTGCGCAGGTGAATATTTTTTTTACCCTCCTGTTTTCCTATCTATCAGCTGTAATCTTTTTTAGTTTGCTGTGGCCTAAGTACATTACGGTAGCTAGTTTGAGGAGGTATTAGGGTGAGGTATGGGTTGCAGAAAGATCCCACAAGTTCACGGAACAGGGAGGTGACACGAGGTACAGTAGGAAGTTTCAAGTTGGGTAAATTAAGAAACGAAGGGAGAATATATGGGGGAAGTAAATTGGGCAAGTTGGGATTGAAAACAGACATTAAGACAGGTAGGGGAGGAAGTCGAGAAGGTATGCTAGGTAAAGGCGAGAGCGTAGGGCTACAAGTCTGAGGTTGAGGTAGAGTAATGTGCGATGGAGGAGAGGTGGAGGTGTAAGCAGTTACTGACAGTTAAGTCACGACAGTTCCTCTCTCACCGAGGTCCTGAACAAGTGTCTGGGAAAGTAATGTGTACCCACCATTAACACGGTCTTCGTGAGTGAGCGCACGCGCGTCGGTGTCCTCTACATTATAACATTAAATGATATTCAATTTCTCAACTGTGCCATGTATACATTAATCACCTGACTTAGGTTTATTATCAACCAAAGTGTGAGGGAATACGCTACTTGTGTAAACACTGTACAGGTAGTGGTGGCGGTGCACCTGAGACAACAGCAGGTGAGTTTGAGGAACTCGCACCGTAATCCATGACGACACTCGCTGATCAATACCTCCCCACCACGCCACCCTCACCACGTGATCCCTTACTTGACACACCCCCCCCCCCCTTCACTAACAGTAGACAAGCGGAGGTAGAGAACTCCGTAATTAAATAAGAAGTAAGCCCAATTATGTATCACCGCTCTAACCAAGCACTGAACATTTGACAAGTGCTGGCAAATTTGCTCTCACTTTACCAATCAACTTCTTGAACTATTATGAAATTTCAAAGCTCTCTCTCAGTCTGGGACAAGCAGACAATTCATCTTTAGCAAGGAATCATTTGGACGAATTCGAACTCATCCAATTTTATATACCGTACCAGGTATTGAAAAGTATAGATTCACTACTCACCCATAATAAGCACCAGTTCCTTGTGTTACTTCGGCCTAGTTCAGTTAAGCAGGGAACAAGAATCAAAGCCCACAGATCTTATGTCTTCCTAGATTGTAAATGCTGACGTGACAATTCTGAAACGGAACCACATGAACATTTCTATCAAGATTCAATAAAATTCACCCTGTAAACTGGGATATTTTTTTAATTTTCGTAACAGTTGCCATCTTGGATAACGGGAGCTATCGTTGGGCACAATTTTGAAACTATCATATTGTACAAGAATATTTCTGGAGTCTCCGCAAACTGCGCCAGTAATTTGGGCAAGTAAAAAATGTGAAAAGTTTAGACAACTAAACCAATGAGGACGGACGGTTGACCAAAGCAATAAATAGTCCCGATGGATTAATACATGTTAAGACCCAGATTTATAATGGTTCGTTCCGACCTGTTTGACAGCTAATTAACTCTAACTAGATGTAGCCTCATTAAGATAACCGAATCCGTCAACCTAGACTTCCTGTACCTGTCTCGCTTAGCCAAATGATAACGTGTTTAAGACTTGGGATCCCGTCATCTCGGAATATTTATAGCCAAGAATCATTCGTTACATAAAATTAAAATTTTGGTTTCTCAGTAACGAACCATTTATTGCATATTAATTACTAGCTGTACAAAGGCAGTGGAACAAAATTCATTATTCAGGCTTGAATGACTCCTCACTTCGTCTACTACCAAACAACCCGAGTGCTTTGTATAATTATTTTATCATATCCACAACGCATTGTCTCAGTGATATCGTCCAAATCCGGAGTAACCTGCATGACAATCTTCGCTTTTCAACAAAACCTGCAGTATAAACCGCGTGTATAACATAGATGTACGAGGTATTCATGTTTGGTTTTACCTGCATGACACTGTCTACGTGACGAGTGTCTTAATTAGCCAAGGCTACTCTCTGTTCGCTATGAGTATGAAGTTTATCTGTGACGGGTTTCAGAGTTCTTTATGGCTGGGCTTGTATAATATTAAAGAGTCCAAACAGTTTCAAATCTAATATATGTGATTACAGACGAACAAAAACTACCCCACCACGCCATGATGAGGGGTTAACGTACTGTAGCTATACAAGATATCCATAAACTACGTTTATTATTCATCAGATCCTATCATCACAGGGCACAGGTCAACTGCTGCTAAACCCTTCTAGTACCTGTTGATATGGTGGATCTGACCATATTATTTGCTATAGATTTCACAGAGCATCTGAACTAAATCAATCTAATCCCTTCCATGACCGTGTTTATGTAGGCCTATACTTGCTGGACACTTCCATCAAATTATTACGCAACTTAAGGGATACCTGACGTACCATAACACAATGTTAGCGCAGATAATCTTACAACTGAAGAATTAAAAAAATATTCATGTTTTCTTTCTGAGCCTAGGGCGTTTAAGCCACACATTTAGGCTATAAAGTATTTTGTCCTGTTTATAAAACAAAACGCTTTTACTCGTAAGACAAACGGAAAACAAGATTATCTTCACGCTTTTTAGCAGAGAACAGGTGCGACTTTCCCAGCAAGGTGTCAAGAAGCACAACTTGTCAGTTCGTGAATTTTTAAACATTTGCCTAAAACGTAACTAGCGTAGCTATATAGTGCAGTACATAATGTATGTTTGATAAAAGTGGGAATTAATCCGAGAATCAAGGTCATACAACGAGGTTGAGTCAAGTCGTCACAAACTCGAGACACGACAAGATATATTGTCATTGTCCACCAGAGCAACGAGTACAAATCAAAAAATTACACCAACTCTGAATCAGATCGTGTCTATATGCTAATGAGCAATGAGTTCCCACAATATATCAAGGCGATCGTGCATGTAATTCAGGAGATAACACTGCAATATATGCCTCTATATCCCTAGTTTCGCTGGGAACGAGGAAAAAATCCACTGGCAAGTAAACTGGGTCTATGTGGCAATTAATTTCACTTTGTGTATAACTAACAATCAACGCGTGAGTAAATTTCTTTATGGGGTGAACTTTGATGGCAGTCTCACACCAAGAGCTACGCTACACACCTGTGCTACACACCTGTGAACTGCTGCAAGGGTTTTTATATTAGGCAACTCACTCCGGTGCGTGGCCTACATAGTAAAGATGCCTAACAAGAAAATTTAGTTATCACTGGAATCCACGGTACAGTATATTTAAACAAAGCCATGCCAAGTCATAAAAAAGTTACCCGAACCCATATTGTTTCGTCAGATATAAAACTAAATTAAAAAGTTAAATCCAATAACACCTATACGGTATAATCATCTAAATAGGCTTTAAATAAAATTCTCCTCACGTGCACCTATAATGTAACAGCGTAGGTGAGAACAGCATAGCAATAAAAATAACTAGTCCTAGTAATGGAGACTTAACTAAGCCCTTCGTGTTTTATCATAAAGCAATCAAAGTTCATGAATGCAAATTACTAGAGCTCTTAGGCTTAAAGGGCTCTCGGTAATTTTGATTTCTGGATAATATAATTGATAACCTGTATGACCTATAATATAACATTGTACTGAGAAAAAAACAAAACCATGTTACACTGTATTATGGTGGGCAGACGGTGACCACCACCACATTAGTTGTAACCTACCGGGCGGGAGAACTGCTCACCGTACACATTGCCCTTAACTTCACCTCGCTTAAGTGTGTTCCTGGTCTTGCATCCTGCTGCCTCGAGGCCAATTCCCTCAACAAGGCGCCTCCTGATCTGTGCCGCCAGTCGAAGCAGCAGACAAACCGACACATACAATACGTGATGAGTGTGGCGCCAACACAAAGAACTGGTGGGCAGAGGTCTACATCAACACGACATTGTCACCCCAAACTGACGTTAAGTCAAATGAAGCTTGGAGATCAGGTGCCGTGTAAAAAAACAGTAAAACCGGTTTGTCTCAATATCCAATACTGGGTTCATGTGTATTTCCTTTCAGATCAAATGTTAACAAGTCTTAATAAAAGACACCATCATTCTCAAAGCAAAATCAACATTATGGAACAATACTGAGGTTGTCAGGAGTGACGGATCATTTTAAGCAAGAACAAAAGCCACCCACATCTATTCCATGGATGTGACGACATTAAAATCGGGTAAAACAATGTATGGATGGGAGAAACTACTCATCCTGCAAACTCAAGATAGTGTAATTTGTCTTTAAATTGACAATACGGTATTTACATTAATTTCCGAGGTATTAATTATCGGAATCGAGAAGTAGCTGACATCTCTAACCAAGAAAGCAGAAAAACTGGTAATTGTTAACCAGCAGAGACTGGATAAAAGATAAGATACACTTCATGGATTATGTAATATTCCCTCCATATTCACACTTACAAGTTAACCCCGCAACATCCCCACCTGAATAAAAAAAAATCCACATTTTAAGTCTAATGCAACGTCTTAAGTTATGGTACTAAAATGCATTCACATGATGTATGCCGGTGGAAAACTGGACTGAGGTCTGAAATAAAAATAAAAATAATATTGAAGCACAAAGTAAGGGGACGAGGGTTGTGGTACGCGAATTTCAATATTTTAGTTACACTCGCGCGCCGTAGTTTCGATGCACCCTCTACCCCTAACTCGAGGGAAGTCGTAGTCAAGGCTGCAAACCGAACGGTCCCTCTTGTAGTGATGGTAAATAAAGTATTGTGAAGTCACAATGTATCGTACATATATTTCCTCAAATATTACATCATGAACTGCTATTCGTACAATCCAGCAAAGCTTCGAGCTACCACATTGCACCACTGAACGATGGGTGGGGAGAAGTGCGAGAGAGAGGAGGGGGGGGGGGGGGGAGACGTTCGGTATGAAGCCAAGGCTACGACTTCCATTGAGTCAGAAGTAGGGGTAAAGGTGCATCGAAACAATGGCGCGTGAGTGTACAATCAAAAAGAAAAGTCGTGTCGCGGTTTTGCCCGAAGATTAAATATACCACTTGAAACATTATGAGAGCCCCCTACCACAAGGCAGAGCGCACCAAAAGTTTTAGCCCTTCGGCATATGTTTTCACCAAATTTCACGACACGACTTTTGTCTTTCATTGTACATCAGCAAGATCTGTGAGTGCCAATCCGGGGTGATTGATTCACTTGCTAATGAAACTCCGACCAACCATCAAGAGGCAAGACTTAAGACAATTGCTGTTCACTTAAAATTGTATAGAAGCTAATTTTGGTTTGTCATCCAACTATGAATAAGCAATATTGTTTTTTACTGGTTAAACTTTCCCTTTTCCACACCATTCGGCTCCTGTTGATGCATCTTGTATGGAAAATTCAATACCATCTTTCTGATTACAGTAATCCATAAGCATGTTAGCATTGTTAAATTTGGTCAAGGTTGTGGAGTGGGTCGTAACCTAATTTTGTTTGATTATGGATTCCTTTTTTTATATTTAATTTAAAGAAAATGCAAAATCGGTGGGGCATAAAGAGAGGCTCCGCAGCCAGTGTCTACCTACCAAAACGAGAATAGTGTTGTATAAACTTACGAAAACAATCCCGTGCCCCAATGAAGAGCCAGTCTTCTTGTAGATGTCCCTCAGTAGTGACGGCAATCATGAACCAACCACACACAACCTAAGATCTATCACTACTGTATTAAGTTGGGTTTAGTAAGTTCATGTCGTTTGAGGCCAATGGTGACAGTTTCTAAGAAGAGACCGTTACTGATAAGTTTGAAACTTTGCAATCTGTAACACTTTCCTATGCAAGGTGTCCATATATAGTCGGATAAATTTTAAAGATTAATAATGTAATAAAAACATCTCCGTTAAAATTCCCTTAAGAACTAGCTACCAAGAAATTAAATAGCGAGTCTCCTTATTGCGTAAAAGTCTTTTTTTTTACCGAATACTGCAATACAAATGTTCAAGAAATGACTAAGGCAGATGTACGAGTAAATGAAGAAGCCAATGTGAAGACAGATGAAGTGGCACCGTAAAGAGGAGGCACACGAAAGAGTGCCTTTACTCGGTAAGTCTGGCAGGATATTAAGTAAGTATCTACAAGCATTACTATTGGATCTTAACTTATCTCCAAACAGGACTCCAGCGCTTTTAACATGATGTGCTCGGACCAGTGGAGCAAACAGTACCTAGATTGTGTGTTAGATCACAGATTTCTGGGGTTTCCAATTACATCCTAGAGCGGTTCACTAAGCGTACCACCACTAATAATTCAGCGAATATAGTTAATAAAATAAAAAAATAAACAAGAAAAATTTACTCACCTCTGTCGTGAACTTTAAGACGTAGAGCAGTGCAGGTAACAAGGTCCGTGACTGCAGCAGCGTGGCACGCCCCCTACTCAAGGCCACCAAGTAAATGTCAGACTTCGCCGTTCGCCACCGCCTTTTAACAAGGATTTTTCACGTCATTTTCTAGCACATCTTAAGCTAGGTTAATGACCAATCTGTGAAAGGCTTATGGTACGTTCCGAGGGGTACTAGTATGTACTAGCAAGGCTGATATCGGATATGGTATACTTAGTCTACATTAACTAGGCTTCATTTTACTAATGGGATATTAGCGGCCATTTTGGTTAACTTAATAGTTATTCCACATATTAAATATGCATCCTATAAAACAGTTTGATTCCAAGAGGTTCTTCACTTCCAGCGTATCTATAAGTTACACTTCAAATTATAAGCTTGGCAGTCCTATCAGATAACGGATCTAAACGAATCTAACGACACATGACTATAAAAAAGGCAAATGTTCAGGGAATTTTACTTTCGGAGAACACGAATCTCCGGAATTTTATCTTTACTATAGGTATTTTTGACAGTTCTAAGATACTTTTCTTCTATGACGTTTCACGGAGTCCAGAGGTTCCCCCCCCCCCCCCCAGGTTAGGAAGCTAGGTTGTCATTTGTGAGGGAAACCATATTAAAAAGTGTCTGACGTTTACCATGTCGTTTTCCTTGTTAAGTACCCAGTACCAGGGAACCATTTCTTTTGGGGGGGGGGGGGGCTAGGTATAGATAATTTCTTAACGTGTTTGTGTTCTTGTAAAGTTAACGGATCCATATCGAACTTGCGAAAAGGCCAAAGCATCAATGCTTTGGTGAATTGACAAACATCAATAACATGATTGCAAAAGGAACTAACCAGTTTGTTCCTCGTAAAATCAACATAATTCAGTGACGGTTTTATGAATTCACTGAAGCACCGAAGACCATTGCCTACTTGTTGCTACCTAAGTAATTTCAAGTCGTTTTCTCCGTAGTTTCAACGCCGGATCAATTAACTACATAATGTTTAAAGAACAAAATTACAAGACGTTTGGATAGTGACGCCCCCCGTTCTTAACATTTACCACAGGCTTGATTAACCTCGAACAGGTTTTCACTATATAAACTTACTCCTCTGATCTATCAGCTCTGAGAACATACTTTACCATCAGTCTTCTACCGAATTTGCCATGAACGTAATAAAAAAACATGCACGAGATATACTGTATAGGTACGGCAGCCTAAAGCGCATGCGTGGGCAAACTATACAATGATGGCCTCTGACTAACCTAGACTAAAAATTTACCCTAAACTAATATAACCTGACATAAGCAAACCTACACTAACCATTAAACAGTCAACCGTAGCTTATACCCAGCGTGAGTTTTGGCGTAGGGCTGCCGTACCTGTATCCACTACATGAACAACAACATAGTATCTTGTTACAGACTTAATTCTCCTGCACGTACGTTTCCGATTTCGAGCTGTGGTGGTAAAGTGCTCAAGTTGGTAATACCGAAATTACTATTATCTACATTCATGTTTCCTATCACAATGTGGAATAGTTTAATACTTTTGTCCCTAACACCATCTGATACCTTGCAGGCTGTTGGGATTATCATGTTTCAGTGCTCTCAGTAATTAAAAGACTACCGTTTAGATTTCATAGTGACTTCTACATTTGGTGAAACCAGTAAACAAAATGCCTAAGCTTAAGTTCCCAGACAAAAGTGAACAGGTTTCGCATTTGGAATTTGCTTTCGTAAGACGTTACAATTCTCAATTACTTTTAAAATTCTGAATTTAATTTATCAAAACTAAACCATAAATGTGAAGCAAACTAGTTAGGATATTTGAACCTCATTCGAAGTCCATCCACCCAATTCAACCTTGTAAGCAATACCAACGATCGTTATTACGTTGAACTTAAACCTGGATGATTACTATAGCGTGAGATGGAATTCATAGCCAAGCACCCTTTGTCTTTCAGGTACTGTATGTATATTATATTAAAATTCGTTAAACTAAGGTAAGTATGGACAGTGATACGCCGTGTAACTCAATCACCTGTAACACAACACCAAATAATTGTACTTTAAGATATGGTGATTAGATATGGGCGACAGGCCTACTTAGGCTGCTTGCCCAGTTACAAGATAACTCCCACCCACAACCCCCCCCCCCCCCCAACAGCCTGGAATCTACAGATATATAACATGGATGTGCATCAACAACCTGTGGCAAAATCATAGAAACAATTATGAAATTCTATGGCATCCATACTTAACTCTACGAAAGACAGCCGTACTCGTGACTCACCTTTCCAGTTCTCCAGGTAGTGGGAGGACCCGCATGGGCCGTGGAGAAGTGGGTTGGGACAGCGACGTTTCCCTTTGCTGGTATTCCACGGGATTCCCAGGCTTTCTCACACTATTATGCACTAATATTCACGATCAATATACACTCAAGTAATCAACTTTACCTGGTTCTACACTTCTGTAGATTAATCAAATAAAATCAATGTGGTTTCACACTTCTAATCTACAACTAAAGAGAAGCGGGGCACAGCTTAGTCCCTCAACTGTGCCTCAACTGAAGTTACCGCGCAAATCCACCCGGCAGTCAGCGCCTTCCCTGCGCGTGGCCGACTAGTGAATATTTAGCCCTATTATTTTTACCTTTTTAGTTAGTTTGCACTGAGCTATTTTATCTATAGTGTGGGTATATAATTAAAATTTAATTTCAAGTATGAGAGTATAACTTTTAAGTGAATTCAAGGCGAAATTGTACTTTTCTGAAATATTTAACTTGGGGCAACACACTTGGAAAAATATCGTACTGTGGGTGGTTCACAATTCCCAACATTCAAATAGAAACTGTTATACTTCACTAAGAGTCTTTATTGCCGTACACTTTATAAAGTTCACTATACAAAGGCTAATCAACAAATTTTAGAATAAAGGACAAAGGAAACTGTAAAACTGTTAACAGTTTATTATGTAATTACCAATTTATCGTCTCGAAAGGGCAGTTCATCACTAGCATAATGGGAAGAACGTAATGGTAGTTACCATCATTGGCATAATATTCTCTAATATCGATGTTTCAGAAGTAATATTCCCTTCAATAATGAAATCTGTATTCATTACCAAATGGTTTAATTTTATATATTTTCTTAAACAGGGAAGATGCAGTACATTTTCATGTTTACGGAAGTCAGCCAGGTTCGAGTTCCATATTGGAATATGTTCAGCACAAGCTTAAGGTTAGATACTGCTATATAATAGCTGATATTCTAATTGCCATAAATTATACCAAGAGATGGAAATTTGGAACCTAAGAAGGTACAAGAGTCGTGGATAAGGAAAGACTTCACTTGCTGGACGAGGCATCGGAGCCGGTTCCTGGAGGCCCACCAGGGTGTACTGGCCAGTAGGAGTGGCCTTGAGCTCTACAGTACACAGAGGTTAATTTCTGGCCAGGTGGTATTTAGGTAGAGAGGGCTAAGGAACAATCTGCGGGTAGATATACTTATTTGAAATACAGATTTTTCTATAACGTCGATGACCGATCAGCTTCCCACCACCTCAGATATAACTCCTCCCAAATCACCAACAATTACCGTATGATGGGGGGGGGGGGGGTTCTGATATGTTACTGAAGTGTTCTTTGAAGATAAATAATGACCCTTTTCACATTAAATCAAAGAAATTTAAAATACATATAAAAGCAACATATGCAACAAAAAGAAGAAAAAAATATATAATCCGGAAAATAATAATACTTTTTAGGAGCTGAAGTGTTAAAAAATAGGTAATAGATTAAAAAAAGTTACCAAACATTTGAAAACGTTAATGTGAAGAGGAACCACATAATGAAGCCTGTCATTCGTGAATAAAGTGTATGACTATAATGATAACTATTACCTCCCATTTCCATGATCTCCAGTGCCGCTATAAAATGTTTATTAATATTTCAGATTAACGGGGGCACAGCTAGGAACACTAATTTTGTCAAAAAAAGAGGAAAAAATAGATGCAAAATATAAAATAATTGCTCGCGTAACCACTTGTCATTTGCATAAAGTAGATTAAAAGCCATTAAAAGATAGAAATTGTATAAAATTTGCCCCCACCTATATAGAAAATTTAACTGGTCTTGACAAACTCCCGCACGCTTAGACTGGCTCATACGTCAGCTTGCACGGGCGGATGCAAATAGGTAAACACTTAATGTTTTTTGCCAAAGATGATAGGGTGATCACAATCTACACTTCTCACCACTTAGTGCAGCAGAGTACAATCAAATGAACAACCCGGACTTTCACATCACCTACATCTCGTCACGTCATTTCACTGTGAAAACATAAGACGGTGTTTGAGTGGGATTTCCGTCTCTATTCATTCCTCCGTAAAATTCTCCACTTCACACGATCTTTTGTTATTAATGTATGTATATATGAGAGAAATAAAGGTAAAGACAGACAGAAAGGCAGTTAAATAAACAAAAAAGAGATCGTGATAAAAAAAACATACTTAAGGTTTCCACCATGTAGCTGCGCCGCCGACACGGTGAATTAAACCGCCATAAACGCATCACAAGGACCGGGCGTGATTTATTCCTCTTATGAATTCTATAGTGGAAAAATAATAATATTGTGTATAAAAATCTTAATATTGCAATCAATTCTAACCTAAGAACTTGTAACACTAACTTAAGGTATAGTTTACTTATTTACTTGGAATATTTCTTAAGCGCTTGCGTTTTCTGGGGTTTTATGAAAGTAAACGACGTCAGCCGTGGACAGTGAAGCCACTCATCGCTCATGGCGGTCATTTTGATATTGACAAAACATCCGAGTTTGTGGCGGATTAAGAATACTAAGATTGGCTTTCTGGGTTTTATTCTGTGCTTTCAGAGTGTGCTGGATCTATGCCCAATTAATACATGCTTTGATCCTCGTTTTCAAGTTTTTTGATGACATACAAAATGAGGCAAGATCACATTTAACTGCTTTTTGGGGCAATGTGAGAAGCATGAGAGGTAGCTAAAACAATCCAACGACGAAAAAATTATCACCTGCGTATAGAAAATTGGATTATTTTGTTAATTAAAGCTGTTGCAGAGTAGTACTGCAGAGTAGTACACAAGTGAGTTTCCAGTAAACAGTTCACCGCAAGGCTATAAGCTACAAATTAAACCTACACCAAACTTATTGTGTTGTGGTCAGTAAGATCGTACTTATTTATGTTTATTAATGTTGATAGCAAGGATTTACTCTGTATTTATTTGAATTAATTGTTTATATCACTCACACGACAATTAACTTTATTAATAAATACCACCACAGTTCGTTTTTGCTTACCACTAACCGTTTATAACTACAAGTAAGAAACATTAATGCTATACAGTATATATATATATATATATATATATATATATATATATATATATATATATGTGTGTGTGTGTGAATAGCCTAAAAAATGTTGTTATTCTTATTTTGTGCATGACTAGGCCTACACATTATTTTCCTTCAAAAAATAATAATTATATACTGCAGTTATTGGGCCTCCCTAAATTAAAATCAAGCTTCTTTTCAAAAAGAAATAATCATTCTTAAATTAAAATATAGCTTCTTTAAAAAATTAATTATATAATTTTCAGCAAAAAAAAACAGGAAATCTTGGATCAACCCAATTTTAATAAATTATTCTATTGATTTTTTACAGGTTTAATTTTCTTACTTCTACAATCTTCTTCCCTTGCTATCATGCGAGATTTGGTTACAAGAATAGCATTCAGTAGTCCTGGCCCCATTTTATTTCTTTTCTTTGTTTTAGTATCTGTTAGCATAGAAAAAATTCTTTCAGTCTCCGCATTGGAGTGGGATAGGGTAAGTACCAATTTAGCCAAACATACCAAGTTTTTGAACACTGGTTCCTCATCAACATTCTTCACATCAGATAAAAACCCAAAACCCAAAACTCAGTGTTTGTTTTCTTCTTTAGCTCTCTACTTTCCTCTTCATTAAAGTAAAGGGACAATTTTCTCCATTCCTCATCAACATCACCATCTTCATCTAACAAATGATGATATTCGTCTTTAAGGAGACTAAGAAAGGGAATTCTGCTTCTCCTTTCAAATCAAGTGCAACTGATGGTTGAATAAACTCTACTTCTTGAAAGAAAGGATCATCTAATAGCAACCTTTTCTCTATCTCCTGAAAAGCTGTCTGATAAAAAGACAAACATCTTGTTTTGAACTCAGTGATATCACAAGCTTTAAGGTTTACTTGTTTAAGTAGATCTTCACACTTTTTCCAAAGGTGCATTTCAGATAGAGGTACAAGGTGATCCAAATTTAAGGGCTCAATCTTGGATACATTACACAAATATTGTGGCTTTATGAAGTTCTGACTAAGAAGTCTAGCAGTTCTTTGGCTCTCTTTCTGTACACCAACCAGATAGTTTTTGCTCTGAAAGAGAGCATTGAGAGAATTGAAGTACAGTATTGAGAAAATTGAAGTATCCCAGAACAAACCTCATGAATTCTCAGTATGCCTTTGTGAAGGGGTTGTTAAATTCATGCATTATGTGTTCAGCTGAAAGATTTCTACCCTCAATTTGTGCCTGAAAGAACAGAAATGTTAATACTTCCCACTGATCAAGAATGCGAGATATGCAATGCTGCATGGTAAGCCACCGTGTATCAGATGGGCTCAGAATGTGTTGCTTTTCAGCATTCGTGAATGTCTGTAATTCTACAAGCTGTGCCTGCCGTTTTGAGCTATGCCCAAAATAGCTAGAAATATTCCTAATGAAAGCTTCCACACTGGTAGATAGCATGAGAGCTGCTTTACTTGCAGTAATGTGCATACAATGACAAATACATCTCAACAGTGTGAAGCTTCTATCAGCTTCCTGTCTTAATTTTGTCATTACAGAATTATGTTCTCCTACCATGACACTAGCATTATCAGCAGCCATTCCTATCATTGTGGAGGTGAATGTCATTCTCCTCAAAGCATTTTCTGACTGAATTTGCAACTGACTCTGAGGAACAATCTCGTGCATCATGTGAAATAACTTCCAGCAACTAAGTAACAACATCATTTTGGACATCAGAAAAGTATTTGACAACACATGCAATTAGTTTGTCTGAGCAATTTCTGTCCCTTCGTCTATGAGAAGTGAAAACTTGTTGTTCTTCAACTCAGAACTGAGGCTATTTGTTTCTGTCTTCCCTAGTACATTTGTTACAATACCAGTACTTTTGGTTCTGTGCAGGTTGATATTCTTAGCAATTTCCGAATCTGGAAATATCTTTTTTAACATCTCTGAAAAGTGGTCAATTGATTTCATGGAAATATTATGTTCACAGAAAAGTGAAGCTAATTTGATCTCAGCAAATTTAACATTCTTGTCCAGTTTATCTGTCTTCTAGATACTTGTACTAGGACGGATCCAGCTACTAAGAGACTGCTGCTTTCTATAACTCAACAGTCTTTTCTTGTGCACTGCGCTTTCACTATGCCTCTTTATTTCACTATGGCCAGCAGTGAACTTGACATCACATGGTTTGAATTCGGCATCCTGAAATACATTAGCCTATGTTACATTTTCTTCTATGATAATACATCCACTTTCTTATCTTCAAAACAGTTATTGCGGGTCTAACCTGTAGCCATACATCTCTAAACTGTTGTTTACTGGGAGTTTCCTTTTCTTCTTTATCCAGCTCCCCGCGGTAACGTCTTTTATTTTTGGGTGTAGAAGGGGAATCAGTCATGCCGCCACTATGTTGTCCCGTTAACGCAGTTCTAAATAAAGGGGTTACACAGGCATAATACTGTTAATACAGCCCAAATACCAAAGAAGATGGCAGAGTGCTCACATCTAGTCCTGCCCGACTCCTGTTTATGTTTACACAGGCAGCGCCAGCAGCTGATGCGCTGTCAGCTGCCAAATTCACGAGAAGCATTTTCTGTAATGACAGGTGACTATAATTACTTATCGTTGAGGCAAAATTCTTCTTTTGACAGAGTAGAGGGTAATAGAGAAAAAAAATGGATTGCCCATTTTGGGCATGTCCCTTTCCGTATATATCATTTATCTTTTGCTGCAAAATAAATATTACTCATATGAAAAATTCGTAATTACCCTATGTTTTGTTCTGATTTTGCAAAAATACCCTACCGCCCTACAAGCCAGGAAATGAGGCTGAATTACCCTACGGTTGGCAACTCTGGCTATCTGGTGCTTGGGTAGCGGCTGTAGTGGGTGTTTTGCTACTATCAAATTGACGGCTCGTGGGTTGAATGGCTTCAGTCTGGCCCGTGGATTTTGCTTGCTACTTATGCCGTGCCTCCAGTCATAAAAATATTCTTGGTTTTTTCATAGTTCGAATTTTTTTCGATTCGATTGTTAAATTTGGATAGGTTGGACTGATTTATGCTAGTTTTGTGTTAGGTTGGATCATATTTTCTTGTGATACTGCAGTTTCTATCTGTATTTTGCCTTCTCAGCTACGGAATTTTTGGTTAAGAAAAAACATTGCTGGCCGTGCACCATGACATGGCTTAGGTTAGAGAAATACTGCATTCAACTTTTCACGTTACGAACGATCCATTCAACATCCCTCATTATGAGTGAGTGTGAAGCTAATTTTGTTCAGCACTCAACCACCTCATTCACAGCTGTTTATGCTCCTCTTAAGTGTTACCACCTCACCATTTTCATTCTTCCTATCTTCTACATCTCCACTGTAGATCTCCTCCGCTGGTTAACCCTTCACTCTTGATTCTTCACCAGTAACTGTTGTAAGGATGGTGAGGCAGGTGGTGGCGAGTGCCAGAAGTATCTACTGCACAGTGCCAGAGGTGCCTTCGTACCTCTTTGCTACTACATGAGAGAGTTTACAAAACTGAGTAGGTCGGCCATAAGAAGGCGAGTTGGTTTATAGTAAAACTGGGCAAGGAAGGTACTGGTGCATGGTTGCCCAGGAGAGTGAAATAGATGATGCAATTTAGAAAAACAAATCGTCCATGGTGTTGTCTGTATCTCGCACTCCCAAATTAGTGCTCGTTATCATTGCCGTGGTGTCTGGAGTCGTTGACCTGGAGAAAGCTGCGTCTCTCGTCAACTTTCTTTTGTTAGGTAATAATCCTGACTGCTCCGGAACGAGGTGGGGTCGGGTGGCGTAGTGGTCTGAGTGAGGGACGGGCTCTTGATATTTTCATCCTTTATTAAGTAAGCTGTATATATAGAGGTCAGCAACATAAGTTTATACACAGCAAAGTGCGCACATTATGATAAATTCAGACAAGATTTGAGAGGATTACAAGAAGGCATATATAAACATTAAAAACGGGCACAAGTATGTCGAATGTAGTTTAATTTATTAAATCATAAAAGTTGTAATGAAGCAACTAGAGTTCTATAGGTTGTATATGCATGAACATTAATTTTACTATGGTACTTTTTACAGCGTTAATAAGACCTCCCTAGGATATTGCTGCTCAGTTTTGGATGACAAAGGTGCGGTAAATTAAGGTAACTGAGTTTATATTCACTTGAGACGTAGTGAGCGGTGTCGTGATGATAGGGGGGGGGGGGTAAATAGAGATGATAGGTGTTCCAAACAATAGGAATGAGACAAAACGCGTAACAATGGACGCAAAGTAAAGACATTTATATCTAGGAAAGAGATGGTTGAACATCGATTCAGAATCATTATAGATGAGAAGTTGTCAAATATGAGTAACGTTGGAAAGTTTCTAATAGGTAATACAGTATAGTGACACACTCCAGTATAATACTAACTTGCCTTTATGGTTTTGGATGTTGCACTTGGTATTTGGTAAAGTAGTTAAATAGTTAGTGAGCCAGGCACGTTATCAGTGAGCCACGCGCAAGACGTCGCTAGGTGGCTCCCCTTCAGTAGGGAGAGCGTGAGTGGGTTAATGACACACTGGAGATGTGAGGGTGGCGGAAGCTAGTTGCGCGGTAGGGGTCACGGGGCACCCCACCTTCCCTTCCTTCACGTCGTTAACGCTCGTTCACCTTGACTTACAATTATCTTTCATGGTTTTTATTTCAATCTACATTATACTTCCACTCCCGTCTTTTGGCAGACATTTCTCCATAAATAATATTGGTGTCAGATGGTCCACATCATTCGTGTACCGTTATCAGGCTTCACTAGTTCACATTTAGTCTCTTTTAATTTATAATTTATTTGCTTAAATGTGATACTTTCTTTTCGTTAACTTTAACATATTGAAATCTGCAGAGTGGTATGGTAAATAAAATCGAACCAGTGTTTGGCTGTATGAATGTATCGTTACTCGACAATTTTTGGTGAGTCATGCTTGCCAAATTCTTAAGGCTAGCCTGACCTGACCTAACTTAACCTATGGCATAGTTACAAAGACGTGGCTTGAAGCAGCTCAAGGAAACGCTGAAACTCTCGATGTAACCCTGGAGAGAACGATGGCAGGTGTCTGCTTAAGTGTTGCCAGAACTTCTATTATAATGTGTGTAATCGCTCATAGGAGCGATTTTGGTTTGTGCAGGATAATAATACCCTTGTCGTTGACGCGATGAGTATAATTCGGTCAAAACCTGTTGACTACATCAGGACACAGTTTGAATAATACTATCAATATACAGTACATATTACACTTATTAAAGTTATTTAGAGTTCTCAGAGGATTCAACAGTTCACAATCACACTCACGTTTTTGGGTCTAGGGTTAGACCAACGAGAGCAACTCTAATGTCCTGCGGGAAGATGTTGGATGACGAGACTCAAGATGTTGCCTCTACAGTAGAAGGCGATAGTCTGCCCCCAGGCAATCACTCAGCTGCTACCAGCTCCATCTCGCTTAGTAAGCTATTCTGAGTTATAAACAGTTTCTTTACTTAACATGTGGCCGGCGCGCACAATTGTGTTTGGCGATAACAATGTGTATTAGGGTGTGTCAATTTAGGGGGTGAACTGGCTTAATTGAAAATCGAGTAATTTGGTAGCAATTTATTGTAGTCTTTAAGCATGCAAAACAATATTCTGGCATAATTTTTTTTTTATAATAAGTCCTACCTACATCAAATGGATTTTTAAATGTACATATTTGTGAATTTATAACATAACCAGCGTTTGCACACATGTTACTGTTTCAAGTTTCAAATTATTATATTTTATTATCCGTAGTCTATTTGAAAGTAACCAATGCCTTCATACTCTCTTTGCTTTGGTTTCTTGTCATCAGTAGTCTGCTTGCTATTTGTGCTTTGATGTAACCTTCTCGCCTCTCGTGGCTGTAAACATGGCCCGCTGCTTCTGTGACCATTTTCACACATCTCTCCACACTTTGAGTGTGGGAAGGCCACTTCGGCACCTGCATTGGAGTCTCTTTAAGGTTTCTCAATTCTTGGCTAGTTAGACTTGTTGTCAATGGTGGCTCTAAGACTTCCAAACTCAAGTCAACCAATTCTGACAATTTGGTGGCATTGACGTTTATTGGGGGAACTTTTCTTGAATG
Organism: Homarus gammarus; assembly: GCA_958450375.1. Classification (NCBI taxonomy): domain Eukaryota; kingdom Metazoa; phylum Arthropoda; class Malacostraca; order Decapoda; family Nephropidae; genus Homarus; species Homarus gammarus. The sequence continues at coordinate 200,491 of CAUDMG010001303.1, forward strand.
AAACGAAAAGTCTCCCAACTGGTCGTCATCTATTAGCGTTCCTCTAATCTTTAGAATGACTTCTACAGCCTCGGTTCGGAGATTGGTACATTGACTGCAAAGCATTGCTTGCAAAACTGCTTCTGATCGAGCATACCAAGCGGACCTTCTTGCCACAGGTAACACGATGTCCCTCACTACCTTCCTCTGTGTTCTTACTAGCTGCAATTGAAACAAAAGGTGATTGGGCCCATCCACCCACATAGGATTAAGTTTCACACTAAACCACTGGGGAAGATAAACTCCAATAATAAATTCAACAATTAACCTCAAATTCTTCAGCACTTTGCCCTTCAATTCGTGTTTGGAAATCCAAATCCTGCAGAAACGAAGAGCTGTAGTTAACCAACGGCTGTGACTGACAGGTCCAATCTCCAAGAGAGCCAATGACTGAGGCACTTCTCCTGATCTTATTGCTTGGGCAATACGATAAGCATAGGATTGATCTGTGCTGAGATCTTTGATGACTCCTTCAGACAACGCCGGAAGGGGAGGGCCAACTTCGAACTTTGGAAAGGTTGTATTTATTTCTAGTTGTGTTGCTTCATCCAGCATGATGCTCTTTGTAGGACCATCAAGTTCCTGGATGAGATGACGAAGAGGTAGCTCGCCTGTATGTAAATCACATACAATCCAAACAAGTCTTCTTCCTAGTTTTTTCTCTAAATGCGTCATTACACCCCCCTGCCATCCGGTGTTCACTGCAGTTGAATCTCCACCAACAGCCTGCAGTGAACTGCCAAGTCCTCTCTCCTGAACCCAACATAAAATATGATCAGCAATGACCTCTGCATGTTTCTTCCCTTCTACTTCAGTTTCGGGAGCAAAGTGAAACAAAAACCGACCACCAGGCTCAGAGCAGACAGAGTAGTGTTCTTCTTTGATGAGACCTGGAAACTTTCTGTTCACTCCCTCTACTTCTAGCAAAACTTTTGTGTCATCTATTCTTCCATCAAACAAAAGACAGGAGAGCCCTCCCTCGCTTAAATCTTTTTCATGCTGATCAGATATTTCCTTCATTATTTTTTCTTGTGCTCTTCTAATTTTATTATGATCTATCACCAAAGATACATCCTCTCGGCTGATGAGGCCTGCATCTATCCAAGCGGCAGTTGCAATTTCTGCAGCCTCACGAAGTCCAGCATGGTGGCGAATACTAGCTAAAGCAATGTTTGAAATATTTCTTGTGTTGTATATCATTTTCTTTGGTAAAGGTTCAGATGGCTCTTTGGAACTATCATCTGATGTTGCTTCCTGTTCATCAGAAGAACTATCAAAGAAGTGATAAACATCTTGACACAGCTCTTCCTCTCTTTGGATGGCTTCTTCACTCTTCATTTTCTTCTTTTGTTCCCTCTCTCGGATTTGTTCTCTCTTCTTGGCATTAGCAATCTGCTTCTTTGTTTCTGAATAATCTATTGAACCCATTTGCATACTTCCTTGGCCTTCTGCCTTTGTCCTCTGTGCCTTTATAAATTCAAGCTCTAAAACAGGGATCTTCTTTTCACGAGGACAACCACAATCAATGTGGGAATTATTTTCTCTCTTACCTGAGTGAGAACAGTTGGATTCAGAACATAATTGTATGGAGCACTTGCAGGTCAAAATGTCAAACAGAGTATCAAGTGTGTGCAGAAATTCATTTTTCCTGGCCAAGTTTCCTTTACCAAGTGATGTTTCAACTGCTTTGTGCCATAATTTCGTTAGTTTTAGCTCAATAGTTCGACACTGATTAATCACAGGTGGTTTGAATAGTGCATTAGCTTTTGTCCATTGATGCAGAAGAGGGACTATCATGTCATTTATGAGTTCTTTATCTGTATAGTTCCTTCTGTCCTTTGCATTTTTTCTCGAAGGAGTAACCCTAATCTTAGCATGTCTCTCACTGTTGGAAGTTCTGATACAGGAAGCTCCTTCCCTTTACCAACTAGCAGGCTCAAGTGGGTTGACAACTGACTTCTTGTCTTCAATTTTGACATCTTCACACTATCTGACAAATAGAAAAATATTTCAATGTTTCATAATTCAATTGTTGTTTCAAAAAATATCAATTTGTTTATCAAAAATGCTGTAACAGAAATAACATAATAATTTCTTAGAACATAATGTTTTATACAATGATATAAGTAACTGCGACAATCAATATGCCCTACTTACAATAATTAAAATGTAGAATTCGTCTGGTAGAGTAGGTGCAAGTGCAATGAGAGCAAACCACCGTCTATGATATCTAGAAGGAGAGTGAGCCGGGCGCCTTATCCTCACGCTTGGTACAAGTCAAAACAAGAATTAAACTGTCCCACACGGAGAGCCTGTTCATGTTCATGTTCTGACATGCATATTGTACACAAGCTATAGAACCATAAAATACTCCATAATCCATATGCTTACATGAGATTAGTTAATATCAAGTGAATAATTCTAATCAAGTCTCATTAATTTGTTGAAATACTGATATTTGAAACTTTAAGGTATAATTGATGTAGGTGAGGGTTATTTCAATTCATTTTTGTTTGCTAATCTCAAGTTTAGACATAAAGAGGCACAATATTTTGACTACCAAATTTGATTTTTAGCATGTTGACAAAATTGACACACCCTAATGTGTATATCGTCGAACTCGATTCCTATTGAGACCAAGGTAGTAATATGCACACACATACATGTACTGTATATTGATTAGCAAAAGGGCTAGGATCACTAACTTGTACATTATAAAATTCAGGAAAAAACTTTTATTTTGGTGAAAAAAAAACCACATTCAACTTAGATATTTACGTCAACGCCAGCTGAAGGATACCGACATCTTAATGATCGCTCTTACACATTTTTAAGCGACGATTGGGTAGAAGGCAGCGTCAGATCAATGTATATAGCAATGATAACTACCAAGATAGTTCGTGACCCAGATTTAAATTACACGTTATTACAGGACCTCGGTGTTGAGTTAGTGAAGGGGGTGCGGATGTTAAGTAACAACGATAACCTATGAACCCAGAAGAGCCCCGGGTTATATTCATGGGTAACGGAGGTAAAGCAAGTGGGTGCTAGCCTACTATAACACTGGTCAACAGCCAGTAGACCGCATATTATAATATGCGGTCTACTGAGCTGGATTTGTCTACCGGGATATTTACAATGTAGCATCCATTAACCTAACCTAGTATGTTAGGCTAAGATAGGTTAGATTATGTTAAGTTAGGTTAAGATCGTAGATTAAGTTAGGTTGGGTTAATGGACGCTACAGTGTAAATATACCAGTAGACCAACTCCAGCTCGGCAGACCACATACTATAAAGTTACTATAGTATAGTACGTCCAGCTCGGTAGACCGCATACTATAGTAGCTCCAACTCGGTAGACCACATACTATAGTAGCACTAGCAAATGGTAAAATGATGGTTGGACTTGAAAGGTTACCTCTGGAAACTGAGCCAGGCGAAGAGAGTCTTGAAGCAACTCGTTAATCATGTGATCATATTTCTACCAGCTCCTGCCCCATGTGAGTGTTGAGTGGCTCATTCATGTGAGTAACGAAGTGGCCCTCGTGTGAGTGATGAGTGGCCCTCCCGTGAGAGTTATGGGTGAAGCAACATGTTTACCGTGCAGGAGGTGGGGTATACAGGGTCACGTCCCGCCTCACTGTTTACATGGGTGGCGGCGTCTGACTTAGTGCCCCATATGGTTCTGCTTCTCTTTCTCTGTTTCTACGTCGCCTTCACTTTGCATGGTGTTCCATCAGTTATTGTTTAACTGGTTATCTGGTAACGTCGTGTTGTACTGTGACAGTACTGTTGATGTCCTCAGGGAATTGTTTTTCTACTGTTGGCTGATATACTTGTGCCTTTATCTTTGTTATTAGTTTTGTTGCGGTGGCGCACTCATTTCTGTCGATGAAGCTTTGTGATGGCGGTGTTAAGGAGAAGGCGCAGGAAGGATGGGGAGGGGTGGACATGTTCCCTGGTGGAGCCACCAGGTGGTGGTGTTGCCTCAGTCTATCATGGTGACCATCCTCCACTTATTGGGTCGCCAAGCTTCTCGTGTAAACTGTTACGGTAGCCTGGTTGATATATTGCTAAAGTAATAATAGTGAACGAGAATTATTTTTTGATATATGGATTTCATTCATGGTGATCTTATGGTGCTTCATCTTGGTGTAATAACGTTAGGTAAATAAAGTCCTCTACTGTACGTCTTTTAGAATGTTGTTTGTGTTGTGAGATGTTCATATCAGTGGACACAATGTGACTTTATATTCATTTATTATAGTTCCGGAGTGTTGTGCCTGTGTGGGCATAACTTTCTGAGGTTGAGGAGGCATTATAAGTTAGTCGTTGCATACAATGGTGACTTGTGGGAGGGTGGGGGCAAGCCGGAGACGTCCCCGGCATCCGTCCCACACTGATGAGACTTGATGGACACACATGGATGCTTGGCCACGTCTGCCTCAGGCTCTCCCGCTAACTGTTGCCATGGCGCTGTTCACTGGTCAGGTAGCTAGCTGGTTGTGCCCGGAGGTCGGCGCTGGCAGTTTCCCCCATTTTGTACTGCTGATTTATATTGAACAAGAACAGGTTTCTTCATCATCTGCGTGTTCCACTGTAATACCTGAGCGATGTCCTCGCCTAGTCCGTGTCTCCATCCCCTGGTGTGGATCACCTATTGTGTTGTGTGTACATCGCAGTCTTGAGCAACATAATGGTAAAAACAACAACTACCAGTCACTCCCAGTCTCAAATGTTCCTCAGCTGACGAACTCGGGAACGCATGCGTATCTCGCTGTCCCAACCACTCTTACCACGCCAGTTCCCAGATCGGCGCCGGTGTCGGTTGTTCTAGGAAGACTGTGGCTGGCTCGACGACCTTCTTTGATTGTAAGAGAAAACTAAGTTGGTGGGATTTTTCTTTGGAATTGTGTTGGAGAGTTTGCCTTGTACCACTGTGTGTGGGGGGGGGGGGGGGCGGTCATGGAACTTCCATATACACTACATACTCTTAATAAACCGCACCTTGTTTGTTAGTCACATTAATTGGCTGAGTAATTTTCTTGGTCTCGTAGGTGTGAATTATTCAATCATTGTATTTTGCACCAAGTAAGCCACCGACTGAATGGCTCATTGACTGATATACTCTAGGGCCGAGTGCTTCACAAAATGACATTTTGATGACGATACGACTCCTGAAATCCTTTCCTTACCTGAACCCACCGTTTCATTAAATCTCGGTTGGTCTGTACCTTCACAAATTGCATCCTTTACCAGCAGAACGGAATGTTTCACCGAGTGGCTTGCTTTCTCTTCCTCTTGTTGTCTGAAGCTCTCACTTACCTCCAACGGGTGTGTAAATACCTCATTGAATGAATCACCTGGACGTCACCGTGTGGCTCCATGGTGTTGGTTCTCTGGGGGGGAAACGTGACCTGCCCGGAAGTGTACCCCGTCTATCTTTGTTGTCCCAACACCACCACCTGATACCTGTGTTGGTTCCTCACACACCTGGCAGCCTCACACACTAACACAGGCTCACACTAACCCACATTCAATACCCCAACACTACTACATCCAGACTCGCACAAAGCCATTCTTATAGTGTCCGGTGTTCCAGCTCACACACGCAGGTGCCTCCATTTATAACGGGTACAGTGGCTGGCGTGTTTTGTGAGATGTGGCACCACCGCCCGCCAGACAACAGATAGGAGCCAATGACGTTCTACGAAGTAATCTATATTAAAACTATAACCGTGTAGGAATTGCTTGTTCCAGACAACGCCCTTTCTGTGCCTCCCCACTGATCAGGGGTGACTCCTGATCAGAGGCGGCCCTGATTGGGTGCTCTGCAACGGCTTCTTGCAGCGGACTTGTGCCGCGACCCCACCGGTGTTACTTACACCAGTGGCTATTGTTCCTCTTTTCTTCCTTCTTTTTCGCTCTAGCCTGGGGACCTGCACCCAAAGGCGTATTCGTCCTTGGGTCCCCCCTGTAACTGTTCACCTCCCTCCCAGGAGTTTGTGAACAAGAAAGGGGGCAGGAGCACTACCCATCCCTCCGCCGAGCCTTCCAAGGTAACCGTGATCGTGCGGGTCCACCTGGGAAGGGGGTCGCAATCCTGAATCCCTACCCCCCCCCCTTCCTAATTAGGTACACTAGCTCACGTCTATAAGTGAGCATTCAGTAACACTAGGGAAGTAGGATCCCCTGACGGGGCTTCCGGGACAGAGTCGCGGGAACCACTCTACGACCACTCGACCAACAAGGGGCGGTGGGGGTGTTGTAATTCCTGTAACAAACTCCTGTCCTGGAATAGGTAGGTCTCCAATCTGAAATCACGCAAGGGTGGCATGTCCACCACATACTCTCTGGAATGAGGGCACACCGGATACGGATACGCTCCCATGAAGGGGGCGTGACTGACGAAAGAAAAACCGAATTGGCAAGACTCCTTTCTGCAACACTACTTATCAAAATATTCAACCTCATCACGACCAAGGACTCCTTCATCGCCCTGTGCCTGACTGAGAATGATGTCGACTTACTCTTATCGAACGACAGCACAAGGAAACTCAAATCCGCGAAATTTGAAGTTGCAGTCCCTCCTCAACTCCGAGCGAGGAAATCAATTGTGGTCAAACGACTAGGTAAAGCAATCACCGAAGAATCTAGTGAACAGCAATTGGTATCTGATATAGAAGACAAAAACGAATGGGCCAAGGTGGAGGAAGTGGTCAAGCTGCCCAGACTGCCATCCATGCTGAAAATACGATTCACGGAAATAGCCATGGCCCAAAAAGCAATCTAGGAGGGACTTTGTCTCTCCTATACCACGTCAGCAGCAGCCAGGTGGAGCAGGAGGAATTCTTCCCCATCATTCCATGCTGGAATTGTTACCAATATTCACACATGGCAACAGACTGCCCTAACTAGGACACCAAGCACTGCTCAGAATGCGGGAATAAGGGGCACACCTTCAGAGAGTGCAAAAACAAAGATAACCCCAAGTGCCTAAACTGCGAAGGAGATCACAGAACACTGGCCACTCGCTGCCCCATACGGAAAGCAATAGTCAACCAAAAGAAGGAGAAGGAGAGGGAGAAGACACAGGAACAGCAAAACAAGACATATTCAGCTGTGACAAAACTAACCAGAGAAACGACAAAGATCCTCGAAAAAGTCGCCACACCACCCCCCGCAAACCAACCTATTGTGCTTCAGCTTGGAAATAATCTTTCCGTAAAAATAATGACCTCCATAATCCACGCCCACATCATGAATATAGCCAGACCTGGAACTTTTGCCAAGGCAGCAAGGGACATGTTCGCCGTCAACAACCTGCCAGACATGGAATTCCCAAACGATGTGCCTTCTTCTGAAATCTTCAACTTCATTTACAAATCAGAGAGCTCTGAAATTCAAATACCAACAACTCACGAACCATCAACTCAAGAACAGATTACCTCAGGCACACAACCCGAGCCAGCAAGCGAGGAAGAATCGATGGAAGACACAAGCGAAGATGAAACCACCACAATAACAGAACAAGCCGCCAGAGTCAACACCCAAATAAAGAATCAAGCAGGAACTAAGGCACCACCTGCTACGGAGAACAAAGACCTAGGGCATGAAACTGGTATTCGATTTTACTCCACTACAGCTCCCCCTATAGTCTCAACAGAAAGACTATTGGCAGAAATAAGGCAAGGCAAGATTAAATACACATACTCAGACAAAAACCTAGATGACACACATATTGAAACACTATTCAAGAAGGGAAGAATCCTCACAAGACACAACAGAATAGAGAGAGTTGATCAGTCAACATATAAAAAGATCCGCCTGGGCCTGGACAGGAGGGTGTCAGGGGAGCACCGGTCAGCAAAAATGGCGCAAACCAGCTCTAGGCACCAGCCTTCATAATAAATAGGCTTAAAATAATCCAACATAATGTCTTAGCATGGATCCCACAAAGAGCAAGCGAATTATACAACACATACCGTAACATAGACCCAGATATTATTCTCATCAATTCTCATGGTAAGAAAAACTCAGAAAAAATAAAACTATTTAACTACACAGTCTACCAAAAAAACAACCAAGACACACCACATGATGGAATTGCCATAGCCATCAAACGAAACATACAACACAAGATACACGACTCATTTCAAGAAAACTTTCTGGCGATCGAAATTAACTGCCCAACAGGACCTATTATAATCGGCACCTGTTACCTCCCTCCGAGAAGACCCATATTCCCACTCGCAGACATGCTCAAACTCCTGAGAAGAAACATACCAGCATATTTCTTGGGTGATTTAAATGCACGACATCGCGTCTTGGGGAACCAGGACAACAACGCCGTGGGCAAGATTTTAAACACATAACTGAGTCACGGCAACGCAATACACCTTGGCCCGGAATTCCCCACATACATCAGAGCAGGTCAAGTCGGACATCCAGACATAGTACTAACAAACCAGCATCACCATCTTAACCTGCAAATGGAACCCGGCCCAATAACCACCAGTGACCATCTCCCTATCGTAGCCACACTCTCCACGTCGCCAATACAGATCCCTGCCAGGATGAGATACAGCTACAGCCAGTCCAACTGGGAGGAATTCCAAAAGGAGTTAAGCAACCACCAAATAACCCAACTAAACAACAAACACACCTCCCAAATAGACAGCACGCTGGAGACATGGTACGGAAACGTGATCCAAGCAATGGAGCACCACATACCCACGACCACTCACCGCACATTACCACACCCCCAATACTCACATCAATCAAGAATTCTACAGACACAGTTCAGTAATTTATTCAAATTAATCCTAGAACAAGGATGGACGCCAGAATACAGAATACAATATTACACCATACACGAACAACTAAGAAACATGTCCAAACAAGCATACGTGAATAACTGGGAGAAATTAATAGCAGACACAGAAGCAATTTACCACAACACGAAATAATTCTGGCGAAAAATTAAAAACCTAATGGGAATCTCCAGCAACGAATCAAACTACATTTTAAACAGCAACCAAATCAAATTAACTGAACCCAAAGAACAAGAACCTGAATTCTGAAAATACTGGAGCAAAATTTTTCAAATAAGCCAGGAAGACAACCTGAACTTCTGTATGAATACCGAGCAACAAGTAACCGATCACATGACACACACAACCACATCTGGCAACCAAGTCCCAACATAGACATAAACGCTCTGGACGATCTTTCCACACTGATCAAACCAATCACCGCAGAGGATATTCACAAAACAATAATCAGTTTCAAGAACAAGGCCCCGGGCATCAGTAAAATAAACAAACCCGTACTCCAGCATCTACCAATCAACATGATACTCCAACTGAGAAACATTTTTAATGCATCACTTGCCTCTGGCTACTTCCCAAGGAAATTTAAAACAGCAAGCATCAGACTTATACCAAAACAAGGTAAATCCCCAATCCAAGTATCAAATTACAGACCAATCTCTCTTCTAGAAACACCGGGAAAAGTCCTAGAAAAAATAATTAACCACCGACTGAGAACACACCTTGAATTTGAAGAGAAGTACAACCCCAGACAGCACGGATTTAGAAAACATAGAGGAACCCATACAGCCTTAGCCCTAATTTACGAAAACATAGCAAACGCGATGCACAACAAGGAGCAATGTAACGTAGTATTAAGGGACGTAGCAAAAGCATTCGACAAGGTCTGGCACCTAGGGCTCAAATACAAAATTACCACCCAAGAACTTCACAACAACTTTACTTCCTTTCTTTGTAACTTCCTCGACAATAGAGAGGCCAAAATTATCATTGGTAATCACAAAGGCCCAAGCTTCAAATTATACAGCGGAGTACCACAGGGAAGTAACCTCTCGCCCACACTACACAATACACACAGCGGACATGCCACCTCCTATACACGGAGAATACGTAGCTTATGCTGATGACGTCACCCAAATCATCCGACATCCAGGCAAGGGCAAACAGATGATGGCACGGAAAACAGCCCACGCCATCGAGCAAATCAACGAATATGAAAAAAAGTGGAAAATTCAAACTAATACACAGAAACTAATGATAATGCACATTGCCAAAATAAACCCAGCACCACTCACAGTCAACAACGTACCTATACAATACTCCAACGAAGGCAAAATTTTGGGACTCACAATAACAAGAACAGGCATAGCAAAACACATAAAACAACGCAAACAGACTGCCCAATCACAACTCACGAAACTACGACGATTCAGCAAAATGGACACCAAAATTCAACTACATCTATACAAAGCACTTGTCCGCCCTCACCTAGAATGTCCACCAATACCACTCATCACGATCAGCAAAACCAGCCAACTTAAACTTCAAGCAGAACAAAACAAAGCTATCCGTAGAGCATCAAAGCAACTCCCGCCATACACCACCAAAATACAAGAACTTCACGAATTATACAATATCGAACCACTGAACATACGTACACACAGCCAAGCACAGAGAATATGGACCAAACTTGAAGAGATGGAGGACCCATTATTCTCCAAGTTAAAAGAAGGAACTACTAAAACACACAGCTGGTGGCCCAAGAGCCTCCATGCTGACACAGCAGAACAAGACCCACTTTACACATATATGTGAACAAATAACACCACCATCGGACAAACAAAAATTAACACCCATTACAATAATGATGATATTTAGTAACTTGTTCCATTCATCCACTACTATGTTTCCAAACCAGTGTTTCCCTATTTCACGCCTAAATCTAAATTTGTCTAATTTAAAACCATTGTTACGAGTTCGCTCCTGGTTGGATAGTTTGAGTACCTTTGTAATGTCCCCTTTGTTTAGCCCTGCCTTCCACTTATACACCTCTATCAAGTCGCCCCTCGCTCTACGTCTCTCAAGGGAGTGCAAATTAAGATGCTTTAACCTGTCTCTATACTCAAGGTTCCTAATGCCCGGGATTAGTCTTGTCATTCTCCTCTGAATTCTTTCCAAGGATTCTATATCCATTCTGTAATACGGTGAACTGCGTAATCCAGGTGTGGTCTCACAAGAGCAAGATACAGTTTTAGGATGACCTCGCTAGTCTTGTAACTAACACTCCTTTGTATGAACCCAAGTACTTTATTAGCCTTGTTACGAGCAAAAACACATTGTTTACTTGGCTTAAGGTTCCTACTTATCATTACTCCTAAATCTCTCTCGCAGTCGGATTTCTCTATGGCATCGTTGTTCATCTGGTATCTGGTTTCCCTGTTTACATCTCCTATACTGAGTGCTTTACATTTGTCGACGTTGAATTTCATCTGCCATTTTTCAGACCATTCGAAAAATTTGTTTAGATCTTCCTGTAGTTTTGCCGAGTCCTCTTCAGATTTGATAACACGTCCTATTTTAGTGTCATCAGCAAATTTACTTATGTTGCTGTCTATGCCGATATCTATGTCGTTTATGTATATAATAAATAATAATGGTCCAAGTACTGAGCCTTGGGGAACTCCACTTGTGACGTTGCTCCAATGGGACTTAGTGCGGTTAATGCTCACTCCCTGTTTCCTGTCCTGTAACCACGCCCTAATCCATTTAAGGATGTCACCTTTGATGCCATGAGCTTCTACCTTTCTAATTAGTCTTTCGTGGGGACTCTGTCGAAGGCTTTGCTAAAGTCGAGATATACCACATCATAATTGTGCCCCTCGTCCACCGATTCGAAAACTGATGAAAAGAATGTTTATAGATTAGTTAGGCAAGAACGTCCGCTTGTGAAGCCATGCTGGGAATCATTGATCAATCTGTGCTTCTCCAGGTGATTTCGAATAGAGTTTGAAATGATTGCTTCCAGTAATTTGCCTACTATTGATGTTAGACTGATTGGGCGGTAGTTAGAGGATAGTGATCTATCCCCCTTCTTGAAAATCGGTATTACATTTGCTATCCTCCAGGATTCTGGTACTACACCTGTTTTTAAGGACATGTTAGACAACTTTGCTAAGGGCATACTAAGCTCTTCCTTACATTCCTTTAATACTCTGGCAAATATCTCATCGGGACCAGGTGACTTATTAGGCTTTAGTTTGTCTATTTGCTTGCTAACATCGTTACTAGTCACTACAATCTCACTTAATTTGTTTTCTTCACTATCTCTGAATAGAGTCGGTGCCTCGGGTACCATGTTTAAATTTTCGGTGGTGAAAACTGTTGAAAAATATTTATTCAAATTATTGCTCATTTCTCCATCGTTATCAGTGAGCTCGCTGGAGTCTGACCGTATTGGTCCAATCTTTTCTCGTGTTTTAGTTTGATACATTTTGTAGAATCCTTTGGGGTTTGTCTTCGCCTACCTTGATATCCTTACCTCATTATTCCTCTTTGCTTTCCTTATCTCGGTTTTAACCCTACTCGCCAATACCCTATAATAGTCCCGGAGGTGAATTTCGCCACGATTTATCCTTCTACCTATAGCCTTCCTTTGGCCAATGATGTTCTTTAAATAATTATTTATCCATTTAGGGTCATTGTTGTCTGATCTGAGTTTTTTGTATGATATGTTCTGCCTTTGTGCATTAAGTGACTCACTATTTAAATTGTCGTGGAACTCGGCAAGCTCAGATCTCGTTATCAGGTCTGTGTCATCTGTCAGGTTCACGGCCAAGCGCAACACCCCTCTCTCAGCTGCCTCTTTAAACTGTCAAAGTTTGCCCTTCTGAAATCTGGTACTTTAGTGGAATTTTCCTTACGTCTGCCCTGAAAATCTAACTGGAATCGAATTTCTTTGTGATCGCTGTTTGCAAGTTCGTTCCCTACCTCGACATTGCTAATGAGGTTTTCTCTGTTCCACAGAACTAAGTCCAGTATATTATTACCCCGTGTGGGTTCGGTTATATGTTGACTTAGGAAACAGTCCTGGATCGGCTCGAGAAAATCCTCTGATTCTGAGTTACCCGTAAGGTCGGTCCAATCTATTTGGCCAAGGTTAAAGTCGCCTACTATACAGACTTTGTTGTGTATGGAAGCCCTGCGCATTTCATCCCAGACAAGTCCCTCATTGACGCTATCAAGATTGGGGGGGTCTATATATTACTCCTGTGATTAATTTTTCCCGACCGTCGCTTAATTCTATCCAAATTGTTTCTGTATTCCTCTCAGTTTTTATTTCCTTATTTATTTCACACTTCAGATTATCCCTAACATAGATTGCTACTCCGCCTCCTTTTCTGGTCTGCCTATCGGTATGGAACAGTTTGTAACCCGCAATTTGGTATTCGACTGGTAACTCAAGTGTGTCTAGGTTGATCCATGTTTCAGTGAATGCAATTATATCGATTTTTTCGGTACATACCAAGGCCCTAATATCATCCATTTTGTTTCTCATACTTCTACTGTGCGCGTAATATACATTTCGGTTAGTCGTGTTCTGAGTCCTCCCCTTACCGCGTTTAGTTTTAAACTCCCTGTCTAATTTAGTTTTGTCATCATTCCTAACACTATTTCCCTGTAGTCTTTCACTTTGTTTACCGGCTCCCACTGCAGTCTCCTCCATCCCCGTGCCCATATGTTCTCTTAGCAGTTTAAAGACTTCGATATCTTTTGAACTGCCCCCTCTAGAGCCCCAGCCAGGGTTGCTACTCCATCCCTAGACAGGTGCACCCCATCCCTAGCATAAAGGTCCCTTCTGCCATAGAAGTAGTCCCAGTTGTCATTGAATGGGACTGATATTGACTTGCAATATCTGTCAAGACGGTCGTTGACACCAACTGCCCTTGACAACCATTCACTGCCAACTCTCCTTCTAGGCAGGACACCGCATATGATAGGGATCCCTCCCTTAGTCCTAATACGATCTATGGCTGTCTTGAACTTATCAAGAAGCTCTTCGCTCCTACACCGGCCAATATCATTGCCTCCGGCACTGAGGCAGATAATGGGTTTGTTCCCATTACCAGACAAGATATTGTCCATCCTGTCAATTATATCCCCCACCCCAGCTCCTGGCAAACACACCCTCATCCTATTTTTGTTGGTTGTGAACAGGTGTGAAGGCTAATGCTATTACTCAGTGGAGATGACTATTGTGCACCAGAGAGCGGGAACTGACCATGAAAGAGAATCCAAAGATAAAACGTTTTTAATATTTGATTTTTATACATTAATTTCCGATGATTTCTGATGATTTATCATCAGTGGTGAAAAATAAAATATTTCTCAGTTGTGGTTGAGGGAGTGTAACTGAATACCAGCTAGAATGCAGTGAACGATGGTGACGAGTGGGAAGTTAATGTTGCCAAGTAGTCTTACTAATGGGGCGAGGGATAAGCTCGTTTATCATTCCACAGAAAGGGAGACGTGACAGATAGAGGAACAGAATAAGAGGGAAGGTAGAGGGAAAGTAATTTTAGATTAACGAAAAGAGCCTGAACCAGTGTTCCCACAAGTTCAGATGAAGAATTCCCTAGACTAAGGCTGAAAATTCCCTAGATTGGATCAAAATTCCCAAAATCCATTTTCCACACACACACACATACTCAGGCCCTGAACTTGAATGGACGAGTTGACGGTTCTGGGCAAACACAAAAAATACACTGCCACGTTCGAAGACTGATACGGTATATATAATTTTTAATAAAAGTTTAAAGTCCTGCCATAATAGTCGAGATAACTTTATTTCTCTAGAAACAGGACCGCCATTTGCAATGATGTCACTAGTTTCAAACGCAGCTGGGCTGCAGTCGTAGGGAGTAGATAGGATGGCCTTTTCAGACCCCAAATGCCAAGTTCAGGTAAGTTTTAAGGGTGGTTTTATTTATGGTCAAGTCATGGACATTCGTAAGTGAAGAAATGTACCGTGAAGAGCATCTTCAAACATCGGTTGGATAGATATATGAGTGATAGAGTTTGGGCGTAAATGGGCCTGCCCAGTATGGCCCGCTGCAGTTTCCTCCATTCTTATGTTCTCTTGGACATTAAAAACCTCTCATGTTCACACCAGCTCAGCTGTCATGTACTCTTACCTGGTAGACTTTCACTTGTTTTTCATTGCATTTACAGAGTATATCAGTACTAGATGGAGATACGAGTAAATTTAGAAGTGATGACATTGTCTGGACTTTGTTTTGAGAATGCCTGGTGCTAGGTAAACATGCCAACATAGTGCTGTTATTGTTTTGATGATTCACTAATGAACCACTGGGATATATCATCATTTATACTAATTAATGGGTAAAATTTTACTTTAACTTCCTTAAGTATTTTGATGTTTAGATTCGAGATAGGCTATATTGGGTAAATTTTAAGTTTTGGTCATCCCTGTACTGTTTTTTCTGATGGTTTGCTATGTATTATGAACGATTTAGACCTTCATTTCTATCAGAAATCACTAGTTTTAAGTTAACCCCCCTTTACCGATGTATGTTAAGCTAAGCTTATAACTCATCATACCCTAACCTAACCTAACCTAACCTATGATCTGTATTTTCTTATGCGATCGAAAATGTTTTGCGACAGAAATCCTGTAGAGATAATGTGTCTTATTGTTTAAAGTACGTTTTCCCATAGTTAGAATCATAAGGTTCCCCAGATGACCAAAACAAAAATAAAATAAATATTGTTTGGAATGTTTATACTTTGAAATTTGTTGTATGGGCAGTTATTATCCACTGAATTAGCTAATGTGCTTAGTATTATTTATATAATCAAAATAGTACAATTAATTATATGATAATATTTATTTACAGAGCCGATCAGCCGAGATGGTTGGACAACTACAGCTGGTTGCTTACCGCTGGGAAACTCACCCCCAACCAGTGACGTCACAACCAATCACAGAGTTTTTCGCAGCTACGTGACTTTTTAGCAACTTTAACCCTTATTTTTGACACTTTTTCGCCCAATTTATTTAAAAATATCATTACCATAGTGAATTTAAGCGTTTTCTTTATCCATTGACCTGCCATCTTACAAAAAAATGTCGACCGTCAACTCGTCCATTATCGTGCAGTAAGAGGCTGTTGTTTTAATTTTAGCAGTTTCAAATGGCAGGTTATTTCGAAAACGTACTCACGTCTCTAGAGCAGGCAACAAGTCTTGGGCATGGACAAATTCCTCACTTTGAAAACTTTTTGATACCTGTATAGTGTATACGGCAAACTCCCCAACAAATACTACACTAAGTACTTGTATACATAGCTTCAGGGCAGAGTCGCGACCTTTTTTGTCTTAGTGACTAAACACAGATCTTCAAGCACCTGCATCCTCTACCTAACAAGTTTTATTGACATTTAAGGTACAAGGTCGGTCGTTGGTAAGCACAATAAAAAAAGCTCAAAGAATCACACGAGTTAAAACAGATTTTTATACCATATTCTGTTTCTTTTAATTCCAGACTTTTTAGTAATTCGCATTTGTTAACTTAGGTTTGCATAACGAATTGTGTTGCTTTTTTCTATTCGAGTCATGAGTTGCATTCTTTACTAGTAGAAAGCAAAGTCATCCAGTTACAACAGCCGAAATTAATGTGTAATGAGCACCAGGCCTCAATATACCACTGTAAATTACTAATGACTATTTTTTTTTGTTAAATGCACAATCCTTCTACGGCATATTTTATGTAATTTTTATCTGCAACCAACAATTTAGATTCAGGTTGACAGAATATAAAGGGTATAGAATGCTTTCCTTTCTGATTCGCCATAATGTTTCTTTCAGTGACCTTACAGTTAAACACTGCCCTGCTATTTCTAGTTGTGCCAAGGATTAAAGATTAATTAGATATAGACGGGATATATCCCGAATACTGTATTAGCAAGTTAGATTGCACACTGTTGTAGTGGTATGTCAACACGAATATTATTCCGAGGAACTCACTTATTTGTTCTTAGTTATTGTAATTTAAAGTCATAGAAAGTAAAATGTTAAACACACACACACACACACCTCGCGTTTCATACCAGCTGGATTCGGTAAAATGCTACTGACACCACATAAGAGGCACGGGCAGTTTCCCAATGAGGTTCACGGCGCCATCAGCTCGATGAACAGGCTTTGTGTGAAATATAACAGAGTCTAGAACTGCTTTTAGTGTCCTTGTGGCCTAGCCGGTAAGCGTTCCCTAGGGCCACCCAGTAGGTCGAGGGTTCGATTCCTTGCTGGTGAGGTCGTTGATTATATGTTCAAAGTCCGCGTGTTAAATGGACTAAAAATGAAGTATATATATGTACCTCGCGTTTCATACCAGCTGGATTCGGTAAAATGCTACTGACACCACATAAGAGGCACGGGCAGTTTCCCAATGAGGTTCACGGCGCCATCAGCTCGATGAACAGGCTTTGTGTGAAATATAACAGAGTCTAGAACTGCTTTTAGTGTCCTTGTGGCCTAGCCGGTAAGCGTTCCCTAGGGCCACCCAGTAGGTCGAGGGTTCGATTCCTTGCTGGTGAGGTCGTTGATTATATGTTCAAAGTCCGCGTGTTAAATGGACTAAAAATGAAGTATATATATGTACCTCGCGTTTCATACCAGCTGGATTGGGTAAAATGCTACTGACACCACATAAGAGGCACGGGCAGTTTCCCAATGAGGTTCACGGCGCCATCAGCTCGATGAACAGGCTTTGTGTGAAATATAACAGAGTCTAGAACTGCTCTTAGTGTCCTTGTGGCCTAGCCGGTAAGCGTTCCCTAGGGCCACCCAGTAGGTCGAGGGTTCGATTCCTTGCTGGTGAGGTCGTTGATTATATATATATATATATACAGTATATATATACTGTACAGTATATATATATATATATATATATATATATACTGTACAGTATATGTATATATATATATATAAATATTGTTTTACTCTAATCGTAATTCAGTAATTGTGTCGTCGACAGGGGAGAAAATAGGTAAAAACAAGCAATTTTCTTTATACCCTCGCCTGTTACCCTTAACCTAAATCCTCTTACCTCATCTAAACGACGTAATTGGCCACCTAGCGTTTCCCAGAAGAGAATAATTACAGGTGCAGGTTTTGCAACGAGTCATAAGACAATTAAAATCACCGTACACAATCCCCTTCCCTGGTGTAATGGTATACCATTAATCATGAAGTCGAGAGACCGTAAACTATTCCTTCACACGTCAGTAATCTTCA
This sequence comes from Homarus gammarus, assembly GCA_958450375.1. Taxonomy (NCBI): domain Eukaryota; kingdom Metazoa; phylum Arthropoda; class Malacostraca; order Decapoda; family Nephropidae; genus Homarus; species Homarus gammarus. The sequence goes on from CAUDMG010001303.1 coordinate 218,678, forward strand.
CTTCCTGTTCTTAGTGCCGCTAGGACCCACTAGGACTGGCTGAGACCTGAGAGAACCCACGATATCTCATCAAACAACAGATAAACTTCTTAATACCCACTAAGAGTAAATGTCTGAAAATCTTTATTGCATTACATAAAAAAATGTAGATTCACGAAAAACCCACATAAATACGGGGTAATTCACCGCTACCCACCATAACCCACCATAGGCTACCCTAGTCCAGCAGATTATCTCATAGTGTCTTGTAATGTACCAGGTTATGCAGAAATTGTTGTTAACTCACGAGAATCTAAACATTTACCATAACTGATCTGGATTCAACGGAACCAGTGAAGAACCAGTAAATCCCTCCCAGGATGTATGAGAACTCATTCCCTTTCTTCTCCACAGCTGCTGCCCACCAGTGGCACCTTGTGAGTCACACCCTACCACCACAGCTGCCTCAGATAGGTGGGGCACATGTACACACACACACCACGATAAAAGCTGCAGTTGTCTCGGTGCACACACACACACACACCAAGGCGAACATTGCAGGTGTCTCACACACCATATTAAACACTGCAGGTGTCAAACGCATACCACAATAAAAACTGCATGTGTCAAACATACAGTACATACCAAGGTGTACTGTGAGGTGTCATACACAGAAGAAAATTACACAATGTCATTAACTTAGACTATAAATATTTCCGAATTATTAAAAATCAAGGTCTAGAATGGAATTGCCATGCTTGCTATAGCAATTTTTTTTTCAGCGAGGAGAAAATGTAGAATAATATTTTAATATTAGGTTAACTAAACTTACCAGAATAAGTACGAGCAAGATTATATTGGCATTGTAAGTGTAGTTTCCTTAGTCTAAAGGGCTTATGTAACTTTTGATTTGCTAATCCTGTATAGGTGATGCAGGGTCCCACAGTCCCCACGCTTCACAGATTTTCGTTTGTTTGTGTGCGCATGTTGTCGGGCGAGGTGGACACTTGGGGTCCGGTCTGCGACCAGTTTGGCTTGAGTTCTCGCTGCATGTCGCTCGTCGCTCCCGCTCCAGGGCCTCATAGCAGGGGCCCTGGGGTCCATAGTTACCCCATGGGACTCATGGTACACCTGAAGTTCCCTCGCATTGTGTAGAAGAGATATTATGGTTTAAAGTGAAATACAGTGAACAGTAGTAGTGTGTTGGTGTCCGCTCATTGTCATTGTCATTGTTTGAGGTAACACAGAGCCCCGCTATACTGAGTCTTAGACAATCGGGTAAATAAAAAACTGAGGTTGGACAAAATTCTACTAAGAGATTTTTCACCTGGAGTTGGTTGCTTGGTACCTCTTATGACCACTAGTCAAACCCCACCCAATTCCACTCATGACAACTGCTCCATTTCGGTCAAATCCAAGATGCCCGCCGTGAGACTCCATGCAAAAGTAAAAGTAACATAACTTTCGACATATTTGATTTAAATAAACAAATGAGGGGCATTTTTGTGATAATTTGAGGGTGTCCGGTTCATTAGAAATGGTTTCGTGGTAATCAGAGATCAAGGTCACAAAATATGTCAAGGTCAAGCTCATTTTGTCCGTTCTTCTAGTTTCAAGCTGGCTGCTTTTGCTTTACAATCAAGCTTGTCTTTGCTTTATTTTGGATGTATTTCAAGCCACACGAATAGGAAAACTTACATGTAAATAAAAAATCACTAGAATATAACATTTATTGAGTGAATTACAGATTGTTTTACCCCTCTATATATCAGAAATATTCTGCAGATTCAGCGAAACTATAGACTTCTCCATCTTCGTCTTCATGGATCTGTCCGTTTTTGTATGTGATACCCTTGCACTGCCTACAGGTAGAGGTGCAGAAGAGTCTATTTTTCTTGCAAGACCACCTGTTCTTATTACATAGACCTTTGCAATTACCATACATCATCCACAACAAATCATCTCGGATTCCAGGTTTCTTTATACGGGTCGGCTTCCACATCTGGCTGGCCTGGCCAACTACCTTTAGCTCCCACCTTCAGTCCTCTGGAGGTAGATCTATCTCTCCCCAGCCATGCTTGCACCTGAACATGAAACATATTATAGTCACATGAAGTCATGGTAAACCAACAAAATAAACTGGTATAAAATACAAATTAATTGTTTGGAGACCTTAAAATTATTCGATGTTATTGTATCAAAATATGTCAACTACATAGCTCTAAAAGGCTACTACACCTTATCTGGTGATACGCCCTCAGTGAATGATATTTTGCAACATCAGATGTGGGAGGCAATGTCTCAGCAGCAACATACTGGGGTGATGTTAAAGCCTTCTCCCTGAATTTTGCCTCTCGTCCCAAGTTCAAGCTGGACGTACAGCTATAAAGTGCCATTAGAGCCACCTCACACTCAGACACCAGCACAAGCCGACCAAGGCACTACTGAGTGGAAAATCCAAGAAAAGAAAAACAAGACTCACAGCAGTCCGCCCATCAGAAACCAGTAATCAAACCAAGAAACACACAAGAGATCAAGCCGACCTGAAGTAAGAAAAAATAAAGTTGCCCAACACGACATCTTGGCGCCATTCACCCTCCGGTCCCCGCCCCTCTGCTGCCGAGCCCGGCCATTCACCAGTCAGAGCACAGCTCGCCTTCTTCCCATGAACCTTCTTCCCCCCTGTCACTAGCCATTGATTGATTGATTGAGCCAGCTCACCAGCTTCCTCAAAGTTGGCTGCAGTCTCATCTGGTGTCAGAAATACCTCTGCAGATTTCTTCAATTTCTCAACCTTTGCTATTGCTGTGGCTTTGCCAATACCATATGGACCTGGCAAAGTATCATAGCCACTAATGCTGTGGATGAAGGGGAGAGATTCACACAGCTCCATGTTGAGGCCTGGTTTGCTTAGACATCTTCATGTACACCTGCTCGTTTTCCAGGGTACTGTGATACGTGAGGAGGACTAGAATATCAGTATCCTCAGCGATGACGATAACTGGATTGGTAGGGGCTTGGCTACACACAGAGGTAGCAATCATGAAGTCAGAATCTGCAGCAGCACTGCTTGTTATGTGAGTTGGCAAGAAATGCCTTCTTGGTCATGGTGACCTCCATTTCTGGCAATAAATCCAAGTCGGCACCGGCCTCTCTGCCACCTCTCCTCTGGTGCTGCTCATCCTTGGTAGTTGGGCCATGATAATCGTCGAACACCACCAGTGGTTCTCTGTAGCTCTCCTGGACGAACACAACACACTTCTTTATGAGGAAGCTATATGTAATGCGCTTAGGCCATGGTAGCTTTTGGAGAAGGCTTCCACCATCCATAACACCTACCGCATCCAATTTAGTACAGCAAGGTACAATGCATGACGGCACCTCCTTGGTGAGCACATGAATCAGCTCTGATTTATCTGCAGGACGCATGAGTAATTTGGTGGTGAACAGAGCGAGCTGATGGATATGAGCACAGTTGGCATTAAAACAGAGAGGGAGGGTCACCTTTGCTGACCCCTGCAACTATCAGGCGCTGGTATGGAAGCTGAGGGTCAATCTCAATCTTATCTTCTCCAATGCTTACATACACTGCAGAGGCAAGAGACTTGACCTAATTTTTTTTTGTGAGAACTTGAACTGTTCCACCAATTTTCCAACGATGGACTCTATGATGGCTTTACCCAAATTCTCCGCACCATCAGGGTTGACCCTCCTCTCTGCAAGAAGACCCGAGAACAGACTGCGGAGTTCAAGTGCGGTTGAAAATGGTTCGCTCTCGTGGAAGAATACTACTCGCTTTTGGATGTCAGCCATGTCACTGGTGATTTGAGCATTGGAGAGATCTTTGTGGTCAGATTGAGCACTCGAGTGTGTGGCAAGGATGGCTAATCCCATTACAGCCTTAGTGACCTCACATATTAGCATTGAAAGGAGAAAGAGAAGACGGGTAATTTAATAATAAACATAAGGAATGCTAGGGAAACATAACTGCACAACCTAAGTATGCTATCAATGATATGCATTAATTATTATTTTTTTTATATTCACCCAGCCTCCAGTTTGGTATTGGAAAATTAACTAAATATAATATTTCTTTATAAAAGGATGACTTGACCTTGACCCTTTTTGTGACCATGATCTCTGATCACCTCGAAACCATTTCCAATGGATCGGACACCCTGAAACTATCCAGAAAAACCCCTCATTTGTCTATCTTAGTCAACTGTATCATAAAGTTGCGTTACTTTTACTTTTGCATGGAGTCACACGGCGGCCATCTTGGATTTGGCTGAAATGGAGTGAAATCGGGTGGGCTTTGACGAGTGGCCATAAGAGGTGCCAAGCAACCAACTCCAGGTGAAAACCCTTTTGGTGGTATTTTGTCTAACCTTCACTAATGAAAGTTGTCTTAATTTACCAGACTCGAAGGACCCGCAGGAACCACGTGGTGGCAAGTACTTTTTTTTTTCAAATGTATTGGAAAGACAGTGATTTACAGCACCGAACGAGCAAAGAGACGTTTGTTGATAGATTATTTGGAGTCTGGAGAGTTTTTACTATATAATTATGTAGGTTTGAAGTGTTTTGCTGCTGAAATATGAACATGCTAGTGTTGGAAGAAATGCGTTTGTTTTTCACGGAGACAAAAGGGGCGCTGAGGTTGAAAGTAGTGCGTTGCTTCAAACGTGCATAGGAAAGTGTTTACTAATGTTATTTTCATTTTGCAGGTTATAATTACTTTTCAGAAACATTATCAATGACTTTTACGAGGTATGTGTCAAAAAATCTCAGTAATGATAAAATCCATGATTTATTATGGGGAGACAATGATGACACGGACGTGGACCAACCCCTTTGGTGGTGAGGAGGAAGAGCTGTAGGCCTGTGTTTCTCTGCTAAGGGGATGCTTAAATGATTTTTCCTTCAATATATTTCCTCAGGGACATACTGAGCACTGGTTGACCAATATCTCTCATGTGCATATGCATATTTTTAAAGAAGAACTTGTATCTCAAGCTCAAGAATTGTGAGCGGCTTACACCCGTAATTTTAAACACCCGTTTCCGTCGACGAGAGTCGTCGTGTTGACAACCAGTTTTTACAAATGAGTCTCCAAACTACAGTGCTCGATGGGAGGCTTGGCAGGTAAGATAGACGAAGGGAATTGAAATAGATAAAAAAATTAATCATATATACATGTTATCTTTAAGAGGAAATATTTAATTGATCAGTAACACAAAAATATAATAGTCGTAATTATCGTCGAAAACGATTTCTCAGGAAAATTGTGCTTTTAATCACCGGTATGTAACACCGTAGTCAATAACTCTCACCGAGTCACCACCTTTATTTACCGTTGTGGGAGACATTATTCGTTGTGTTGTTGTGGTTGTTTGTTTCCTGGCCGTCAATATAGATGATAATTACAGCCGTAGTCTTGTTCTTATGACCTCTTCCTTTTTTCTGTACAACCCATTTTCACCTTTCTGGTCTTCTAGTTCTGGTAATGATTCGTAGGGGTTAATAAACTCTGAATTTCTTACTGTTAATATAGATGTTTCTTGTTTTTCTTTTTCTGTCTTCTTTTGTTCATGTTTCTTCTTTTTTCACTACAAGGAGAGCCTCCTTGTAGCTTAGTTGTTTCATGTTTCGCAGCTTAGCTACCGTGCACTCCCCCCTCCACTTAGGACACTCCCAGTGGGAGGAGGAATGAGGGCCGCCATAAGCTGAGCATTTCTTGTCAGTCGCCGAGCACATGATGTGCAGGATGTCCGTAGTCTTGACTTTATTTACTTTTACTTTTATCCTCTTCGACACTGATCGGCTCGTTAGCCGCTTGGGTGGTCGGTCACGTCTCTTTATGCACTGTTGGCATGCACTGGCTCTTGAATGTATCTGAACCTGCTCCAGTGCTGGTCAAGTCTGGTCGTGAAACAGCTCACACTTGGTGCCGTCACAACACTTTCTGGCAGGTTGTTCCAAGAGTTCACAACTCTCACTCCGAAAACGTTCGCCCTCACAGTTTTCTGGACTAGCGACTTCTTCAACATTGAGCTGTGATCCCTTAAAAGGCGGGCGTCCGCCAGCTCCAGATATGGACACTCGACTGAGTAGTGCTCATTGAGATGATTATATACCTCAATTACAGTAGGTCCCCCTTGCCCGTCTGTAGTATAAGCTCGGCAATTGCAGGCGCTCTAATCTCTCTGGGTAGCTGAGGCGCCGAAGTGCAGGCACCAGTCTGGTGGCCCTCCTTTGGATATTTTCAGTCAACTGACAGTCCCTAGCATATCTCGGGGATCAGACGGGGTGACAGTACTCTAAGTGGAGAAGCACCCCACTCTTGAAGATCTTGACGAGGGACGGACCATCTAGATATCTGAACGACCTTCTTATATGGCCTACAAATTTAGTTGCTTAATTCACCTTCTCACAATGGCCCGAGAACTTCAGTTCATTGTCAACATACATACCCAGGTCCTTTTCGCATTCCATCTTTATTAATGCAGTTTCTTCGTCCCATTGGGTCATATGATACGCCTCCTTAACGTTGGTACTTCCCAGGTGCAGCCTCTTACACTTCGTGACATTGAATCTTAGCAGCCATTTCTTAAACCATGCATGAAGCTCACAGAGATCCTTCTGCAGCTTTTCACAGTCTGTTTGGTTCTTAATTTCCCTAAATAACTTGGCATCGTCCGAAAATATTTGTATGGAGGAGTGTATAGCTTCTGGGATGTCTTGTAACATCGTATGGGTCTTGATACGTAGGTCTTAACTGGGATGGTCTCCCATCCCATTCGTACTTCTTGTGGTAATGTCTTCGGGTAGCCGACCAGGATCACTTGACTGGTCAGCTTCCTTACCACGTGGGGCTGGTCACCGATCAGTTGTACCAGCTCGTCTCGGTCCAGGTGTTCAGTTTCGGCAAGGGAAATCACTCCCATCACCAAGTTGTCGTCTTTGTTGATTTCTACCTCGATTGGGACTTCGTTGATGACGTTGACGCCCGATACTTGCCTGGCCTGTCTCCATTCGGAGAAGGCCACCACTGACCGGTCTTCGGGTGGCCTTCGTAACCCCCTTGATCCCTGAGAAGTCGAAAAACTTCCTCTGGAAAAGGAGATTGAGTTTCTTGGGGGAGGTGCGGTCGACGGGGTACAGCCGAACCTTCACCTTCACATGGTCCCATTAATGCAGCGTCATATCCACGTGATATCTCGGGAGCAAAGATAGATGTCTTCACCCGCCGAGGTACAGCTCCAGAATGATGATTTGATGACTCTTCTTGACTTGACTTGACGTCTGTAGACAAGGTAGAAGGCTATTGCTTGTAATGCTGGGTGGGAGGGCCGGGATTAGGATTGGAAGTTCTTTGGTGGCAATTTGGGGGAGGGGGATTGGTTTAGGATCAAGGAAAAGAGGAAGAAAATTTGAAGGCAAGTAAGAGATTGACAGTATCCGGGCTCAACCAGATATGCTGAGGTTATAATAATTATATTTGAACTTACATCTTGCGTGATTAGGTTCTAGCTCTCAAGCCTTTTTCATTTAGTTAAAAGTATGTTTATTTTGAGGCAGCCATTGTTTCAAGGAAGGGGTGGCGACCTCTGGCCAGGTTCTTGTGGAGCTGGCTGAGCAACGTATCTTTTGTTTTTAATAAGAGTGGAAGGAAGGGGCAAAAAACAAGGGTTGGATCACTCTCATCTTTTAATGAAGCGTTTTGTTTATAGTAGGGAAGTTTAATTTCTAAGAAGAGGTGTAGGATCCAACTTGTTACTATTGTTCACAAGGAGGTGGTCCTATCTTTTTGGTTTAATTGAAAGATTGAAGCTTGACTTGAAGGTACAGTATTTAATGGCTATACAGTTCTTTTGTTTTTGTATTGAATTTGATAATTTTTAGATGTATTTTGGTATTGGTGGTGGTTTGTCGACTCTTATTCTGCTTAATCTAAACCAAGCGCGTTCTTCTCTTGCTCTTCTTACTGGTTCGTTGTCGAGCCAGTTTGCTCCAGTTTCTGAGTCTGAATCTCGCACTTTTTCCCATGTTCTTTTGGCTTGGATGTAGATGTCTATGTTTACTGAGTTGATGTTGGCTCTTCTATGGAGTTCTTCGTTTGTTACTCTTTCTTCGTAACTGATGTTATATATGAATCTTAGGCTTTTATTTTGTACCGTTTGAAGTTTCTTGATTCTCGTTGCGCTAAATGAGTTGGTTGGTACAGGCGGGTAGCACATTACTGTTTTTATTAGTGCCGTGTATAATTTCCTTTTGTTTGGTATGTTCAGTTTTTTAAATCTTCTTATTTCTGAGAGTTTGCTACGTAGTTTGTGGACTTTTTCGTTGATGAAGCTCTGGTAACCTTTTGTTGAGAGTTTCAGTCCCAGGATGCTGCCTTCGTTGGTGTATGGGTAAATTTCTCCATCTACTATTACTGGTTCGACCTTTATCTTGGCAATTGGTATGATTTTAAATTTGTTGATGTTTGTCCGTATTTTCCATTTCTTTTCGTAGTCATTTATGTTTTTTATTGCTAAGGCCGTATGGCGTACCATCATTGCTTCTGATTTTCCGGGATATGATATGATTTGTTTGATGTCATCAGCAAAGATAATGTGTTCGCTATGTTGCGTTGGTTCAGGTAAGTTGCTCGTATATATGGAGAATAGTGTTGGGGATAGGACGCCTCCTTGAGGCACTCCGCTTTCTTGGTCGAAGGGTGGACCTAAATGGTTGCCAATTTGTAGCTATGCTGTCCTTTTTTGAAGGTAGTCACATAGGATTCTTTCTATTTCTGCAGGTAGGTCTAGTTTTAATATTTTATATGCTATTCCGTTGTGCCACACTTTATCAAATGCCTTTGCCACATCTCTTAAGACTATGTTTACTTGGTTTCCTTGCTGTTTTTCTTTGGCAATGATTTCTGTTATTATTGCTATTGCCGTTTGGGTTCCTCGACCTCTTCTAAAGCCGTGTTGTCTTGGGTTGAGTTTGTGGTAACCAGGAACTTATCCAGTCTGTTATTTAGTTTGCGTTCCAAGAGTTTCCCGGTTATTTCCAGCAAGGATATAGGTCAGTAGTTTATTGATCCTTGCCTTCTTTGGGAATGAAGATCATTTTTGCCCGCTTGAGGGCATCGGGAAAGTAACCAGTGGATAAGGTTGAGTTGTAAATATTTAGGAGAGCTTTCATTGGTCTGCTGGGCAGGTTTAAAAACATGTTTCGGGTTATGCCGCTCATTCCAGGGGATTTTTCTTTAAATTTGTGTAGGCGGTGTAGTAGTTCGTCATGATTTATGAATTTATTGGGTCTTAGTCTTTCTGGGTTTCCTGTGTGGTAGGGAGTCAATCTATTGCTTTGTTCTCTTAGCCAGTCATTAATTAACTCCTCGTGTTCTTCGTCAAAACTTTCGTTTTCTTTTTCTGATATTCTGAAGATCTTCTTCCATTCTCTTCTGAAGGCTTCTTCTTTTTCATGGTCTGTGTAGAGTTTTTGTTCGTTTTGGTCTTTAATGTAGTTTATTGTCTGTTTTTTCGTGCCAAGTAGTTTGTTGATGTTTTGCCAGAAGTTTTTTGAGTCCTTTGTGGTGTCTATGTCTTTTATTAGATTGCTCTATTTTTCGTTATTAATTTGCCTGTACTCTTCTTGTAAGCCTTATTGGATTTCTCTTATATTACGGAGTAGATCTCTAGTGGGTCCAGTTTGTTCTATGAATGTCCTAATGTTATTATATTGTACTTGTAGTCTCTTTAATTCTTCGTTGGGTTTGTTACTCGGGAGGGTTCTGTAGGACGTTATTGGGGTTGTCTGGTTGATTGCTTGTTTTATTGTGTTATGTAGTGTTACGAGTTGGGGACTTAGAATATAGTTATACGTCTACCCAGATCCCAACAGGTAACAACAAAAAAAAAACAAAGACAATCGGACTTAAAAAAGGGTAGACAAAGGATGCGAGTTTTCGTTGTATATAATAAAGTACCATAAATTCCTTAACAAAATATTCAGCTTATAAACTATCCTTAACCAAACTTAACCTAAACACGAACAGTATATACATAGTAATAAAACATAAAACAATAGTGAAGCAATGTGGAGGGGGGAAGAGGCAATACAAGATTACAAATACTTAAGTGAGGAGCTGAGATGGCTGACGAGCAAGGCTGAGTATGGTAGAAGACGGTAAATAGTCACTGTGCCGTAGGTTTCCAGGACAGGTGATCCTGTGGTCGCTTCCCAGAGTGAAGTCTCCTCTCCTCGAATTGGAGCTGATAAAGTAGACTGAGGCGGAAGTGACGCAACAACCAGGATATGGAGAAGGGAAACCCGGGAGTGGTAACTAAGACGAGCCATACTCGTGTTTCGTCCCTAGATGGCGTTGCTCGTGGTGCTGGGTAGGTAGATGAAGACAATCGGTGGAGGGGTTCGTAACACACCCCCCCTCCAAAGACCTTCGTAGCGCGGGCGCGAAGGAGGTGATCACCTGGTGCGTCTGGAGAGTAGCTGCTACATTTCCACTGGAGCTCGGGATAAGGAGTCTGCAATCAGGTTTTCCACCCCCTTTATGTGCCGGACTTGTAGATTATAGGGCTGGGTGAGGAGAGCCCAGCGGAGGATTCGCTGGTTGGAGGTCTTGTTGGTTTGGATGAACGTGAGTGGGTTATGGTCGGTGAAGACCAGGGTTGTTTGTGGGCAAGACTGGAGGTAACATTCAAACTTCTTTATTGCCAACACCAGAGCCAGGGCCTCCTTCTCTATGGTCGAGTAGTTGGTCTGATGTTTTTTCAACTTGGCAGAGTAATATGCGTCGATTTGCAGATGGAAGGGCAAGGTGTAGTCAGGGGGGTGGACTACAGGCTTAGAGGCAAGGAAGGCTTTGAGGCGGTGGAAAGACTGGTCGCACTTCTGGTTCCAGATGTAAGGGACCGCAGAACTGGTAAGGTCTGTGAGGGGTCCGGCCACGCTGGAGAAGTTACTGCAGAACCGACGGTAGTAGCCGCACATCCCCAGGAAGCGCATGAGTTCCTTCCTCGTCCTTGGAGTGGGGAAGGACAAGATGGCTTCAACGTTTGCGTCCTTGGGTCTCACCATACCATGCCCAACGATATGTCCCAGGTAAGTCACCGAGGCCCGGCCAAAAGCAGATTTAGCCAGGTTTATGGTGAATCCAGTCTCTTGCAGTCGTGCAAACAGTATCTCCAAACGCACCAGATGTTCGTCCCAGCTGTCCGATACCACCACCAGGTCATCCAGGTAGGCGAACGTCCCACCTAGGTCTTGAATAAGGTAGTTTATGGCCCTCTGGAATGTGGCCGGAGCATTAGAAAAGCCAAACGCCATAACTAAATATTGAAAAAGACCAAATGGAGTTATAAATGCCGAGATTATTTTTGCCCTATCCGTGAGTCCTACTTGATAATATCCTTTCAACAGGTCTATGGTACTGATAAATCGGGCACAGCCTATGCTGTCTATTATATCTTCAATCAAAGGTAAAGGGTAGGAGTCAGAGACAGTGACCTGGTTCACTTTACGATAATCTGTACAGAAACGAAAGGTGCCATCGGGTTTTGGAATGAGAAGGCAAGGTGAAGCCCAGGGGGAGGTACTAGGCTCAGCTAAGTTATGCTTCAACAAAAAATCTACCTCCTTTTTCATAATCTCTTTTTTTTGTGGATTAAGTCGATATGCTGATTGCCTAATGGGTTGTACACCATCTGAAATTAGCTTAATATCATGTTTAAGTATATTGCAAAACCCGGGGAGGTCTGACGTGACTTTAGGAAATGTTGATAATAACTTAGTGAGATCTTTTGCTTGAGATGGATTCAGAACAGAAAAATACTCATCCAAGTTGTTGAGTATGTGACTGTTAGCAGGGTTCTCTTTAGGTAGAGGGAAGTCTAAATTCTCCAATAGGTCCACGTCATCTGTCTCCGGCTCTGGCCCTGACAAAACCGTATGCAATACAGGTTGGCTTACAGCCTCTGGGATGTCTTCCTCTGACTGCCTGGAATGGTAAAGTTTCATGAGATTAATGTGAACAAGTTGTGAATCTTTTCTGCGATCAGGAGTATGGACTATATAGTTGAGAGGTGATAGTTTATTAGCAATGATTTGAAAGTGGTCATGGAACCGTTCCAAGCAACCTTGGGACGGTGGGTGGTAAGCCGAAGATGTACAATGGTCCACACTGAGGTCTTTCATCACCTGTTTGAACAAAGATGGATCAGATTGTTGGGCTGAAATGAGCTCATCCTTACTAATGGTCTTATTGTACAGATCTTCTGTGGGCACTAAGATATTAGAGGTGGTTTTAGATGAAGAGGGCCCATTTCGCACACTCTGCGACCGGGTGACAGCACAAGATGGGAAAAGATGAGGAATAGTTTCTTTAAGGTCAGTGGTGGAGTTGACAGGTAAGGGAGAGTCGACTGTCTTTATGTTAGGAACCACTAGATCTCCTACCAAGTCATTACCCAATAATAAATGAATGCCGCACACAGGCATTGGGTCTTTCCTAATGGCTATTTGCACTTCCCCAGTAATCAAGGGACATTGGAGGTGCACTTTAGCTAAAGGATAGGAAGAATGGGACGAGAGATCTGAAATTAGAACACTCATTTGTAAATGCGGTAGATATATCAGGAATGACGTTAAACAGGAGGATAGATTGTGCTGCGCCCGTATCACGTAGTATACGAATAGGGAAAGAACGAGACCCTTCTACGATTGAAATTTTTCCCTCATAGGTGAATGAAGAGAAGAGATCCTGATGGGGCCTTTCCACATTGGCATTTGCTATTGGTTTGGATTTGGGATCCAGGGAACTACTTTTAGCAATTCGACACTTTGGGTGTTTACAATTCTGGATCGTATGGCCTGGGTTTTTACAGTAAGAACAAGTAAGCTTGGTTGCATCGGGGGGAGTAGGTGTGGGACCTTTCGACCTACCACTCACGCCCCCAAGATTATCATCAGAGGAAGACCTAACAAGTCGGGAAGTACCACGTTCTCTACTGCCCAGTGACTCCAACAAAGCATACGCATCAGCCAGCTCAGCAGCACGCCCTAAATTAACCTCTCCACGCTCCTCCACATGCTTCAAGATGTGAAATGGTATCTTGCTTTTCCACTCCTCCAGGACTACCAAATTTAACAAATCCTGAAATGTGGAGGTCTCTGTAGCCTCTAACCACTTCTTAAAAAACCTAAGCTTTTCTTGAGCAAACTCAACAAATGTGTGTGAAAATGGTTTGGTTAGTTTACGAAACTTCTGCCGGTATCCATCTGGCGTGATAGCATAAGAGGTGAGGATATTCTTTTTTACGTTATCATAGTCATCAGTCTGGTCTAAACAGTTATAAACTCTACGAGCCTTACCATATAATTTAGGAACTAACACCGACACCCACTGGTCCTTTGGCCACTCATTCTTCGCGGCTATTTTCTCAAAAGTCCTAAATGACCCGTCCATATCGGATTCATCAAACCCGGGAACAAGGGAAGAAGCAGTAGCAGGGTTGAAAGCAGCTAGTTTCTCTTTTAATGCCACTTCCTTTGATTTAAACTCCGATGTTAAGGTGACTTCTGTCTCTCTCACCTGTAGTTCTTTCAGTTTAACCGCCTGCACCAACTTGGCCTGTTCCATCCTTTCCTCATGCTCCAACTTGGCCTCCAACTTGGCCTGTTCCAACTTGGCCTGTTCCATCCTTTCCTCATGCTCCAACTTGGCCTCCAACTTGGCCTGTTCCATCCTTTCTTCAGGGTCCAACTTGGCCACCTGCTCCAACTTGGCCTGCTCCAACTTTTCCTCCTGCTCCAACTTGGCCTGTTCCAACTCGAGTTCTTTCATTTTGATTTGGAACTCGAACCTAGCTCGTTCTAGTTCTAAGGGGTCTATTCGTTGTGTTTCTTCTTGAGGGCTAGCCAGACCTGAGGCAACTTCTGAGTGAGGAGGGGTGGTGGATAGTGGTTGAAGTTTCTTGGGCATGGGCGTTAATCTGTCAACAGCGGATTCTTTTAAAACTTCTTGTTGAACCAACACTTCAATCACATGATTTTTTAACATTTCCTTAGTCAGTTGCTGTGAAAATGGGATATTGTAATAGTTGGCTATTTCTTTCCATTCTTTCTTCAGGATATTAACACGTAATTTATCTACAGAAGGATTTTCAATAAAATCCTGAAGATCAAAACCTGAGGTGGCCATTGTTAAGAAAAATAGGATAAATTAACTAATGGTCAAAAGCTAAGATAAGTGGATAACCCTAGAAAATATCACGGCAGTGGACAACCAGAAAGTCCCGGAAACTAACCAAGTTATACCTAGGGAAATTACACTTATGATTATTGTTCTTCTGAGAAGATCCTTAGATAAGGACAAGAGACTTGAAAGAGGTAGGGCGTATTACGGCATTAATATAAAGATCCGGATTAACAACCCTGAGATACTTGAAAGAGGAAGGGCGTATTACGGCACTAATATAAAGATCCGGATTAACAACCCTGATATACTTGAAAGAGGTAGGGCGTATTACGGCATTAATATAAAGATCCGGATTAACAACCCTGATATACTTGAAAGAGGTAGGGCGTATTACGGCATTAATATAAAGATCCGGATTAACAACCCTGATATACTTGAAAGAGGTAGGGCGTATTACGGCATTAATATAAAGATCCGGATTAACAGCCCTGAATGAGATAATGAGAAGAACAATAATGGAGGCTTTATAATTATGGGGTCCTGGTAGAGCGGGGCGTCCCAAGATATCACTTCACTCTAAACTAGTAACTATGGAACAGCCTACTCTGGAGTGAGGGTACGGCATTAAACAGATCCGGATTCTTCCCTACACTCGATAAGACTTACCACACGACTGCCACGTGTAATAACAGGTAAGCCTTATGACACTTGGAACCTATTATCCTACGTCTGTCACTCTTACTATACGGTAATACCAATATATGCACACACATATGAAGGAAACTTTAAACCACCGTAAAGCAATTGTAAACAGAAGTGACTGGGAGGGGTAATTAACACTGAGTAACAAGGGAGGAAGGAATATGGTACTTAAGGTCGTGTCCTGTCACGGTCGCCATTTGTTACGAGTTGGGGATTTAGAATATAGTTATACGTCTACCCAGATCCCAACAGGTAACAACAAAAAAAAAACAAAGACAATCGGACTTAAAAAAGGGTAGACAAAGGATGCGAGTTTTCGTTGTATATAATAAAGTACCATAAATTCCTTAACAAAATATTCAGCTTATAAACTATCCTTAACCAAACTTAACCTAAACACGAACAGTATATACATAGTAATAAAACATAAAACAATAGTGAAGCAATGTGGAGGGGGGAAGAGGCAATACAAGATTACAAATACTTAAGTGAGGAGCTGAGATGGCTGACGAGCAAGGCTGAGTATGGTAGAAGACGGTAAATAGTCACTGTGCCGTAGGTTTCCAGGACAGGTGATCCTGTGGTCGCTTCCCAGAGTGAAGTGTGTCCTCTCTTCGAATTGGAGCTGACAAAGTAGACTGAGGCGGAAGTGACGCAACAACCAGGATATGGAGAAGGGAAACCCGGGAGTGGTAACTAAGACGAGCCATACTCGTGTTTCGTCCCTAGATGGCGTTGCTCGTGGTGCTGGGTAGGTAGATGAAGACAATCGGTGGAGGGGTTCGTAACATGTAGCTTGTCTACTTCTTCGTCAATTTCCTCGAGAGTTGCATATTTTAGATTTATTTGTGGGTAGTTTTCCAATAACTCCTTATATTTCATCCAGTCTGTTTTGCTCATCTGGAGCCTTGGTGGTATTTTTGTTTGAATTGGGCTGGTGGAAATTGTGAATATTATCGGAATGTGGTCGCTTGGGGTGATGGGCCTTGCTCTATGTGGTAGTTAAGAAATGCCTTGTTGTTGCAGAAGATTTTGTCGGGTGTTGAAACGCCGTTTGGTCTCATCCAGGTGGTGAAGTGCGGGCCCAGGTGAAGTAGTCTGCCAGTGTTGATTATACGTTCCAATGCTATGCCTTTCTGGTTACTGTTGCCGTTGCTAAAAATGCGGTGTCTTGCATTGAAATCTCCCAGGATGTACATTGGAATATTATAATTTGTTAGTTTCAGTAGGTCTTCAATAGGGAGAGATGGTCTTCTTGGGGGTAGGTATGTTGTTGTGATTATTTTTTCGCCCTGTGTTGTCTGTACTTTAATGGCAAGGAAGTCGCTGTTAAAGTTGTCTATTAGTGTGTGTTTGATACCTTTTTTCACCGCAACGGCAACTCCGTCATGTTTTTCTCCACTTTTCTTCGATTGGTGAGTGTCGTAGTTAAATATTTTGATTTTGGTGTTCTCGGGTTCGCCGTGTACACTTATCAGTATTGTATCTGGGTTGTTTTCATTTTATATGTTACAAAGCGATGTTTTGCATGTATGCCAATCACGGACATTGTGTTGTAGGATTTTAAGTGTTTTCAGTTGGAGATGGTCCATTATTTCTTTTTCTTGGAAGGTTGAAGTTGAGAGGGTGATCTCATTTCGTTGAGTCCAGATGATTTCCTTTTGAGTTCAGCTGCCGTGATTACAATAAAATCTTTTGTGCCGAATTTTATTTGGTCTTTTTTAATCATGTTCCATACCGTTTCTTTGTCATGCCGTTCGTCTGTGTATTGCCAAACTATTTCGTTAGCCGTTACTAAGTTTTCAATTAATTTTCCAGTTGGTTTTCTGTGTGGTGGGTATGGTATTCTTGAGGTTTGATAAAACCTTAGTCCTATATCACCTGCTTCTTCAGGCACTGGGGGGGCAGTTGTTGTTGGGAAGTCGATTTTCATTTCATTGTTCTTGGCCGCTGATTTCCTTTTCGCTCCTGTTCCTTGTGTTAGTCTTGGGTCTCGCCCTCTCATTCAAATCTCCAAGTTGTTCGGCTTTTTCCAGTATGTTATCCTGGTCTGTTGATGATGTTGTGTCCTTGGGCGCGGATAATCGTTGTCCGTAGTGTTTTGTAAGCTCGGGGGTGCTGGTGGCGTGTAACAAGTTTGCTGAGTTTGGGTTTTCAGGAAAGTTTATTTCAAGCATCCTATTAAGTTCGTCGGCATATGATCCTGGGGCTATGATATTATGAAGGTGAGCATGTAGCATGCTCACCATTACCTTGAAATGATCAGTGTCACTTAGTTTGATTATGGTGTCAGTGGTTGGCTTTGTTGCCTCTTTCACGGCCCTCTTTGCTATTTCAGCATATGTGCTTTGGTCTCTCATCCTTTCTCGTTGGTCTTCCAGCTCTTGCTTGTATTTGATGAGGGTCTTTTTGATGGGGCAGGACATGGCCATGGTTGGGTGGGTGTGGTACACGTCCCCGTTCCTTTTGCAGTTTATGCAGCCTTTGGTGGTGTTGTTTCACTGTGTGTAAACATGTCCTTCCTCTGCACAGTTGGAGCAGAATTTCTTTTCCTTTTCAGGGCAGTCTCTTGTGGTATGCTCTTCATATTTATAACATGTGAAACATGTCAGGAGACTGGTATATTTTTCCCTTTTTATTTGATGAGGGGATATTGACATGTTGCACGCCAAAAACCCGCTCTGGAGGACCTTGTCTGCCATAGCCGTTTCTTCGAAACAAATCTTCATTACGTGCGTGTAGTCTTTTATCTTAATTATTTCTTCTACTTTAAGTCCTTCGTTGTTATTTTCAATGTCTGCCTTCAGAGAGTCTGCGGTTCGCCCTCCTACTTGAGAATCTAGCTTCGTTACGAAAACAGATCTCCTGGCTCTTAGCTCGGGAGGCATGACCACAATTAATCCATTCTTATCAAGGATTTGTTTCGCCTTAGTGGTTAGTAATTTGTCTGCATCATTTTCATTTCGTCAAATGACTTTGAACCCTTCGTTCAGGTTCAATACCCTATTGAAGGGCACACTTAGTTCCACATATGCTAGAGTAATTAGCCTAGATTTATCAATAGGTTTGTTCTTATCTTTTACTTTTATTCTTATATTTACTGCCATTGTGCACGTAGAAGGTTATTGGAGGCCGTTCTTTGATTTTACAAAAGACAACTCCCGCACAGTGGAGTGACTGCACGATCACAGTCGTCACTATGGGATCGGCCTGTTTTTCCCCGACCCCCACTGAACACACACAATCCCACTCAGCTGTGAGGTGTACGCCACTGGAGGGGCTCTAGCACGAATACTTAAATAAAGTAGGTGCCTTGGCCAGGGTAAGCAAGGAAGGGTTTTAGTAAGAGAGATAGACCCCAAAACCACGTCAGTACTGCCAATCAATAGCTGCCCTCCAGTGGGAGTGTGGGTCACTCACTCTACCCGTGGGGAGGGCTAACTGGGTTGACAATCCTGAACGCTCGTGAGGTAGTCCGGTTTTTTTTTTTAGTTTAACAAATTTATTGGCAGAGCTTGTAGTACAGTTTGCCTATTCTGAGTAATTCAGTCAGGTCTTGACACTGAGGGTGGTATCACTTCTCACTGTCACGCAGGACAGAGGTTCATACACAAAGAAATACATCATATTCATTAACAACTATAAATGTATAGAGGTCAGATTCATATGGATAATGTCACTGTTCACTGCCATGCAGGACAGAGGTTCGTACACAAAGATTTGCATCATATTCATTGACAGTACATATACATATATGTAAACACACACACACACACATATACATACATATGCGTATATACATACACATATACATGTACACGTACATATACATGCACACACGCACACATACATACATATACGTCGGTCAGATTCATGTGGGTAATGTCACTTTTCACTGCCATACAGGACAGAGGTTCGTACACAAAGAATGCATCATATTCATTGACACTATATATAGGTCAGATTCATGTGGGTAATGCCACTGTTCACTGCCACGCAGGACAGAGGTTCGTACACAAAGAAGGAAATACATCACATTCACCAGCAGCATATATGGGTCAGTGGATCACATACATTGGAGTCATATTCTAGTTGAAGACTAATCAGTGTGGGCTAGCAAATTTGGGATAAACAGCAAGAATGTCCTCAAGCACACCTGATTCAATGAAGTAATTACATAGTTCAAGATACAGTAAGTCAGGTGGCCTGAAGTCTTTGACAGTGTCACATTCAATAATATAGTGTTCAAGTGTATGCTTTAAAGGTTTATCACAAAGTTTACATGCTGAGTGTTCCGGTATGGGTACAGCGTTACTAACTTGCCAGATGTGTCTGTATCCTAGCCTAATTCTGGCCACGACTACATCACATTGTCTGGTTCTGTCCTTATGCTGGCCATACCGGTACCTCTTGTTACAAAATTTGTCATATTTACTAATGCTACAACTGTCAGGTCTCTCTGCATTTCTCACTTCTTCTAGATCAGAGTTCATGATTCTGACTTGAATGTTTTTAATTACGGCATTGGACAGACCAAGGTCACGGTCAACATTTTCTTTCTTACACGCCTCATTGGCCAGTCTATCAGCACGGTCATGATACCTGATGCCAACATGGGACGAAATCCACACAAATTCGATACGAAAGTTGTTCTCATTGGCAGTTATCACATTCCTTTTAATATCACATGCAACTTTAGACATAGAACCTGACGGGCTGTTCATTGATTTCAAAGCACTTTGAGAGTCACAGAATATCACCCCACCTCCATTATCTTTGAGGTAGTCTGTGGCTAAGTAGATTCCAGTTAGTTCAGTTTGTGTTGTGCTGGCCCAGTTGTTTAGCCTTTGCTTGTTTGACACTATCATCTCTTTTTCTTTATATATTACAATTGCACAGCCTGTTCTACCTGTGTTTGTCTGCACAGAACCATCAGTAAAAGCATAACATTCACTTGATTTAATACTCTCTATGTGTCT
This sequence comes from Homarus gammarus, assembly GCA_958450375.1. Classification (NCBI taxonomy): domain Eukaryota; kingdom Metazoa; phylum Arthropoda; class Malacostraca; order Decapoda; family Nephropidae; genus Homarus; species Homarus gammarus. Next base: position 238,547 of record CAUDMG010001303.1, read on the forward strand.
GTTAATGGTTTCTAGTGTGACACATCTCACCACATCGGTGTTTAACATTTGCTTACTACCAACAGGAGTGTAATTAATAGGAACTGATATGTCCAGCCAAGGAGGAATGGCATTAATAGGTTCGTCTGGGGTGATTGGGACATTCAGTTTCAGGAGATCTGCAACACTTTTATGAAGCCACGCCCCAAAGAGAGTCTTTTTTGAAAGGTTGGCGAGATGGTCGGGATTACTTAGATAGAACATCAACTCAGTTTGAGTTGTAGTTTGAGAACTATTGTTCTTCAAAACTTTGACACAAAACATGGTATTAAGTAGGGCTATCCTCTCAGATAGGGAGGGCAGTCCGAGCTCTTTCCTCATATTTACAATTCTGGTTGATTTTGGGCAACCTAGGATGATGCGCATGGCTTCATTTTGCACTACCTCAAGGCTGTTGAGTTGTTTAGGCGGAATAGTCACAAGATGGAGAGCATGATAGTCAACTACAGAACGAATGAAGTGAAGATAAAAAGTACGAGCATAGGTGATGTTAATTCCATAGCCCTTGCCAACAAGGGTTCTGAGGGGTTTAATGCGCTGCATTAGTTTGTCACGAAGGTTGCTGACAAAGTTTGCATCATTCACACAAATTCCAAGATATTTATAGGAGCTACATAGTTCCAAGGGCATGCTGTTAATGTTATAGTCAAGAGGCAGAGGGTGAGCAGGACGAGGATTGAGGACCCTCGTCTTGTCAACAGATATTATGAGACCGCATTCAACAGTTCTCCGAGCAAATACATCCAGCAAGGCTTGGAGCCTGAGTTTGGTTTGTGTCATAATGCAGATATCATCAGCATAGCATATTACGGCTTCGTTTGGTTGAACTGGAATGTCAGCAATAAGCTTGTGCATCAGTATATTGAAGAGCATAGGACTTAACACTCCTCCCTGAGGCGTGCCCAGCTCAAATGATCTCATTCTGGTACTTTTAACTCCCCTAAACAGAACACTGGCATACCTGTTGGACAGATAACCCTTTATCCATGTCAGGAGGTTACCTTGTATGCCAAAATTAGCTAGTTGCTCAAGTATAATGTCTCTATTAGCTACATCAAAGGCTGATTTAAGGTCTATGAAGGCTGTTTGTGTCTTATCTTTTGAGTGAACAAGATATTCTGCAAAGCATGTCTGTGTGCTACGCCCGGGCATGAACCCGTACAGATTAGGGGCGAGTTTGTCTTTGACTTGAAACATAAGACGGTTTAGAACAACTCTTTCAAGGACTTTACACATACAGGATGTAAGTGAAATTGGCCTGAAGTTTGGAGAATTAGCTTTAGGGATTGGAACTATGTTTCCATGAGTCCATGTCTTAGGCAGAATACCCTGTGTGAGGCTCATTTGATACAGGTCAAGCAGTGGATGGTTAGGGATCTCATTCAACAATCTCAGGGTGTTATAGGTTATGCCATCCTCACCAGGGGAGGATGACTCACCTTTTATTAGTGCTGTTGTTAGTTCGTGGTGCGTTATAGGAAACTGGTCGGTAAGGTCTGGTGAGGAACAGGCTATTTCAATATTGAAACCCCTATTAATGTGTGAGGTGTTAAGATATTGTTGTATGTCAGGAGGAAGGGAACTGATTCGTGACACACTAGACCATTGGTCTAATAGCATGTCAGCATATTCTGCAGGGCTGTGATGAAGCTGGACTGGGGTGGGTGACTTGGTAATGGCTCTAATTTTCTTCCACATTTCTGCTAGAGTGGTTGTTGACAGTCGTGGTCGTTTTCCAAAGGTGGAGGCCCACAAGGGGCGTTGCCCCAAACAGGGTTTCTGGAAAGTCCAGTGGTAGACAGAGAGGTCGAGTTGTGGTCCGGTCGTCAACAGTAGAAAGAAGGCTGGCTGCTTTGGCGGTGAGGGGTCTGAAAAGAGGCCCGTTCACGGCGAAGGCTGGCTCATGACTCTTCTGTGAGTGTAACTAAGAATTATAGTGTCGGAGGATGGCTCACTCAATGCTATTTTTATTTTTATTTTTTTCTAGCCTACCGCGACGGTGGAGTCGCCAAGCGGCCGCTGGGTATAAAACACATGAAGCCCACCCACTCCTCCCACCTTTTTCCGGGGATTAGCCCACCCGGGTACAGGTCACTGACCCACATTGGGGCCTGGGGGGCGAAAATGTAATAATAATAATAATAATAATAATAATAAAAATAATAATAATAATAATAATAATAATAATAATAATAATAATAAAATAACAACACTGCAATAATAATAATAATAATAATAATAATAATAATAATAATAATAAAATAACAACACTGCAATAATAATAATAATAATAATAATAATAATAATAATAATAATAATAATAAATACATACAAAAATGAAAAAAAAAGATCAAGAGTGAGAAACAATATACTGTATGTATGTTGTGTTGTCAATGGTAAGAGAAACAAATGAGACCCTGCAATTGTGTGTAAATGAGGCACAAAGTCAGATCAGCAACCTGGGACTTGGTCACAATTTTCGTGATGCCATATGGCAGCAGGGTCTACCATAGACAACACCTTATGCTTCCAATATCTTCCCAGGCGGTAGTACCTCACTGTTTGGTAGCTGCCTACTACCTACTACATGCTATTATGCGATAACACCACATTATTCATTAAAAAAAAACAGTAGGTTATTCTCATCCAACTTTTGATATCTATGAATAATTTCTCAAAGCAACACATTATTTTGCAGTAAAATATAATCATTTGCCTACTTAAGGGAATATACTCCCTTAGGTTCTTCAGTAAGAGCGATGGTGGTAACTACAGTTTTACACAATTTAATACGAAAAAAAAAAAATATGGCACACAGTTAACCAATCTTTCTACCTATCTATCTATCTATCTATCCATCTATCTATCTATCTATATATATATATATATATATATATATATATATATATATATATATATATATATATATATATATATATATATATATATATGCAAGTATATCACTGTAGGTGCGCGTGATCTAGGTATATGCTGATAACCACCAGGAAAGAAGAAAACACGAAGTTCCCAAGCGCTTTCGTGTAATTCACATCTTCAGGGGTGAGTACAGACTAGATAGAGTAATGCAAAACAAGATGAATATATACAGAGGAGGGTGAGACCAGGTCCACAATGGTCAGGTAATGACCCTACTAATCTTTAAATGGCACACAACGGTTGGTGGTTGGTGGTTGGAAAAGAAGAAGTCGTCTGATGTTACAAACGAAGATATTTCCATAGCTAAAGGTTGTATACATAGTGTTTTAAATAAGAAATTTGCTTCAAACATTCCAAAAAGATTTGAAACAGCCTTGATAAACTTGAAAAGAAATAAGAATATCCATATTACCAAGGCTGATAAGTCTAATGCTATTGTTATCTTGGATAAAAGTGACTACAATGATAAGATGAATTCATTACTTAGTGATGAAAGCACGTATTGTGAGCTTACGAAAGATCCCCTGGAAAATATTAATAAGTTATCTAATTCCAAAATGAAGATGTTATTGAAAAAGAACCCCGATCTCACTAAACAGCTCTCTCAAATCAATCCCACTTTACCTTATATGTATGGCTTGATCAAAACCCACAAGCTTAATAATCCATTACGTCCTATCGTGAGTTCTGTGGGGTCTGTTACTTACAAATTATCCAAGTGGCTGGTAAAGATGATATCCCCTCTTACAGGCCAAATTTCTAATTCACATATACGCAATAGCAGTGATTTAATTGATAAACTCAAGAAACACAACGAACCGTGCGAATTAATAAGTTTTGATGTAAATTCACTGTTCACTAGAGTACCTGTCAAAGACTTACTTTCATTTCTTAAAGATAAATTACAACTGCTAGATTTAACTATTGAACATGATACTTTCCTGAAATTGATAGAGTTATGCGTAACTGACAATGTGTTTAGTGCAAATGGGAAGTTCTACAAGCAAATATTTGGTATGAGCATGGGTAATTGTCTTTCTGCTCCTCTAGCCTGTATTTATATGGAGTTCTTTGAGTCTAGATTACTACCCAATATAGTGGACTTTATTCCTCCATGGTATAGATATGTTGATGATGTTCTTTGTCTTTGGCCTAAAAACAGTGACCCATTTGAATTTTTAGACAAACTTAATAATATTGTCCCTAGTATCACGTTCAAAATTGAAAGAGAAATAAATGAATCCCTTCCATTTCTTGATATGCTTATCATGAGAAATGGCCAAAACTATAAATTCAAGGTATATAGAAAGCCCACACAGGTAGACAGTTTCATTCACTTTTTATCGAATCACCTTGAGTCTACCAAAATGTCAGTTTTTTCTGTTATGTTCCTAAGATGTCTGCGTATTTGTGACTCTGAATTTATTGACGATGAATTGAAACACATTCGTTCTATTGCACATAAACTTGGGTACCCTTCTGTGTTTGTTGATCGTTGTTTTAATAGGGCTAAAAAATCCTTTCATTCCTCTCAAACCAGACAAGTTCCTACACTTAAGAATATTTTGACTCTGCCCTATCGTAATGAATTTGTCCCGTTAGTTCGGTCCCTCAAGCTTCTAAATATTAATGTTGTTTTCAAGTATGACTCAACCATTACTAATATGTTAATAAGGAATAGCCCAAGTTTGAATGTAAATGGTAGTGTTTATTGTATTCCATGTAGCAAATGTAATTGTAATTATGTAGGTCAGGCAGGAAAAACACTGCAGCTTAGAATCAAACAACATAAGTATAATATTAGAACTGCATCTGAAAGCAGTGCCTTGTTCGTTCATGTTAGGAATAATAATCACCCCATTGCTTGGGAAAAAAGCTTAGAAGTTTTCAAATCATCTTGTGTCACAGAAAGACTTCTTGTTGAAGCTAGTTTGATTAAGGAATTAAAATCAATAAACCTTAGTGATGGTCAGTTCAAAACTGATAATATGTTACATAAATTTATTTGTCAGTGGCCCAAGGTTAAAAATGCTTTAAAAACCTTTGATCTAGATGTATGATAGTTATTTTGTGGGCCCCCTTTTTTCTGACCTGACTTGACTAGTCACGTCACCACCCTTCTCTTAAGCTCCTCTACGTGTGTGTTGGTGTGGGGATTAGTGGATGTCATCATTTTGACCTGACCTCATGTTTTTTAGGTCACCCTGTATATTTAAGCCTCTCTCTGTCCATGTAATCCAGTTGCCTCTGAAGATGTCTTGAATAAAGACGAAAGCTAAGGTACTCCGTTGTTTCCATTTTCCCGTGTGATTTTATCAAGATTTATCTTATCCACGTTTTCATTGTGGATTTTCATAAAATATATATATATATAAAACAAAGAATTATGTCCGTGTGTTTGTTTGTGTGTGTGACCGCACGAGAATCTCGGAAACTACTTTACCGATCTGTAGTGATGATGGATGGTGTTATATGTAGTGATGATGGATGGTGTTATATGTAGTGATGATGGATGTTGTTATATGTAGTGATGATGGATGTTGTTATATGTAGTGATGATGGATGATGTTATATGTAGTGATGATGGGTGGTGTTATATGTAGTGATGATGGGTGGTGTTATATGTAGTGATGATTAGACAATCAAATAATAGCAGTTTAATGCTAAAAAAATATACTTTGCTGTACCCTTGTAGTGAAAAAAATTGGTGGAACTTACATACACTGTTAATGAACTATTGATGGAAGATGAAGTTTTGGGGACTGAACAGTGAGACAACGTGGAGCCTCCCGGAGGGTGGCGTTTTTGCTAGTGCACTTATATGTAGTTTTTGAATAGCCTACTATTTTTACTCTTTGGAGGGCACAGTATCTCTTAGGTATTTTATTCTGGCTTACGCCAGACGATTTAATTCAGCTGGTAACAGAGTTGGCAGTGACAATTTTTTCACTTTATATTGTACTTGCGAGTTTATTGATAAGCACCGTTTAAAAAAAGTGCGGTACATCTTCAAAACGACATAACTACCAATGTATTGCTGGTAATTTAAGACTGAAAGTTTTAAGATTAGGCGGTACAATGTATTGTTGCATTTTCAACCAATATACAGCCAAAGGTTTTTACTTAAAAAATGAATAGTTCTCGTCGAGAGCTATCTTCTGAATCCTACTTTTACTTGCCGCAATTGAATAATAGGCGAGGTATAAGGTGCCCTTACTTAGTTTACCTGAAACATTTTATAAGCCTTTTGTTTATGTTTACTCGCGTTCTCGAGGCCGCTCTTCGTCGTTCCATGACGTCATGGCTCAACTTCACATGTCACGTGTGTCGGCCGTGACGTGATGGCTTTCATATCCCATAACATTAAAATATTTTATCTCATGGCACGGCCAGTCAATGATTTTTATCGATTTCCACCAATCATTTTGGATTTCGGTCTCCATCCCTCCCGCTTCCTCTATTTGAATTCATTCTCATCATGGCCGCATTCGAAGTGACTTGCAGCGGGTGTCCTTTCGATTACAGGCGCTTCATTAAAACATTTCCTCCCACAGGATCATCAATACCCAGCCTTTACACCACCTGAAGATTCAGAGGACCCAAACGACCCTCCACCAGCCCGTTACGAGCCTCTCGAGCCGGTTCCTAGACCCTCCACTGTTAATTAAGTTATTCATTCTAAGTTAGGTTGGTTTTTGAGAGGAAAAATGTGTTTTTCCGATGTTTTTTTTTGTATGTTTTATTCGATTATCATATAGATTTTTGCTGGAAATCACTTTTTTGGTAGTGGGGGGGCTGTCTAACAAAGGATCGATTTCCGACAAAAATCAATATAAAAATCGAATTAAAATAAAAAATTAACAAAAACATCAGAAAAACACATTGCTCAACTCGAAAACCATATCGGTTGAAAATGCCAATTTACCGATTAGGCTCCTCGAGTGAAAGAAGTTTGAAGATCAGGCTACATTCTTCCAAGTTTGAATAAGAGTAATAATCAAAAATATTTATTTAATGAAATTGTCATGTATATAAACTATGCATCTAAACAGTTCAGCGGGAATATAGGGTCCTTTTTTTAGGCTACAACATTTCAAGGGGCGGATTCACACATTTACAAAGGGAGGTGGGGGGGGGGGTTGCGGCCCACTAGAGGTGGTCATACCGAGGGAAGGGAGCCACTGGCCTGTGTAGGATCTCTCCATTATTCTTAATAATTTTATTTAAGGCTATTGTGAAGCCCAGTACTGTTCGTAATTCTACAGCTTGAGCTGGTAGACTGTTCCATACACCTACCACCCTCTGTGTGAAGAAGTATTCCCTTATGTTCGTTCGGCATGATAACTTGGCGATTTTTTAGTTATTTCCCTTCGTGTTGGTGATGCGGGACATCACAAAAATTGGCCCAGCTTCGTTTTCCACCCCTTTCAAGATTTTGAATGTCTTTGAGATCTGCCATAGTGCATCTTGTCTGAAGGGTTGTTTGTCCCAAGGCCCTCAGTTTACTTGGATAATCGAAATGATTTAGTTCCATAATCATAATTCTTGATGGCAGGGCCTTGATGACGCCCAGGGCAATGGCTGAATTTGGCGCCCTCCCTTTACGGCTCCCCACCACCACTAACACTCCCTGCAACCCCACTTCCACAGCAAATAATTATATCAACTAAATTTGAATTCATACAAATAATGTAGCATAATAGTAAATAAGGGATTGCTAGACACATCCTAGACACATCCTTGACCACCGAAGGGTCAAGACGTACCTGGCGCTCCTCTCGGAGCAGCCAGGTCAACTGTTAAGTTGGCCCATACCAACCCCCTCCCCTGAACCACTTCCCACCGGAATATCAACAAGTTCTCGCCAGAAGTTACAATTTCATTTAGGAAAGGAATGGAACCAGTGTTAAACAGAGGTGAACAGTGGTGAACAGTGCTTAAATCAGTGAGAACAACTCAACAGTAACAGTCGTACTCAAGTTAACCTTCACACAGTGAGGTCTCAGGTATCCAGTGATAACGGCCCGTGAGACCCAACAACCAGCGATGTGTTAATCCGTCTACGATAGGACGGCCTGGGGCCACACCTCACTCATATAACACCATCTGTGAGGGAATTACTACACCACGAGAGGCCCCGCATAACACCATCTGTGAGGGAATTACTACACCACATGAAGTCCCTCATAACACCATATGTGAAGGAGTTACTACACCACGTGAGGCCCCTCATAACACCATCTGTGAGGGAATTACTACACCACGTCAAGTCCCTCATAACACCATCTGTGAGGGAATTACTACACCACGTGGTGCCCCTCATAACACCATCTGTGAGGGAGTTACTACACCACGTCAAGTCCCTCATAACACCATCTGTGAGGGAATTACTACACAAAGTGATGCCCCTCATAACACCATCTGTGAGGGAATTACTACACCACGTCAGGCCCCTCATAACACCATCTGTGAGGGAATTACTACACCACGTCAGGTCCCTCATAACACCATCTGTGAGGGAATTCGTACACCACGTGATGCCCCTCATAACACCATCTGTGAGGGAGTTACTACACCACGTGAGGCCCCTCGTAACACCATCTATGAGTGAATTACTACACCACGTGAGGCCCCTCATAACACCATCTGTCAGGGAATTACTACACGTGAGGCCCCTCATAACACCATCTGTGAGGGAATTACTACGCCACATCAGGTCCCTCATAACACCATCTGAGGGAACTACTACACCACATAGGTCCCTCCTAACACCATCTGGGAGAGAGTTACTACACTACGTGTTTGCTGTTCAACACCTACATTAATCTGAATGTTCACTGTATGTTCCTTTACCTATCTTTAATGAAGGCTTTTGTTAAACCACCAATGTATGTAATAAGTCATTTATGTCCAATGTATATTTTCAGCGTTCGGGCTGCAGAACTTTTTCAATAAACCGTTAATTATTATTATTATTATTATTATTATTATTATTATGTATAATTTTATGGTTGCATCAAGGCTTGGACAATTAACTTCAAGAACTGGAATATTATTTATAAGTAACCAACAATTTGCTACTCAAAACACACATACAGTAGTCTACATTCAGTTAAGAAAATACTGGAATAAGTATCTGTAAGTAATCAGCAATTTGCTGCTAAAAAAAATATAATAACACATACAATGAAAATCACATAAAAGAAAAGCCACTAAAATTAATTTTTACAATAACCAGAGGCACAGCTCAGCTTGTCTTGTGGACTGCACGAAATTAGGCATACTGTAGTGTCTTTATTATAAAAAAAAACTTTTTGTGGATTATCCTACTGAATCCAGTAAGAAAGGTCAGTAAACGCAAGTGAGAGAATCATATAAAAAATAAGACAAACTTACATTGAATGATTAAATTTGGCAGAACGCATTGTCCAGATCCAACATGTGACGAAAGAGTAATGAGTAGGCTAATGACGGCGGCGCCGCTCGGCATCAAACAGACACATAGGGCGCCAGAGGGGTTGCCAATCACCATGTTATATTGACACTTGAAAAGTGATAATAACAAATATATTTAATACCCGGTATTTATAATTTGGAGATTATGAATTAACCTATCCATTGTAGCAGTAGTACAGGCTTATCTGCTAGGGTAGTCTTTTCGTTTTGTTATCTTCCTTTGAATTTTTTATTTATTTTTAATTCATAGGCAATTTGGCGCCCCCTTACCTTGGCTGGACTGCCCCTTCTTCCACCCACTAGGTACGCCCCTGCTTGATGGATGTCATTATTGAAACCCATGACAATATTATGATATTTTACACTAAAATGTAAACCAAATATAATGAGGCACCTTCTGCTGAATATTGTAGAATTAAGACTGACTGTAATATGACATAATGAACTGAGTAAGAAGTCAACAATATATCCCGTAAATTTGTGTGAACTTAAAACCCTCCAATTTGTATTTTCTTAACTGAAATCGAAAAATCAAAAACTGTAACTGGAAAAGCATAAATATTGAGAGAAATGCAATATAATATATATTGAATTTTTTTTCTGCTCCGTCTCCTTATTGAAATATCACCATACAGTAGAGTTCCGTGGTTGTACTCTACCTATTCTTAACCATTTGGTTTTCACGTGAGACACAAAATTGCTAAGTCAATGGTAAGGTTATGTTAGATTAAGTTAGGTAAAGTTAGGTTATCTTAGATAAAAATAGGTTAGATAAAGTGTGGTTAGGTTAGTTTAGGTCAGGTTTCGTTAGGATTGGTTTGGTTCGTTTTATGTGTGGGTAAGATTTTCATGAATTTCCCCCCAAAATGAATGTAAAATACATTCAAAACACCTCTTCTTCATTGTCTACACTACAGTATAAGTGGGAAGTAATAAAATCCACGACATATGATTCGTATTTTTCACTACTATTTTTTGTAATTTGTACATCATGTGACATTTGTAAAAATAAAAGAGCAGTCGAAATTCGTTCACGAGATCAAGTTTTCGTAATTGCCGAGGAATGTCGTAGCCACACTCTTATCCCTACGTTTTTATTATCCCACCAATTACATTTCAGGACACTATCATTCTGCCAAATTTTGAAATAAATATGCTAGGCCTCACCATTTCCTCCAATATGTCCTGGAAATCACACATCCTTAATATAGCTAAAGCTGCCTCCCGAAGGTTGGGAATGCTGTGCAGATGCCGTAGCTACTTCACTCCTGAGCAGTTGCTCCAAGTATATAAAAGATTCATTCGTCCTAACTTGGAGTACTGCTCTCATATCTGGGGTGGCTCTTCTTCTGTCCAATTGTTAGATTGGGTGGAATCAAAGGCATTTCGTCTTATTAACTCTCCTCCTTTAGTTGATAATCTCTCTTCCCTTTCTCTTCGCCGCAATGTTGCTTCACTCTCTCTCTTTTACAGGTACTTTAATGGGCAATATTCGGTGGATTTGGCATCCTGTGTGCCGCCGGCAAGGCCGTGGGCTCGTAACACACGTCTTGCCCGCGGTGCCCACCGTTTCTCTGTGGATGTCGGTCACACGAGAATAACCCGTTATAGTACCTCCTTCTTTCCTCACACAGCCAAACTGTGGAATGCTCTGCCTTCTTCCATACTTATACAATCTGTCTCACTTTAAAAGGCTGGTTTACCGGCATCTTCGTGGTGTAGATTAATACAGTATAACCTCTATTTTAAATTTCTTTCTGTTCTTATTTTTTCACCCCCAGGCCCCGTTGTGGGTCGTTTGACCTGTTTCCGGGTGGGCTAATTCCTGCAAAAAAAAAAAAAAATACACACACACATATATATATACTTCATTTTTAGTCCATTTAACACGCGGACTTTGAACATACAATCAACGACCTCACCAGCAAGGAATCGAACCCTCGACCTACTGGGTGTGACTAGGGAACGCTTACCGGCTAGGCCACAAGGACACTAAAAGCAGTTCTAGACTCTGTTATATTTCACACAAAGCCTGTTCATCGAGCTGATGGCGCCGTGAACCTCATTGGGAAACTGCCCGTGCCTCGTATGTGGTGTCAGTAGCATTTTACCGAATCCAGCCGGTATGAAACGCGAGGTACATATATATACTTCATTTTTAGTCCATTTAACACGCGGACTTTGAACATACAATCAACGACCTCACCAGCAAGGAATCGAACCCTCGACCTACTGGGTGTGACTAGGGAACGCTTACCGGCTAGGCCACAAGGACACTAAAAGCAGTTCTAGACTCTGTTATATTTCACACAAAGCCTGTTCATCGAGCTGATGGCGCCGTGAACCTCATTGGGAAACTGCCCGTGCCTCGTATGTGGTGTCAGTAGCATTTTACCGAATCCAGCTGGTATGAAACGCGAGGTACATATATATACTTCATTTTTAGTCCATTTAACACGCGGACTTTGAACATACAATCAACGACCTCACCAGCAAGGAATCGAACCCTCGACCTACTGGGTGTGACTAGGGAACGCTTACCGGCTAGGCCACAAGGACACTAAAAGCAGTTCTAGACTCTGTTATATTTCACACAAAGCCTGTTCATCGAGCTGATGGCGCCGTGAACCTCATTGGGAAACTGCCCGTGCCTCGTATGTGGTGTCAGTAGCATTTTACCGAATCCAGCTGGTATGAAACGCGAGGTACATATATATACTTCATTTTTAGTCCATTTAACACGCGGACTTTGAACATACAATCAACGACCTCACCAGCAAGGAATCGAACCCTCGACCTACTGGGTGTTACTAGGGAACGCTTACCAGGTTAAACAACCACAGTAGTTCTCAACCTAGGGGCCATGGCCCCCAAGGGAGCCAGGACGAGCTGTTATAAATTGTATGTTTCCAAATAATGTTGGGAATCTGAATTAAACAAAACTTGTATTACTTATTTTGACTTGGCAGGAGAGAATTTTCATTCTTTTTTTGTCATTTTGTTTAATCGTAACGACAATAAAATTTTAATATTTACATACTCTGGTGCTAATTTATTTTATTTTTTACGGATTATTTAAGATTTCACAGGTCCAGTCCCTGTCTGTGTGACAGGAACTGGACCTAGCTGCTGAACTGACTTGTTCAGTACGTGTCTGTGTGTCATCCCTTTGCAAGTGGTGATAGGACTGAATGATCTCAGTCTGGCCTGGGATACCGTCACGAAAACAGTGGAGTGTATTGTCTCTGAACCATATATTGTGTTTGAGCTTGACTCAAGCATAATGTACTCCGTAGTTGGTGTTAATTATTTTGTTTCATAATTCATGTGGTCGCTGCTTTACGTGGGTGAAATATTTGTACACTTCCTTTAGTAATTGCTTCATTATTTATTGGTGCCATTGTTGTTCATACTCATCATTCTTTACTTATATAATCCTACCATTTTTAGTGCTAAATTTGTATGACTCACTATTCTTCTCATTCTTCCAAGTTGGGCAGTGCTTGTCAAAGGAGGCGTGTTCTTGCTTACATTCCTGTAAGCAACAACACTTCAGCTTGCTAGCTTGAGTGTGACTGTTTACCTGTGTGCATGTTTGTGTATGACTGTATGTGTGCTTTATGTGTGAGTGCATGGGCGTGTTATGTATGTGAATGTGTGTGTGTGTTTGCCATTCTAACTCTTGTCCTATGTATCTGGCCTTCTTTATCATTCTTTAGTCTTCATCACATGTCTGCTTGTCTGTTCTGACATTCTCAAAACTGAAATCAATCAGCACCTGAAATCCTTGGAAAGTGAGCTCAAAAAGTATTTCCCAGAATTTCGAGGAGGAAGATGGGAAATTGATGAGGAATCCTTTCTCTGGCACTCTTGATATTGCTACCATTCCCAATGATGTTCAGGACGAATTTCTTGATCTCAAGAATGATTCTGCTGCCAAAGATCTCTATGAAGAAAGATCTCTGACTGTATTCTGGTGCTCAATGTATCAGACATATCCATAAGTTAGCGAGATTGCACTTCGAGTCCTCTTGCCTTTTTCAACTACCTATTTATGCGAATCTGGTTTCTCCACCCTTCTACATATAAAGAGTAAAAGCCGGAACCGACTGGATGTGGACCCGGACATGAGATGTGCATTGTCAGTGACACAATCTCGGATCAGTCACCTGACTGAAAGGAAACAATGTCAGCCTTTTCATTGTCCTGTGACAAAATATGCAGAAGTCATATGAACTTTTTCCCAACCAAATTCAAGTTTGCTGTGAGGCTTGTCTAGTAGTCACTCTAGTCTAGTGACGTCAGTCATATAAATCATGTAAGTCTATATAAATATAAGATAATGATGATTGTCAACCTTGAAATAAAATAAGGGTATTCTCTTCATCTGCATTTAATTTTTCAACATTATTTGTGGGGGGGGGGGGGGGGGGAGAAAAATGAAGGAGGCCACGAGGATGTTGAAAATTCCTCAAGGGAGGAATGGAGTGAAAAAGGTTGAGAACCACTGGTCTACGGGAACTGCGGATGGAAACACTTGTTTAATAAGGAACTTGTGGGATATATTTCTAAAAACCTCTGGCAACTTCAGGGATTTATTTCTAGTAACCTTTGGCAGTGATGTCAAGAGTATATATATATATATATGTCGGGACTGAAAAAAACTCGCAGTCTACTCCTGGCAACGCATGTGTTGGTGTTCATTCGTGTCCTGCGTACTTCCAGAAGTTACTGGCAGCTTGTAGAGAGAAGTCTAGCGGTTAAGGTGAACAATGAGAGTGAATTCTGCTTTCATAATGGTGTCTGTGGCACTGCTGGTCTGTGGTGTCACGGGTGCCAGGCCTAAAGCGTCATTAAAACAAGACAAACGCGGCATCCCAGTGAGACCACCAGAAATCATCAATCCCCTATACCGTCCCTGCGAACACACATGTTACACCAGGATTAACGGTAAATGTGCGTGGGACTATGACCTCTGTCCACCTTATCCCAACCCGGAGGTCTGAAGGTAACGCTAATAGGGCCACTTGGGAGACGGAAGCAACCAGTTTTGTTCACCAGAAAACCATCACTGGCGAGTGTTGGTCACCAGGTGCTCATTAGTAGCCACTATTATGCTTCGGAGGAAATGGATCACGAGTAGACTACCAGCCGTCACATACCAGGGTCATCCGTAACAGATCAGACGTCAGTGAGGAGGGAAACTCATTAGTAAATATAATATACACCAGCTTCACCAACAAGAGAACACTATCATCAACCACAGACTAACCAGACGTCAGCCACTTCATAAACCATCATCACACAAGTGGCAGTCATCACCGATCACCTGAACAGCCATATTCCAGGATATCAAGAAATTCATGAGGAAGGATCACCAACACGAATCTGTACCCGGAAAACCATCACCACAACTGTAACCAAGCTTGTCACCAGCAACAAGCAGTCACTGCCAGGTACCGATCAAATTATCTCCATCCATGGTCATCAAGCAGAGGAACTCCTATAATGCTCGACTAACAACAAAATACATATATTATGAACTTATTAGGCTGAAATTAGTTTGATGCCCGTGTCATAATATATATGCTGATAACCACAAGGAAAGAAGAAAACACGAAGTTCCCAAGCGCTCCAATCCGTGACAGCTGCCTTAGGCCTGGAGTTATCGTAGTACATCAAGCCGTCCCTGGCCAACTGACAGATGGTGTCCTGGGCTTGGCGAAACTTGAGCCGCAGCTGGTCGTCCCAATACACCCGCTTGCCCACTAGCTTTTTGAGGAGCTCACGGAAGGGCTCCATCACAGGTGCAGTGGCAAGGAGAGAGTGGATTACCCATTGCCATACCAAATTTTTGAGCATAATATTCTCCATTAAATTCAAATTTACAATCCTTAATACATAGTTTGATGAGTTCGATGAAGTCGTCTTTCGAGACGGACAATGAAATATTATCCAGGGAATCTATGAGGAACTCCAGTAAATCATCAACTGGGACAATAACAGTGTATATAACTATTTGCTTCACTGTATTAGAGCTATGCTGTACTAATAAAGGTCAACAATATTTTGTGCAACTGCGAAAGCAGTATTCAATAAAATTTTCATCAAGCCTTGATATCATTTACATAACCTTTGGAGTGTTAACTTTAGTTGGCACTTGACGATCAAGACAACTCATGAGGGACTTGCTACACCTGCTTGGGGGGGGGGGGGGGGAGTTACCATAGAATCAACTGGCAGCTGGATAACTATGATGGACAAGAGAACATAAGAACATAAGAATGAAGGAAACTGCAGCGGGCCTATTGGCCCATACTGGGCAGTCCCGTTTACACCCAACTCCTATTGCTATTGCTCATATGAGCATCCAACCTATGTTTGAAGCAATTCAGCGTATTCGAGTTAATGATGATATTTGGTAACTTGTTCCATTCATCCACTACTCTGTTTCCAAACCAGTGTTTACCTATGTCACGCCTAAATCTAAATTTGTCTAATTTAAAACCATTGTTACGAGTTCGCTCCTGGTTGGATAGTTTGAGTACCTTTGTAATGTCCCCTTTGTTTAGCCCTGCCTTCCACTTATACACCTCTATCAGGTCGCCCCTAGCTCTACGTCTCTCAAGGGAGTGCAAATTAAGATGCTTTAACCTGTCTCTATACTCAAGGTTTCTAATGCCCGGGATTAGTCTTGTCATTCTCCTCTGAATTCTTTCCAAGGATTCTATATCCATTTTGTAATACCGTGACCAGAACTGAACTGCGTAATCCAGGTGTGGTCTCACAAGAGCAAGATGCAGTTTTAGGATGACCTCGCTAGTCTTGTAACTAACACTCCTTTGTATGAACCCAAGTACTTTATTGGCCTTGTTACGAGCAAAAACACATTGTTTACTTGGCTTAAGGTTCCTACTTATCATTACTCCTAAATCTCTTTCGCAGTCGGATTTCTCTATGGCATCGTTGTTCATCTGGTATCTGGTTTCCCTGTTTACATCTCCTATACTGAGTACTTTACATTTGTCCACGTTGAATTTCATCTGCCATTTTTCAGACCATTCCAAAAATTTGTTTAGATCTTTCTGTAGTTTTGCCGAGTCCTCGTCAGATTTGATAACACTTCCTATTTTAGTGTCATCAGCAAATTTACTTATGTTGCTGTCAATGCCGATATCTATGTCGTTTATGTATATAATAAATAATAATGGTCCAAGTACTGAGCCTTGGGGAACTCCACTTGTGACGTTGCTCCAATGGGACTTAGTGCCGTTAATGCTCACTCGCTGTTTCCTGTCCTGTAACCACGCCCTAATCCATTTAAGGATGTCACCTTTGATGCCATGAGCTTCTACCTTTCTAATTAGTCTTTCGTGGGGGACTCTGTCGAAGGCTTTGCTAAAGTCGAGATATACCACATCATAATTGTGCCCCTCGTCCATCGATTCGAAAACTGATGAAAAGAATGTTAATAGATTAGTTAGGCAAGAACGTCCGCTTGTGAAACCATGCTGGGAATCATTGATCAATCCGTGCTTCTCCAGGTGATTTCGAATAGAGTTTGAAATGATTGCTTCCAGTAATTTGCCTACTATTGATGTTAGACTGATTGGGCGGTAGTTAGAGGATAGTGATCTATCCCCCTTCTTGAAAATCGGTATTACATTCGCTATCCTCCAGGATTCTGGTACTACACCTGTTTTTAATGACATGTTAAACAACTTTGCTAAGGGCATACTAAGCTCTACCTTACACTCCTTTAATACTCTGGCAAATATCTCATCGGGACCAGGTGACTTATTAGGCTTTAGTTTGTCTATTTGCTTACTATCATCGTTACTAGTCACTACTATCTCACTTAATTTGTTTTCTTCACTATCTTTGAATAGAGTCGGTGCCTCGGGTATGATGTTTAAATTTTCGGTGGTGAAAACTGTTGAAAAATATTTATTCAAATTATTGCTCATTTCTCCGTAGTTATCAGTGAGCTCGCCGAAGTCTGACCGTATTGGTCCAATCTTTTCTCGTGTTTTAGTTTGATACATTTGGTATAATCCTTTGGGGTTTGTCTTCGCCTCCCTTGCTATCCTTACCTCATTATTCCTCTTTGCTTTCCTTATCTCGGTTTTAACCCTACTCGCCAATACCCTATAATAGTCCCGGAGGTGAATTTCGCCACGATTTATCCTTCTACCTATAGCCTTCCTTTGGCCAATGATGTTCTTTAAATAATTATTTATCCGTTTAGGGTCATTGTTGTCTGATCTGAGTTTTTTGTATGATATGTTCTGCCTTTGTGCATTAAGTGACTCACTATTTAAATTGTCGTGGAACTCGGCAATCTCAGATCTCGTTATCAGGTCGGTGTCATCTGTTAGGTTCACGGCCAAGCGCGACACAATGAAATCCACAATGAAAACATGGATAAGATGAATCTTGATAAAATCACACGGGAAAATGGAAACAACAGAGCACCTTAGCTTTCGTCTTTATTCAAGACATCTTCAGAGGCAACTGGACTACATGGACAGAGAGAGGCTTAAATTATACAGGGTGACTTTAAAAACATGAGGTCAGGTCATAATGATGTCATCTACTAATCCCCACACCAACGCACACGTAGAGGAGCTTAAGAGAAGGGGGGTGACGTGACGAGTCAGGTTAGGTCAAATATAAGGGACCCACAAAATAACTATCATACATCTAGATCAAAGGTTTTCAAAGCATTTTTAACCTTGGGCCACTGACAAATAAATCTATGTAACATATTATCAGTTTTGAACTGACCATCACTAAGGTTTATTGATTTTAATTCCTTAATCAAACTAGCTTCAACCAATAAGTCTTTCTGTGACACAAGATGATTTAAATACTTCTAAGCTTTTTTCCCAAGCAATGGGGTGATTATTATTCCAAACATGAACGAACAAGGCACTGCTTTCAGATGCTGTTCTGATATTTTACTTATGTTGTTTGATTCTGAGCTGCAGTGTTTTTCCTGTTTGTCCTACATAATTACAATTACATTTGCTACATGGAATACAATAAACACTTCCAGGTGATCAAACCCACAGTGCCTGTAACCTGGGGGGATAGTGGATGATGATTGCTTGGGGAAATGGAACTATACAAGAGGATGGATTGACAAGAAGACGCATGTAAAAGATGAAACGGGGAGGTGGGCCCAGCCATAAGACGAGGTAATGTGAAGGGTGAGGTGAGGCTAGAAACAGGAGGGAGTGTGAAGGGTGAGGTGAGGCTAGCAACATAAGGTGTGAGGGGTGAGGTGAGGCTAGCAACAGGAGGTGTGAAGGGTGAGGTGAGGCGAGCAACAGGAAGTGTGAAGGGTGAGGTGAGGCTAGCAACAGAAGGTGTGAAGGGTGAGGTGAGGCTAGCAACAGGAAGTGTGAAGGGTGAGGTGAGGCTAGCAACAGAAGGTGTGAAGGGTGAGGTGAGGCTAGCAACAGGAGGGAGTGTGAAGGGTGAGGTGAGGCTAGCAACATAAGGTGTGAGGGGTGAGGTGAGGCTAGCAACAGGAGGTGTGAAGGGTGAGGTGAGGCTTTCAACAGTAGGTGTGAAGGGTGAGGTGAGGCTAGCAACAGAAGGTGTGAAGGGTGAGGTGAGGCTAGCAACAGTAGGTGTGAAGGGTGAGGTGAAGCTAGCAACATGAGGAGGTGTGAAGGGTGAGGTGAGGCTAGCAATATAAGGTGTGAAGGGTGAGGTGAGGTTAGCAACAGAAGGAGTTAAGGGTGAGGTGAGGCTAGCAACAGGAGGTGTGAAGGGTGAGGTGAGGCTAGCAACAGAAGGAGTGAACATAAGAACATAAGAAAATAAGGAGTCTGCAATAGGCCGTTTGGCCTGTGCATGGCAGCTCCTGTCGAGAGTTACTACCACTCTCTATCATCCATGAATCTCTCTAGCCTCCTTTTGAAACTTTCCAGAGTTCCCGCACTTACTACAAAGTTGCTAAGCTTGTTCCACTCGTCCACCACCCTATTTGTGAACCAGTTTCTTCCTATCTCCCTCCTAAACCTAAACTTATCCAACTTGAATCCGTTGCTCCGAGTCCTATCCTGCTCGGATATTATAAGAACTTTATCTATATCCCCTTTATTGATTCCTTTCACCCACTTAAATACTTCTATCATATCTCCCCGCACTCTTCCTCTTTCTAGGGAATGCAAGTTAAGTTTCTTTAACCTATCCTGATATGGAAGGTTTCTAAGTCCCTGAATCATTTTTGTCATTCTTCGCTGCACCGACTCTAGTGAATTTATATCCATTCTATAATAGGGGCACCAGAACTGAACCGCATAATCGAGGTGCGGCCTAACTAGCGCAAGATATAGTTGCAATAAGACCTCTGCACTCTTGTTACTTACACTTCTAGATATAAAACCCAATACTCTGTTTGCCTTATTTCGAACATTAATGCACTGTTTTCTAGGCCGAAGGTCCGGGCTTACAAGTACCCCTAGGTCTCTTTCACAAGTCGACTTCTCTAGGTTGATGTTGTTAAGGCTGTATACATAATAAGTATTTGTTCTTCCAATATTAAGTACGCTGCACTTGCTGGTGTTGAATTTCATTTGCCATTTTTCAGACCACCCCTGCAGTTTATTTAGATCCTCCTGTAATGCATTTGCATCCTGCCCTGAAGGGTGAGGTGAGGCTAGCAACAGGTGGTGTGAAGGGTGAGGTGAGCCTAGCAACAGTAGGTGTGAAGAGTGAGGTGAGGCTAGCAACAGGAGGTGTGAAGGGTGAGGTGAGGCTAGCAACAGGTGGTGTGAAGGGTGAGGTGAGGCTAGCAACATGAGGAGGTGTGAAGGGTGAGGTGAGGCTAGCAATAGAAGGTGTGAAGGGTGAGGTGAGGCTAGCAACAGAAGATGTTAAGGGTGAGGTGAGGCTAGGAACAGAAGGTATGAAGGGTGAGGTGAGGCTAGCAACAGTAGGTGTGAAGGGTGAGGTGAGGCTAGCAACAGAAGTTGTGAAGTGTGAGGTGAGGCTAGCAACAGTAGGTGTGAAGGGTGAGGTGAGGCTAGCAACAGTAGGTGTGAAGGGTGAGGTGAGGCCAGCAACAGGAGGTGTGAAGGGTGAGGTGAGGCTAGCAAGAGAAGGTGTGAAGGGTGAGGTGAGACTAGCAACGTTTAGTAACTCATGCACTGTAAAACAAATGTTAATTAAAAACTCCCACAACAATGCAGGTGGCTTCATTTACAAGGTTCCTTGCAAGGATTGTAATATGTTCTACGTTGGCCAGGCGGGAAAAGATCTTTTAACTAGGTCTTAAACAGCATAAATATAGTGTTAGGACAGGCCAGGACTCCAATGCTCTGTTCATTCATATGAGAGATAATAAGTATTGCATTGCCTTGGATAATGCTTCCTCAATATTACATTGTAATTCAATAATATTGTCGGTAGGAACTTTATAGAATCTAGTCTCAGTAAACGAACCGAATCTGTCAACATGAATTTCAGTAATGGCATGTACAAACTGGATAATTTTTTGATTAAGAAGATTTGTAGCCAGGTGAAAGGGTTGGGTAACTAATTAATGACTTGAATATGGTGGACACCTGCTGTCCCTAGGGACTTGATATCACTCTCGTTTACTGTATATATTAGTCTTGTCAGTAACTACTCCTTAGTCTGTACTCATCCCTGAAGATGTGAATTACACGAAAGCGCTCGGGAACTTCGTGTTTTCTTTTTCCTTGTGGTTATTAGCATATACATGGATCACGCGCACCTACAGTGATTTATATGCATATACTGTATATATATATACATTATATCCTTAAATAAACCATGCGTGTAATAGGTCAAGCTTGAGTTTATATTAGTTTACCCTTAACTTGCCTCGTGTGATAGCTGTTTCATTTCCATATTTTGTAATACTATAAACACGGTAATGCACTCATTTAACATTTATTAACGGGCTCATCACTGAGTCCCAAACTTCAGCTTTATTACACTAAACGAAAAAAAAAAAATCGGTGAATGATAAAATATCTTTGACAAACGTACGCTAGCTTGAGTAAAATCAGAATATCATAATTATATAATTACTCGTCACAGATCAAAGTTTATTTTAGTTGTTACATGAGTGTTGGGTTATCTTAGTTAAGTGTAGGTGAGTTATGAGATGCCATCAACAAAAACACATCAGTTTCTGCGTGTCACCTCCCAGGGACTGATGTCCGAGCGTCCTTCGTTTCCCCAAAAACTGTCGTTTCCGGGGATGTCGCCGCCGTCGGTGCCTACCCAGGGAGTCTTCCACCAGGCTTCGTAGTCCACAGGTTCACTCTGGCCCTCCTCTTCAGGCGACAAGGTGCTCTCGTAATTGTCGTCTTCGTCTCCTAAAGCTGCGTCATCGCTTGCGGCCCAGTCTTCGTCGGGTGTTCCATTAGGTCGTAGTCGTCGTATCTTCATCTCTATGTGAGTGAGAACGAGGACTGCCTCGCGGTTTGTCCACCAGCGGATCTCGGTGCTGTTACTCTTCCTGTAAACGAGACGATTATCTATTATTTGTAGCATACCACCTAATCTAATCTAATCTAATCAAATCTAAGACAAACAAATTTGAGGTGATGGGATTGTGTCTATGTTTGTATTAAATTGTATCACCCTGTTCAAAGATTTATAATTTTTATTATTATTATTATTATCATTAATATTTATCTTTTGGTGGGATACTGTCCATTGGGAAATTAGTGAGATATCTGTGGTGGGATTTGGTTGGTGCACTTCCTCAGTCGTTTTAGGAGGAGGGACGTTGGTGGTCTCTGAATTCTCTCACTGACAACCAAGGCTAACTCCACCTGACTTTCTCTAAGATTTTGCTGGGGTTCGCTGGAGACCCGAGAAAAGATTCATAGTAACGTGAATGTAAACCTTAGACACCAAACTAACGTTAAAAGACTGAAATTTATTATGAAATACGGTAATAGTTTCGATGTCCAGCCATGTGTTATCCTATTTATTGTTAGCCTTGTGAAAGAGTGAGGAGTTTAGCAGTAAAGAGCGTGCTAGTAGGTTTATAAATTAGATTATTAATTCTTTGAAGACAACAGTTCTATTTAAGCAATTCGTTCTCAAAGGGTTAGAAAAGTGTCCTCCTTTAATATAGGTTTGATTTTCACACGGGATGATGAGACGGAGGTAATGACTTAGTTGGGCTGGTGGGGGTGGAGGTACTGACCTGGGGATGGTGGGGTTGAGGCACTGTAACAAATTTTATGTACCATATTTAATGTAACATATTTTATGTAACAAATTTCTCTTATATTGTCTTTTTAATTCTTTTTATTTGTTTATTTATTTATTTATTTATTCTTACTTCTTTCACTTACTCTTGCTCTTTCTTTTACTTATTCCTGCTATTCTTTCTCGTTATACTCGTGAGAGGTGGAGGGAGTGAGGGAAGTAGTGAGAGGTAATTGTTTACGTATGAGGAGAGGGTGTGAGGGGAGGGGAGAACAGGGCTAACGACTGGTTTATGGTTAGGCTACATCAAGAGGAGAGGCTAGGGGGTGGATAGCTGGGGACTAAGATACACACAGAGGGGAAATATGGGATAGTTATTATATATATATGACTCACCGTATTACTGCACAATACCAAGACATTTATAACACATCACTCTTTCTCAACAAGGGAGGGACGAATTAGGACTCTTATTAACGGTTACTGTATTTATTGAATACCCTCTATTAGGGTTTGACGATTACACATCAAAACAATAAACCTTTCTTCCTAGCTCGCTAACCAAGGGGACCATGAATCACACCACATTTCAGGAAACGGATCAAACCTAATAGGTACTCACATCATAGCCACCATATGAGGAGGTGACACCCAGGACACAACCACACTTAACTCTCACCAAACACAGACTTCGCTTTTCAAACTGCGTCAGCCCACAAGGGACGCCACAACTTTCACGAGGTCACACCTCATAGGCCTTATCATTGGTCGAAGACAGGCCTAAGGCCTTCATACTATTGGCTCGAAATTGGCGGGAACTCTCAGGTGGCGGGAAACTTATGACATTGTTACAGTACTGACCTGGGGTGGTGAGGTAGAGGTACTGACCTGGGGATGGTGGGATGAAGGTACTGACCTGGGGTGGTGGGGTGGAGGTACTGACCTGGGGTGGTGGGGTGGAGGTACTGACCTGGGGGTGGTGGGATGAAGGTACTGACCTGGGGGTGGTGGGATGAAGGTACTGACCTGGGGTGGTGGGATGAAGGTACTGACCTGGGGTGGTGGGGTGGAGGTACTGACCTGGGGGTGGTGGGATGAAGGTACTGACCTGGGGTGGTGGGGTGGAGGTACTGACCTGGGGATGGTGGGATGAAGGTACTGACCTGGGGTGGTGGGGTGGAGATACTGACCTGGGGGTGGTGGGGTGGAGGTACTGACCTGGGGTGGTGGGGTGGCGGTACTGACCTGGTAAGGTTGGTGGGGTGGAGGTACTGACCTGGAGGTGGTGGGGTGGAGGTACTGTCCTGGGGGTGGTGTGGTGGAGGTACTGACCTGGGGGTGGTGGGGTGGAGGTACTGACCTGGGGGTGGTGGGGTGGAGGTACTGACTGGGGGTGGTGGGGTGGAGGTACTGACCTGGGGGTGGTGGGGTGGAGGTACTGACTGGAGGTGGTGGGGTGGAGGTACTGATTTGGGGGTGGTGGGGTGGAGGTACTGACCTGGGGGTGGTGGGGTGGAGGTACTGACCTGGGGGTGGTGGGTGTGGAGGTACGGACCTGGGGGGTGGTGGGGTGGAGGTACTGACGTGGGGTGGTGGGGTGAGGAACTGACTTGGTAAGGGTGGTGGGGTGGAGGTACTGACCTGGGGGAGGTGGGAGTGGAGGTACTGACCTGGGGGTGGTGGGGTGGAGGTAATGACCTGGGGGTGGTGGGTGTGGAGGTACTGACCTGGGGGTGGTGGGGAGAGGTGCTGACTTTTAAGGGTGGTGGGGTGGAGGTACTGACCTGGGGGTGGTGGGGGGTGAGGTACTGACCTGGGGGTGGTGGGGTGGAGGTACTGACCCGGGTGTGGTGGGGTGGAGGTACTGACCTGGGAATGGTGGGGTGGAGGTACTGACCTGGGGTGGTTGGGTGGAGGTACTGACCTGGGGGTGGTTGGATGGAGGTACTGACCTGGTAAGGATGGTGGGGTGGAGGTACTGACCTGGGGTGGTGGGGTGGAGGTACTGACCTGGGGGTGGTGGGGTGGAGGTACTGACCTGGGGGTGGTGGATGTGGAGGAACTGACCTGGGGGTGGTTGGGTGGAGTGTACTGACCTGGGGGTGGTGGGGTGGAGGTACTGACCTGGGGGTGGTTGGGTGGAGGTACTGACCTGGCAAGGGTGGTGGGGTGGAGGTACTGACCTGGTAAGGGTGGTGGGGTGGAGGTACTGACCTGGTAAGGGTGGTGGGGTGGAGGTACTGTCCTGGGGGTGGTGTGGTGGAGGTACTGACCTGGGGGTGGTGGGTGTGGAGGTACTGACCTGGGGGTGGTGGGGTGGAGGTACTGACCTGGGGGTGGTGGGGTGGAGGTACGGACCTGGGGGGTGGTGGGGTTGATGTACTGACCTGGGGATGGTGGGGTTGGTGGTACTGACCTGGTGGTGGTGGTGGTGGAGTTACTTACCTGGTGGGGATAGAGGTACTGACCTGGAGTGGTGGAGGTAGTGACCTGCAGGGTGGAGGTAGTGACCTGTTGGGGGTGGCGGTTGTGACTTGGTGGGGTGTAGGTAGTGTCCTGGTGGGGTGGAGGTGGTGACTTGGTGGGGGTGGAGGTGGTGACTTGGTGGGGGTGGAGGGGGTGACTTGGTGGGGTGGAGGTAGTGACTTGGTGGGGGTGGAGGTGGTGACTTGGTTGGGGTGGAGGTGGTTACTTGGTGGGGGTGGATGTGGTGACTTGGTGGGGGTGGAGGTGGTGACATGGTGAGGGTTGAGGTGGTGACTTGGTGAGGTGGAGGTAGTGACTTGGTGGGGGTGGAGGTAGTGACCTGGTGGGGGTGGAGGTGGTGACTTGGTGGGGGTGGAGGTGGTGACTTGGTGGGGAAGGAGGTGGTGACATGGTGAGGGTTGAGGTGGTGACTTGGTGAGGTGGAGGTAGTGACTTGGTGGGGGTGGAGGTGGTCACTTGGTGGTGGTGGAGGTGGTGACTTGGTGGGGATGGAGGTGGTGACCTGGTGGGTGTGGAGGTAGTGACTTGGTGGGGGTGGAGGTGGTGACTTGGTGGGGGTGGAGGTGGTGACTTGGTGGGGTGGAGGTAGTGGCCTGGTGGGTTGGAGGTGGTGACTTGGTGGGGGTGAAGGTGGTGACTTGGTAGGGGTGGAAGTGGTGACTTGGTGGGGTGGAGGTAGTGACGTGGTGGGATGGAGGTGGTGACTTGGTGGGGGTGAAGGTGGTGACTTGGTAGGGGTGGAAGTGGTGACTTGGTGGGGGTGGAGGTAGTGACGTGGTGGGGTGGAGGTAGTGACCTGGTGGGTTGGAGGTGGTGACTTGGTGGGGGTGGAGGTGGTGACTTGGTGGGGGTGGAGGTGGTGACTTGGTGGTGTGGAGGTAGTGACGTGGTGGGATGGAGGTGGTGACTTGGTGGGGGTGAAGGTGGTGACTTGGTAGGGGTGGAAGTGGTGACTTGGTGGGGGTGGAGGTAGTGACGTGGTGGGGTGGAGGTAGTGACCTGGTGGGTTGGAGGTGGTGACTTGGTGGGGGTGAAGGTGGTGACTTGGTAGGGGTGGAAGTGGTGACTTGGTGGGGGTGGAGGTGGTGACTTGGTGGGGGTGGAGGTGGTGACTTGGTGGGGTGGAGGTAGTGATTTGGTGGAGGTGGAGGTGGAGGTAGTGACTTTGTGGGGGTGGAGGTGGTGACTTGGTGGGGTGGAGGTAGTGACGTGGTGGGTTGGAGGTGGTGACTTGGTGGGGGTGGAGGTGGTGACTTGGTGGGGGTGGAGGTGGTGACTTGGTGGGGTGGAGGTAGTGACCTGGTGGGTTGGAGGTAGTGACTTGGAGGGGGTGGAGGTGGTGACTTGGTGGGGGTGGAGGTGGTGACTTGGTGGGGTGGAGGTAGTGACGTGGTGGGGTGGAGGTGGTGACTTGGTGGGGGTGAAGGTGGTGACTTGGTGGGGGTGGAGGTGGTGACTTGGTGGGAGTGGATGTGGTGACTTGGTGCGGGTGTAGGTGGTGACTTGGTGGAGGTGGAGGTGGAGGTGGTGACTTGGTGGGGTGGAGGTAGTGACCTGGTGGGGGTGGAGGTAGTGACTTGGTGGGGGTGGAGGTGGTGACTTGGTGGGAGTGGATGTGGTGACTTGGTGCGGGTGTAGGTGGTGACTTGGTGGAGGTGGTGACTTGGTTTGGGTGGAAGTTGTGACCTGGTGGGAGTGGGGGTGGTGACTTGGTGGGGGTAGAGGTGGTGACTTGGTGGGGGTGGAGGTGGTTACCTGGTGGGGTGGAGGTAGTGACTTGGTGGGGGTGGAGGTGGTGACTTGGTGGGGGTGGAGGTGGCGACTTGGTGGGGATGGAGGTGGTGACCTGGTGGGGGTGGAGGTAGTGACTTGGTGGGGGTGGAGGTGGTGACATGATGGGGGTGGAGGTAGTGACTTGGTGGGGGTGGAGGTGGTGACTTGGTGGGGGTGGAGGTGGTGACTTGGTGGGGGTGGAGGTGGCGACTTGGTGGGGATGGAGGTGGTGACCTGGTGGGGGTGGAGGTAGTGACTTGGTGGGGGTGGGGGAAGTGACTTGGTGGGGTTGGAGGTGGTGACTTGGTGGGGGTGGAGGTGGTGACTTGATGGGGTCTAGGTAGTGACTTGGTGGGGGTGGAGGTGGTGACTTGGTGGGGTTGGAGGTGGTGACTTGGTGGGGGTGGAGGTGGTGACTTGATGGGGTCTAGGTAGTGACCTGGTGGGGGTGGAGGTGGTGACTTTGTGGGGGTGGAGGTGGTGACTTGGTGGGGTGGAGGTGGTGATTTGGTGGAGGTGGCGGTGGCGGTGGTGACTTGGTGTGGTGGAGATAGTGACTTGGTGGGGGTGAAAGTGGTGACTTGGTGGGGTGGATGTAGTGACTTGGTGGGGGTGGAGGTGGAGGTGGTGACTTGGTGTGGTGGAGATAGTGACTTGGTGGGGGTGAAGGTGGTGACTTGGTGGGGTGGAGGTAGTGACTTGGTGGGGGTGGAGGTGGTCACTTGGTGGGGTTGGAGGTGGTGACTTGGTGGGGGTGGAGGTATTGACCTAGTGGGGGTGGAGGTAGTGACCTGGTGGGTTGGAGGTGGTGACTTGGTGGAGGTGAAGGTGGAGGTGGAGGTGGTGACTTGGTGGGGGTGGAGGTGGTGACTTGGTGGTGTGGAGGTAGTGACTTGGTGGGGGTGGAGGTGGCGACTTGGTGGGGATGGAGGTGGTGACCTGGTGGGGGTGGAGGTGGTGACTTGGTAGGGGTGGAGGTGGTGACTTGGTGGGGTGTGGAGGTAGTGACTTGGTTGGGTGTGGAGATAGTGACTTGGTGGGGTGGAGGTGGTGACTTGGTGGGGGTGGAGGTGGTGACTTGGTGGGGGTGGAGGTGGTGACTTGGTGGGATGGAGGTAGTGACCTGGTGGGTTGGAGGTGGTGACTTGGTGGGGGTGAAGGTGGTGACTTGGTAGGGGTGGAAGTGGTGACTTGGTGGGGGTGGAGGTGGTGACTTGGTGGGGGTGGAGGTGGTGACTTGGTGGGGTGGAGGTAGTGATTTGGTGGAGGTGGAGGTGGAGATAGTGACTTGGTGGGGGTGGAGGTGGTGACTTGGTGGGGTGGAGGTAGTGACGTGGTGGGGTGGAGGTAGTGACCTGGTGGGTTGGAGGTGGTGACTTGGTGGGGGTGGAGGTAGTGACCTGGTGGGGGTGGAGGTAGTGACTTGGTGGGGTGGAGGTGGTGACTTGGTGGGGGTGGAGGTGGTGACTTGGTGGGGGTGGAGGTGGTGACTTGGTGGGGGTGGAGGTGGTGACTTGGTGGGGGTGGAGGTGGAGGTGGAGGTGGTGACTTGGTGGGGGTGGAGGTGGTGACTTGGTGGTGTGGAGGTAGTGACGTGGTGGGGGTGGAGGTGGTGACTTGGTGGGGGTGGAGGTGGTGACTTGGTGGGGGTGGAGGTGGTGACTTGGTGGTGACTTGGTGGGGGTGGAGGTGGTGACTTGGTGGGGGTGGAGGTGGTGACTTGGTGGTGTGGAGGTAGTGACGTGGTGGGTTGGAGGTGGTGACTTGGTGGGAGTGGATGTGGTGACTTGGTGCGGGTGTAGGTGGTGACTTGGTGGAGGTGGTGACTTGGTTGGGGTGGAAGTTGTGACCTGGTGGGAGTGGGGATGGTGACTTGGTGGGGGTAGAGGTGGTGACTTGGTGGGGGTGGAGGTGGTTACCTGGTGGGGTGGAGGTAGTGACTTGGTGGGGGTGGAGATGGTGACTTGGTGGGGGTGGAGGTGGTGACTTGGTGGGGGTGGAGGTGACGACTTGGTGGGGATGGAGGTGGTGACCTGGTGGGGATGGAGGTGGTGACTTGGTGGGGGTGGAGGTGGTGACTTGATGGGGTCTAGGTAGTGACCTGGTGGGGGTGGAGGTGGTGACTTTGTGGGGGTGGAGGTGGTGACTTGGTGGGGTGGAGGTGGTGATTTGGTGGAGGTGGCGGTGGCGGTGGTGACTTGGTGTGGTGGAGATAGTGACTTGGTGGGGGTGAAAGTGGTGACTTGGTGGGGTGGATGTAGTGACTTGGTGGGGGAGGAGGTGGAGGTGGAGGTGGTGACTTGGTGTGGTGGACGATAGTGACTTGGTGGGGGTGAAGGTGGTGACTTGGTGGGGTGGAGGTAGTGACTTGGTGGGGGTGGAGGTGGTCACTTGGTGGGGTTGGAGGTGGTCACTTGGTGGGGGTGGAGGTAGTGACCTAGTGGGGGTGGAGGTAGTGACCTGGTGGGTGTGGAGGTAGTGACTTGGTGGGGGTGGAGGTGGTGACTTGGTGGGGGTGGAGGTGGTTACCTGGTGGGGTGGGGGTAGTGACTTGGTGGGGGTGGAGGTGGTTTCCTGGTGGGGTGGGGGTAGTGACTTGGTGGGGGTGGAGGTGGTGACTTGGTGGGGGTGGAGGTGGTGACTTGGTGGGGGTGGAGGTGGTGACTTGGTGGGGGTGGAGGTAGTGACCTAGTGGGGGTGTAGGTAGTGACCTGGTGGGTGTGGAGGTAGTGACTTGGTGGGGGTGGAGGTGGTGACTTGGTGGGGGTGGAGGTGGTGACTTGGTGGGGGTGGAGGTGGTGACCTGGTGGGGGTGGAGGTGGTTACCTGGTGGGGTGGAGGTAGTGACTTGGTGGGGGTGGAGGTGGTGACTTGGTGGGGGTGGAGGTGGTGACTTGGTGGGGGTGGAGGTGGTGATCTTGGTAGGGGTGGAGGTGGTGACTTGATGGGGTCTAGGTAGTGACCTGGTGGGGGTGGAAGTGGTAACTTTGTGGGGGTGGAGGTGGTGACTTGGTGGGGGTGGAGGTGGTGATTTGGTGGAGGTGGAGGTGGAAGTGGTGACTTGGTGTGGTGGAGGTAGTGACTTGGTGGGGGTGAAGGTGGTGACTTGGTGGGGATGGAGGTGGTGACTTGGTGGGGGTGGAGGTGGTGACTTGGTGGGGGTGGAGGTGGTGACTTCCTGGGGTGGAGGTAGTGACGTGGTCGGGTGGAGGTAGTGACCTGGTGGGTTGGAGGTGGTGACTTGGTGGGGGTGGATGTGGTGACTTGGTGGGGGTGGAGGTGGTGACTTGGTGGGGGTGGAGGTGGTGACCTGGTGGGGGTGGAGGTAGTGACTTGGTGGGGGTGGGGGTAGTGAGTTGGCGGGGGGTGGAGGTGGTGACTTGGTGGGGGTGGAGGTAGTGACTTGGTGGGGGTGGGGGTAGTGAGTTGGCGGGGGTGGAGGTACTGAATTTGAATTTTGCCGCGGACAGCTAGCTGTTTAATGTGCATTCCATATTTGTCCTGTATGCGGTAGTACAAAAAGGATTACTATACAGGCTACAAAGAGTGTTTATCGGACCCCAGCGATGGGGTCCGATGTTACAGAATATTTCCAGTAAATTGTTTGTTGAAGTTGATACATAGAGATTTTATTAGGTACCAGATGCGAAGTGTGGATACAGCTTTAATATATTAGTTATCGTGCCATCAGATATAAAGTGCTGTACCATTGCATACACAGTGTGATTGGATCTGTCCCTATAAGGTTCTATTTTTTCACAGTCTAGGACGTAGGGTTGAAGTGTGTGGTCATAAGTCTGGCCGCATCCTTTACATTTAGTTTTGTTCACATAACAACATCTTGTAATAAGTGATCTTGTTACTTGCTCCATATACATGTTTTACTTGACACATCTCATCATGGCAAACAATGGATTGACTAGTGTCTGTTTGCAATTGTCTATTGGTTTTAAATTCACCAACAAGTTCCTTCCTTAGGGTTGTGTTTGACAGTCCTAGATTGTATTCAACATTGTCATTGTTGGACGCGAGTTTAATTAAGGACTCAACCGTATCATGTTGACTGTTGCCTATGTGAGAGGTGATCCAAATAATTCTTAGGGATTTATTTTGCACTTTTTCAAACTTGTCATAAACTTTCCCGTCAGGAACGACCAGTGTTGATTCGTGGTATTCTATCATAGATCTTATATAGCCTAGCTACAGTATCTAAAAAAAGTATCTGCCAGGATGGGTCCATGACTTCCGAAATACTACATGCAACTCGTGATGTCCCGGGAGGATTGGTATGTGTGGCTCTGTTACATAAGGCGGTTATTGTAAGGCGTTTCAGATGCACAGACACGGAATAGCTAACGCGTTTGCTATTCTGTCTGCGCAGACGCTGCTGCTGACTTTTGCTCACGACACTTTCACAGGGAAAAGCTAACACCTCTGTCAGGCGTTAGGGTTTGCAGCGGGCAGAGGCGCCCTAATAGCTAATAACCAATCAGCGAGTTTCTCCCACTGAAAATACGCGGATCTTGGCCGCTTATGGAGAATATTTTGATTAATATTGAAGAGTTGGGGGCATGTAAGGCAATAAAAAACTGTGATTTAATAATAAAAATAATTCTATATTCGGTAGTATATTGGATAGGACCTAAAACAAAGCATATGGCGTGAAAGAATAGATAAAGATTGTGCCTAGTTTAAACCAGTTTTGGCTCCTCCCATTTTAAAGTGGGCACTGTCAGATTTCATTAGCCTTTGGTGACTTTGGTGTAACAATATTGATAATTACTCAAATATGATTAAAACTTTAATATCATTACTCATAAGATACTTTTAATAAGGGTGAACAAGTTGATTACAGTTCTGTACGTGCAAAAATTAAGACTTAAACGAACCTGAAATTCGTCGTATTGCGTGTATAAATTTGAGAACACCTAGCCGCGAGAGAAGAAGCGTACAGCTGTTCTGCTAGATGCTACGTGTGGTTTCATAGTCCGGGAGAAATTACCTTCACAACGGGCCCGATTTTTTTCTTTTTCTTATTTATTATTGACTGATTGACTTTTTTTTCCTTTTTGTCTTTCTTTCCATAATTTTCTATATATTTTCTTCACTATTTCTTTCCGTATTGTGTCCAAATAATAGTTCTCTTAGTTTTAGTGTTTTCTGAAAGCTGTGTTGTACAACAGTTATTTCCAAGACCCGGTACAATGTCGTATTTTTTAATGGCAGTCCGGGAAAGCTAACACGTTAGCTATTCCGTACATCTTAAAAGGCCTCACAATAAACGCCTTTACTGATCCTACTATATGGTAACCGAACATCATATCAATTACGCCGAAGTGAATGTACATTCCATTACTATGCTAAACTATACAGGGCGGGAATGCACGTATCCTAATATCTGGGAAGATGTTGGAAGCATAATGTGTTGTCTAATGGTAGAACCTGCTGCCATATGGCATCACGAAAATTGTGAGCAAGTCGCAGGTTGCTGAACTGACTTTCTGCCACATTTATACACAATTGCAGGGTCTCAATTGTCTCTCTTACTATTGACAGCACAACAAATATAACCACACTCACTCTTGATCTGTTCTATTCTTTCTATTTTATTCTCCTATGATATCAGTTGACAATAATATTGAAGCGGGGCCTTGTTGGATGGGTCCTACTGGTCAGAAAGGTTGTGGACCCCAGGGCCGACCTGATCATCATCAAACTACTGGGGCCTCAACTGACGTCACTGCGGTTGCTGGAGGATCGGCTTTTTTCACACTTCATTTTTCCAACATTCGCGGCCTGAAATCCAATTTTCCTTCTGTGGAGCACCATCTATTAACCTCTTCCTCTGACCTCTTACTATTATCCGAACTTCAACTGACCAAAGCAGCTTCACCCAAACCTTTTCAAGTCTCCACCTACAACCTTTATACCTCTTTCCGTTCTAATGGAGGTGTTTGCGCCTACTGCAACACACGTACACCTATAGCTCGACTCACGGATCTTGAATCTTCCCTTTATGATGTCATCTGGCTCAAAATATCTCTACCAACTATACTATTTTCCTTTGTTTTCCTATACTGTTCTCCCAACTCTACCAACTATTTAGAACTCTTCGAGTATCCCACTTTTTGCCATGAGTCGTTGCTATCCACACACCCGAACACCGAGATCCTCTACCTAGGGGATTTCAATGTACATCACAGAGAGTGACTTGGCTCTGCAAGGGATCTGGCTGAGGCACTCTCTTTTTCCTTACTTAATGATCTGGAATAAATAATCAAACACCCTACAAGCGTTCCTGATCAACTTACTAACATTCTTGATCTTTGTTTTACCTCTAACCCCTCACACTATTCATAACACTGGTCAACATAAAAAAAAAATTCTCATGGTTCTGGATCAAAACAGTCTGATTCTAGTGTAATTGTATGTGCTGAACTCAATTATGACATTCGTATAGCTGTATCAGGCTCAGTTTTCCAGAACCAGCATATCTATATATTTAGTGTACCATGCTATTCATACAGTAATTTATATGCTCATTGGCTCCACTTATGCAATTATTTTGTCCTGATTTGTGCTTTTTTGTTTGTTTCAGTTTGCTGATTCATGATATTGCATATCTACACCTGCATGATTTGTAATTACTCTGAAATTAACAAAACATGGAACGTCGCAAGTGTGTGAACGGTGCTGACAGTTTTTGCTACATATGTGGTGCCTTCACTCCTGGTAGCCTCAAGAAATCAATCACAAAAGCTGTTCGACTGAACTACAAAAGTTACTTCAAATGTCATTTGGGTGACCAAGACAAGAAATGGGCACCTCATGTAGCCTGTAAGTCTTGTGTTAACCACCTGAGCGAGTGGATGTGTGGTAAACGAAGTTCAGGAATGCCGCTTGCTGTACCAATGATATGGCGTGAACCTAAAGACCACAGTAGTGACTGCTACTTCTGTCTCACAAATATTAAGGGAATAAAAATCAAGACACGAGGCAAGGTACAGTACCCCAATATTGCTTCTGCAATCCGACCAGTACCGCACAGTGCTGAACTTCCAGTCCCAAATCCACCGACTGAACAAGAATTAAGTGATTCCGATTCTACCTCTACGTCAATGGAAAACGACTACCAGGATGACTCTGAAAATACCAGGCCTAAACTATTTACTCAAGAAGCGCTTCATGATCTCATCAGGGACCTAAACTTGTCAAAAGAAAAGGCTGAAGTTTTGGGATCCAGACTAAAGCAGCGTAACCTGCTAGAAGATGGAGTGCATATCACTACAGCGCGTTACCGACATAGACAGCTGTCTGCATTTTTCAAGATGGCAAACAACCTTTGTTATTGCGAGGACGCAATATCTCTCATGCAACAACTCTGCAAGTCTGAAACATACAAGACAGAGGATTGGAGGCTGTTTATAGACTCAGGAAAAGACTCTCTGAAAGCTGTTCTTTTACACAATGGCAATCGGCTTCCATCTGTCCCAATAGCACACGCAACAAAAATGACTGAGAGCTATGAAACAATGAAAATTCTGTTGGCCGCTATAGAGTATGAGAAACACCAGTGGAAGATATGTGGCGATCTCAAAGTCATGGCCTTCAGAGTGGCTACACAAAGCACATGTGCTTTTTGTGCTTGTGGAACAGCAGAGCTGATGCAGAGCACTATGTGAGAAAGGATTGGCCGACAAGACCAAGAGATGCGCCTGGAAGGTTTAACTGTGCTCACAATCCGCTTGTAGATACAGAAAAGATATTTTTGCCTCCACTGCATCTAAAGCTCGGTTTGGCTAAAAATTTCATCAAAGCTATGGATCAATTCGGTGCTGGGACTCTATACTTATCTCAGAAACTAGGTGGTGTGGTTTCCGAAGCCAAGTTGAAAGCAGGTGTCTTGAATGGACCACAAATTCGTATACTAGTTAATGATAGCGAATTCACCAAAACATTGAACCCACTGGAGAAAAAAGCATGGGAATCATTTGTCAATGTGTCAAAGAATTTTCTTGGAAACTATCGTGCTGACAACTACAAAGAAATCGTGACAACCATGCTTCAGAATTATCATGCATTGGGAGCAAGGATGTCCTTGAAATTGCATTTTTTCCACTCTCATATTGAATTTTTCCCAGGTAACCTTGGAGACGTTAGTGATGAACACGGCGAAAGATTTCATCAAGCTATCGCCATAATGGAGAGCAGATATCAGGGACAATTCAGTCCTAACATGATGGGCGACTATTGCTGGACACTGCAACGAGAAGAGAACAAGCTGTACAAGAGAAAGAGTAAAGTTCAGAAGCACTTTTAGAACTTCATATTTTGTCATTATAAAGGATTTGAACTTATGTTTTTTGGTACAATTTTTTATGAGCTTATCTGTGATAGGTTTAAAAGTGTATCTTGCATGACGCGATAATGTTACTATATTTACTATTTTTTTTATTCTTTAAGAAAGTAGGTCTGATGGTAGACTGAAACATCCAATTAATATTCATTAATATGAAATTAGTCATGAAAGCACAGTCACATGAGATAATCTCATCTTTTGCACGACACGTGATGGAATATTAAATATTTGTACCTATTGATTTTTTTTATAAAACCTGGTCTGATAGAACAAAACAAATATCAGATTCGAATTCAGCAATATGAAATTAGTTGTGTGAGCATGATCTCATATGTGAACCATTTTGGCTGTTGATCAGAAGACCCTAAGGGGGCATAAATTGATTATAATCAATTTATGCCCCCTTAGGGTCTTCTGATCACAATCTTATTTGCATTAAATCAAATTGGGCACGACCACTTCCCCCACCCCCCCTCTAAACGTCAATTAGGGCACTATCGGAGGGCAAACTGACAATCCTTGCGAAATTCTTCAACGACTTTCCTTGGGATGAATTTTACTTTTCCACTGGGGTTATACAGGGTGGCATAAGTGCATTTATCCCATCTTCTACCAGAACTTTCACTTTACAATCATGGTTTGATCGCTCCTACTCTCTTGCATGTAGGGGGAGAGATAGGGCATATCAAGCTATGAAACTATCTCCTTCTCCTATTACCCACTCCTCTTTCATTACTTCTATGAATCGTTGTAAGGTTATTCTTCGTAGGGCCAAGCGGAATTTTATAAAAAAAGAAAGACCGCTGTCCTGACTAATTCTTCCTCAAGTAAATCCTTCTGGTCCTTAACCAAAAACATCTGTAATAACTTCTGCACTCCCTCTTTTCCTCGTCTCTTCCGACTTGATAACTCTATAGCCAACTCTCCCCCTGACAAAGCCAATCTCTTTGGAACCTTATTCTCCTCTAACTCCACCTTAGACGATTCCAACTCTATCCTTCCTACTCCTGCTCCTACTACTGAACCTATGCACTTATCTACAATATCCATTCGTAAGGTTACTGGTGTGTTATCCAGGTTGGATGTGAGTAAGGAGCCTGGACCTGACGAAATACCCCCTCGTGTTCTGAGGGAGTGTACTGGTCGTCTCTTTCGCCTTTGCCTCAAAACACAAACTTTTCCTTCTTCTTGGATGCAGGCCTTGGTTCAGCCCATCCAGAAGAAGGGTGACCATTCTAATCCCTCTAACTATCGTCCCATTGCCTTAGCTTCATCCCTCTCCAAGATTTTCGAAACTATCTTGAACTCCCATTTTCTCCGTCACCTTGAACGCCATTCTCTTTTGTCGGATCACCAGTATGGCTTTCGCCAGGCGAGATTTACTGGTGATCCGCTCCCCTACTGCACCCATCTTTGGTCATTCTCTCTTAGGGATTATGGGGAAACTTTCGTCGTGGCCCTCGACATCTCCAAAGCATTTGGCAGGGTATGGCACAAGTCTTTGCTTTCTGAACTTTCCTTTTATGGTTTCTCTCCCCCACGTTGTTCTCTAATCTCTAGCTTCCTTGAGAACCGATCCATGGCAGTTGTTGTCGAGGGATCGATCTCTCGCTCTTTCTCTACCAATAGTGGTGTCCCACAGGGTTCTGTTCTTTCACCTACTCTCTTCCTTCTTTTTATCAAGGATTTTCTTCACGCTACGACTCATTCTATCCATTCTTACGCAAATGATTCTACTCTTTACTCTTCACATTTTCCCCTTCCCCCTAACTCTCAAATTAAATCTATTTCTAGAGCAGATATCATTACATCTATCAATGTGGATCTGTGCAGCATCTCCGAATGGGGCGATAGCAACTTGGTTAAATTCAATAGTAATAAAACCCACTATTTACCAATTACACTTTCCAAATTTCACATTTCAGGACGCCATCATGCTGCCAAATTAAAAAATAGACACGCTAGGCCTCACCATTTCCTCTAATATGTCATGGAAGCCACACATCCTCAACATTGCTAAATCTGCCTCCCGAAAGCTGGGAATGCTGTATAGATGCCGTAGCTACTTCACTCCTGAGCAGTTGCTTCAATTATATAAGGGATTCAGTCGTCCCAACTTGGAGTACTGTTCTCATATCTGGGGTGGCTCTTCTTCTGTCCAACTGTTAGATAGGGTGGAATCAAAGGCATTTCGTCTTATTAACTCTCCTCCTTTAGTTGATCATTCTTCTTCCCCTTCTCTTCGCCGCAATGTTGCTTCACTCTCTCTCTCTCTATTACAGGTACTTTAACGGGCAATGTTCGGTGGATTTGGCATCCTGTGTACCGCCGGCAAGGCCGTGGGCTCGTAACACACGTCATGCATGCAGTGCCCACTATTTCCTTGTGGATGTCAGTCATGCTATAATAGCCCGCATTTTGTACATCCGTTTTTCCTCACACAGCTAAACTATGGAATGCTCTGCCTTCTTCTGTTTTTCCACACTGTTACTGGTCATTGTTTTGACAATTCTGATATTAGGGCCATAATGTGGGCTAGCTGCTCTATGGCAGGTGAGGTACAGGGAATAGAGAAACCGAGATATTTAAAAGAGGAGACATAGTCAATAGTGTTGTTACCTATCTTAAGCTTTGGTGGTTCACTTTTGCGGTTACCAGCTTGTTTGTTGAATGCTTTAGTTTTCTCAGTGGAGATGATGAGACCAAGGTTTTCATAGGCTGACTGTACAAGTGTACATGGTTCAGGGTGGTTTGAATTTCAAGATGAGTTTTAGTATGTATAAGATTATCTGCATAGCTAGCAGTAATATTGCTGGGGCTGTCTTGGATTGATTTTAATAATGCATTCATAAGAACACTGAACAAAGAGGAAGTAAGTACTCCACCTTAGGGGGTGCCAAGTTGCATATCCTTAACTGACCTGCTGGGGGTGGTTGGATGACGACCATTAGGGTGTGCGGCGTAGCAGGCGTGGAACCACCATCCTCCTTCCTTGTCCCGGGCACAGCTCTTGTTCCTGGCTAGGTCCTGCAGTAAACCGTAATCATGTTAATGATAATAAAGATAAGAGATGGAGACGGTTATCATGATAAAATTCTCAGTGTTAACCTTTACCCGAATAACTTCTTCCCAATCCATCGTAACATGAATTTCATTGCTTGATGATACTTTGAATGTGTTCTTTTATGTGTGTGTTATTGTCATCTGATTCTGTTGGTTGGATCAGTGACTGTGTTTCACTATTACTTGTTTCTGGTGTTGTAAATGCTCAGCTTAATATTATAAGGTATCGGCTGTTTATACATTTCTCCTCAAGAACAGCTATTTATGGCACAAACAGATTTTTAATTTATTAAAATAGCTAATGTAAATTTTTCGTGGCTTTTTAATTTAGTGAGGCATGAGCAGTTGTCGGGTCATGACAACGTAGTGTGTGGCAGGTACTTGTATAACACCACTCACGTCACACTTTACGTGTCGACAAGGCATGACGAGGTTCACTAAGAGTAAGCTAGGTTGAGTAGGTAGGTTAGGTAAAGCTAGAGTAGGATTACCAAGACACAGTTAGAATATCTTTAACCTTTAAGCTGGCTGGGCGAGATATGATTAGGTCATGATCATTAAAGCTAAGTTAAGTTACGATAGGTTAATTAGAGTTAGATTAGGATACGTATTGTTACATTAGGTTAGAATATTTAGGTTAAGTTAGGCTATATAAGGTTGAGATTAATCTAAGGAATATTCTAAAACATCCAAGACGGTGTTGTGTGGCTCTCCAACAGATGGCACAAGGATCCCGTCCCTCTCTCATCATTAAACTTCCATCCTCGGAATTTATGATAAAATGGTATGAAGATTAGCTCCCTACAGGTTATTTCACCTTAGGATTATGTGCGCCCTAACCTAACCTAACCTAACCTAACCCCCCAAAGAAACGTTAGGGTGTTCAATATCTGGATAGGTATTAGGGTATCTTCGCATCATACGAGTACACCGAAAATTGCAGCACTCATCTTATCCTCATTTGATTTTATAGAGTAGTACTGTACCAGTGATGCTGCTCTTATCACAAATATTGAAGAGACATTACACAAACTCGTTGAGAGATTAGTGGAAAAAGGTGAAAAATATGGCTTTAGAGATAATGCTGTAAAGACTAGTAATATTTGTTTCCTAATTAGAAATAAACCCTAAAATAAAAATTATGATAAGCAACATTAACTGTGATGGTGGTAGATGTATGGAAGAAATCAAAAGAAGAATAGGGCAAGCAAAAACAACATTTAATAATATAAAAGACCCAATGAAAAGGAACATTAACTTCGGTTTGAGAAAAAGGCTGCTGAAATGCTTTACAAGGCAAGGACTGATGTATGGGTTGAGATGCGTGGACACTTCAACAGACACCAGAAAGAGGCTGGAGGCCTTTGGAATGTGGCGTTATTGGCGAATACTAAGAATAAGCTACACTGACAAGAAAACAACTGAAGAAGTACTAAGGTTAGCAAAAACTTCAAGAGAAATACTTGAAATGTAGAGATAACAAAATTGAGATAAATTTGGTCGCATAATGATGGATGAAGGAATAATAACATGAATATTAATAGGCAAAGTTGAGGGAAGGAAGGCCAGGGGAAGGTAGGGATAGGTGGATGAAATTAAAAACTGGGTCCCCAGAGAGATACAAGCCTTAGAAGATTGGTAAAAACACCCCGAGAACGTTTAGAGTGAAGGTCTTTGGTTGCCAACATTCAGATATAAGGACGGTACTCTGATCGATTGGTTGACCAGTGATGAGTAACCCAAGTTAATTTGAGGGCCGCATGAGTGCTCCTCCCACATCTCAGTGGGCCGCATCTTTGAAAATGTGATTATACCGAAATCATAATGACAGCTAACTGTAAGTAGAAAAGTACTCGTATATTGTGATGATAACTCATAATACCAGTTGTTATCAATTTAAGTACAAATTTGTTTATGCTTGCATTACAAAGCAAGTTCTAAAAAATAAAAACAAATCCTGGCGCGCCGCACTCTGAACCTCGATGGGCATAAGGTTGTTCACCACTGAGATTATAGACAATTGAAGTTGTTATTATTCTATGTGCTCCATCTGCCTGGGTTATTAGGTACAGTTGCGTAAATGTGTTTAAGACCCTTGTGATAACTCGTGTCTCCAAACGGCACCGTCTCAGTCGTAGTATCACTGTTTATGAATGAATGGGTATTGGTCGTGTAACGACGGACGTAATTTGTGGCTAGGTTTCTATAGGTCATAATTATAGGCTGGCCGTTTGGAGACACGGGTTACCACAGGGGGAATGGGAACACATTTCCGCAACTGTTCCATGTCTTTAGATTCTGCAACATACAGCCTTAAGAAGACTAAACTAAAAACATGCATATTGATGTGATTATGTAACACAAGACTTCAATAGCGAAGATCTGTAAGCGCGTGCACTAATTTAGATATTGCATAAGATATATCAACAATTAAAGATTCAGAGAGAACTATTTCCGTGGCTGTATAGTGAAACATTTACAAATTATTTGTTGTGACTGGCTGACGTACGAACAGTCAAGCGAGATTTAATGAAGGTATCCCACTGGTTTCTCATATCAAGGGTGAGTTTTACACACACACACACACACACACACAGACACATGCATGCACGTATACACACATGTACACTCACACAAAAATAGTAAAGCTACGTATAGCCATGATCGTGGTGAAAGCTGGAGAAGTAATGACAACATCATGACCAAACTTAACCATATTAAGACGCGGAAATGATGGTAGCTGGATCAACATACAGTATGTGGGTTGCGTTTCATGTTGTAGTGAGGCTATTGAGGCTGACCCAATTAGTGAGGCTGACCCACCTGGTGAGGCTGACCCACCTGCTGAGGTCAACTTACCTGTTGAGGCTGATCCAACTAAAGTGAGCCTGACCCACCTGTGAGACTGACCCATCTGTTTAATCTGACCCACCTGGTGAGGCTAACCCACCTGTTGAGACTGAGGGAGACTCACTTAGAGAGGAAGTCTCACCCAGAGAAGGAGACTCCCCTAGATGGGGAGACTCACCTAGATGGGGAGACTCACCCGGAGAGGGAGATTCACAGAGAGAAGGAGACTCACCTAGATGGGGAGACTCACCTGGAGAAGGAGACTCACGGAGAGAAGGAGACTCACCTAGATGGGGAGACTCACCTAGATGGGGAGACTCACCCGGAGAGGGAGATTCACAGAGAGAAGGAGACTCACCTAGATGGGGAGACTCACCTGGAGAGGGAGACTCACCTGGAGAAGGAGACTCACCTAGAGAGGGAGACTCGCCTAGATGGGGAGATTCACCTGGAGAAGGAGACTCGCGGAGAGGAGACTCACCTAGACTTGGAGACTCACCTAGAGAGGGCGACTTACCTAGAGAAGGAGATTCACCTTGAGAAGGAGACTCGCCTAAAGAGCGAGAATCACCTGGAGAAGGAGACTCACGGAGAGGAGACTCGCCTAGATGGGGAGACTCACCTGGAGAAGGAGACTCACGGAGAGGAGACTCACCTAGATGGGGAGACTCACCTGGAGAAGGAGACTCACGGAGAGGAGACTCACCTAGAGAGGGCGACTCACCTAGAGAAGGAGATTCACCTTGAGAAGGAGACTCGCCTAAAGAGCGAGACTCACCTGGAGAGGGCGACTCACCTAGATGGGGAGACTCACGCAGAAAAGGAAACTCACCTAGAGAGTGGGACTCACCTAGAGAAGGAGACTCACCTAGGGAGGGAGACTCCCCAAAAGAGCGAGACTCACCTGGAGAGAGAGACTCACCTAGAGAGGGAGACTCCCCTAAAGAGCGAGACTCACCTGGAGAGAGAGACTCGCCAAGAGAGGGAGACTCACCTAGATGGGGAGATTCACCTGGAGAGGATGACTCACCTGGAGAGGGTGACTCACCTGGTCACGGTCGAGTGTGGAGAACCGTCTGCCGGAGTGGAAGCGGGAGAGAGCGTCCCCGGCATTCCCTGAGTAGTTAGTCACCAGCAGGCGGTACCCGTCACTCTCTGGCCCCACGCGGAACACCTGTCAACATGTGCAACGTGTTAGTGTACTGTCTCATACAACACCTGTCAACACATGCAACGTGTTAGTGTACCGTCTCATATAACACCTGTCAACACGTGCAACGTGTTAGTGTACTGTCTCATATAACACCTGTCAACACGTGCAACGTGTTAGTGTACTGTCTCAAAACACCTGTCAACACATGAACATGTTAGTGTACTGTCTCATACAACACCTGTCAACACGTGCAACGTGTTAGTGTACTGTCTCATATAACACCTGTCAACACGTGCAACTTGTTAATTTCCTGTCATGTAACACCTGTCCTCACGTGCAGCGTGTTACCGTCCTTTACCACTCACTACTGTTATCTGTAGACTCTCAGCAATTTCTTCTTTCACTGATATCATAAAAAAATTCTTGCACCTCTTAATGGTTTCAGAGAGTAATAATGAAAGAGGTCAAGTATAAACCCACAAGTTCGCTTCGATAGATACACCCACCCAGACAGACACTCAAGGCACACACCCACAGACGCCCGAGTGATGACCTGACCACCGTAGTGTCAAGACCTATTTAGGCTCTGCTCCTGCTGAGCAGCTCTCCCCCTTGGCCAATGTTCGGCCCATTCCCCACGTCCCTCTCCCAGACCCATCCTCACCACCAGGATATCAACATAATCAAAAGTGACAATTTCGTTTCGGAAAGAAGTGGAACCAGTGTTGAACAGTTATGAACAGTGTTTAAGCCAGTGAATTCAGCACTAGACAGTACCAATGAGAACCGTGACTCACCAGTGAGATAAGCACCCCTGGGAACATGACCGCCATCTTCTGACAAGGAGGTGCTAATCAGTCCACCCTGAGAACAACAGTAGGTCGGCTTCACACTTGACTTCGAAATAACACAACACCACCCAGTAGGGTGGTGATAGGTCAACAACTGCAAATACGTTGCCTGTATAACAAGTGAACTAACGTGGGTTGAGCAATGTGTCGTGTGTAGGTGTAGGTGCCCGCGAGGCAAGGCCTATACCCTTGTGGTCACGCTCGGCCATGTGGTGAGGGTTTGTTTGCACAAACCCCCCTCCTCATAGTGTGCCAAGCTGGTTAGTTCTTTTGAAACTAAAATTGACTTTGATACTGTATCTAACCAGAAAAACAGAGATACTATTAAGAACAAGTGTAGTGTAATAAAAGTGTTTATAAACTGAGAATACTCCTGTTACCTTAGTCCCCCCGACACCACTCTCCCTCCGCGGGAGGCCCGCTCATGGCCTCCCGTCACACCGCTAATACGCTGTACTGTAGATGCCAGTCTCCTTTGTCCTCTAAGAGGGTTACGCCTCCCAACCACCGCTGCCTTCCTAGGAGTGCCAAGCAGTCCTCGGCCCTCTGACGTAGGCATATAAGTCGGGTCCTGTAACTCCACCATGTCTGAGTTGACTGGAGACCCAGCTACTCTCTTTAACTCTCCTGGTGCACTGAGTGAGTCAGGCGACTATG
The DNA here is from genome assembly GCA_958450375.1 of Homarus gammarus. NCBI lineage: Eukaryota > Metazoa > Arthropoda > Malacostraca > Decapoda > Nephropidae > Homarus > Homarus gammarus. The sequence goes on from CAUDMG010001303.1 coordinate 282,381, forward strand.
GTGTTGACCTTGACTCCAACGGAGAGGATGGCTTTCAACTAGTTCAGTCCAGGAACAAGCGGAAGGCCGAAAAGGCAGAAAAACTTAGAGACCATCAACTACAACCTCAACCCCCCAGAGTAAGATTATACTTCCCTGAAGGTACATCACCTGAAGACAAGTATCTCTGGCTGAACGATGCGGAAGACAAACACCCAGAGGCTGAGTTTCAGTTCAGAGTCGGTACATAAGATCATGTTCTGATTAGAAGCGACCCAGCAGTCATACAGGATCTCCTCACCAGTAGCATAAGGGGAATAACCATGGAACAATCATCCCAACCATCGAGCATGTTTGATGCATGTTAAGAAGTCACTCCCGCATGTACCTCTTGTATCCAAAAAGACTACCAATCTTCAGTACCATGGGATCACTATCCACCTGGGCAACTCCACACTCAACGTGCTAAACGCCTATGCTCCCTCAGATCAGCTTCAGCACACAGATCTCCCAGACTTTTTACACACTGAGCCCATTGTCCTGATAGGTGACCTGAATACTAGACAAGAAATTAGGTGACTCCACCACTAACACCAATGGTAGGAGACTTATCTCACTTCTCAGCGCATATGAAGATGTTCAAATTATAGGTAATAATGAACCAACACACATCTATGGCGGGGGTCTAGACAAATGTATTGGCATTAATCTATCATACACAACTCATAGCTCAGATGTTGTCACTGATCTTATGTCTGACCACAGCCCAATCCAAGCTAGTATACATGTAGCCAATGACACCCCCACTGGTGGTAAACTCAACAGACGTAGAATCACAGTCAAGCAAGAACATGAAAGCCAGTTCATAGACTTCATCCATGACTGGTACAAGGACTACAAGCCTGACAACTACCAAAGTTTCCATGACGATCTGATAGATAGGACTTATACATACTTCACCAACAATGCCTCCACCAAAAAAAGGAGAAAACGTGGTCAGCATAATGGGAACAGACAACAGTAGTGCTATAATGACCCTGAGCTGAAAAAACTCAGGGCTAGGGTCAGGAGGGTGGGTAAGGGTTACAAACAAATTAGAACACCTCAAATGTTACAATTGTATCAAGCTTCCCTTGCTGCTGTCAGGGAACGTGTAAACGAACTCAGACAAAATGCATGGGAGACATATGTCAACAGCCTGAACCAACACACATCCCTCAGCAAAGCCTGGAAAGACATAAACATAATCAGAGGTAAAAACAGTAGACACGTCTCCCATCCAAACCCTCTGCAAAAGTCGAATGAGCTAACAACAAAGTGTCTAGCTATGACATGTTACCAGCTAGGACTCGGGGGCTCCTTGATGCGAAGTCTGTAGAGAGAAGTAATCTTATTAGCTTTATGCTAGGCAAACAGCACGATGAGTGTGATGTTCCATATACTGAGTGGGAGCTTGACGCTGCCCTCGCCAGGGGTAGATCTACTTCCCCTGGAGAGGACGGAGTCACCTACAACATCGTTAGACTACTAAGGCGCGTGCCAGGCAATCTATTGTTGGTATTGTACAATATGAGTCATGCCGAGGGCCAACTACCGACATCATGGACCAGCAGTATTGTTGTACCAATACCGAAACCAGGGCAGCCTGATGCTTTTCGTCCCATATCACTAACCAGCTGCCTGTGTAAAACCTTTGAGAGGATGGTTCTTGGCAGACTCTTATATAGAATCAGAGAACACATGTCTCCTAACATAAATGGCTTCACCCATGGTAAAGGTGTACATAATTGCATCACCACATTCCTAACTTGTGAAAGAGACCTAGGGGTACTTGTAAGCCCGGACCTACGGCCTAGAAAACAGTGCATTAATGTTCGAAATATGGCAAACAGAGTATTGGGTTTTATATCAAGAAGTGTAATTAACAAGAGTGCAGAGGTCTTATTGCAACTATATCTTGCGCTAGTCAGGCCGCACCTTGATTATGCGGTTCAGTTCTGGTGCCCCTATTATAGAGTGGATATAAATTCACTAGAGTCAGTGCAGCGAAGAATGACAAAAATGATTCCGGGACTTAGAAACCTTCCATATCAGGATAGGTTAAAGAAACTTAACTTGCATTCCCTAGAAAGACGAAGAGTGCGGGGAGATATGATAGAAGTATTTAAGTGGGTGAAAGGAATCAATAAAGGGGATATAGATAAAGTTCTTATAATATCCGAGCAGGATAGGACTCGGAGCAACGGATTCAAGTTGGATAAGTTTAGGTTTAGGAGGGAGATAGGAAGAAACTGGTTCACAAATAGGGTGGTGGACGAGTGGAACAAGCTTAGCAACTTTGTAGTAAGTGCGGGAACTCTGGAAAGTTTCAAAAGGAGGCTAGATAGATTCATGGATGATAGAGAGTGGTAGTAACTCTCGACAGGAGCTGCCATGCACAGGCCAACAGGCCTATTGCAGACTCCTTATTTTCTTATGTTTCTTATGTAACTGTGCATGGTGATGGAAGGCACAGATACACCACATTTCTTGACCTAAAAGCTGCATTTAATATTGCCAATAGGCAACTGATATTGTACGAACTAGCCAAAATGGATATAGGAGGTAGGCTGTTACACTGGATAAGTGGTCACCTAACCAACAGAAGGGCTGCTGCACTGTTTCAGGGTTACAAAGTGGTGTAAGTGTTGCAATGACTGGGGAGAGGGAGAGTTGCAATGAACTGCCAATATCCCAGTTTTTTGGATTTCGCCTTAGTAGCCTGTCCAGTGTCCATCGTGCACTGCCTTCATCCGCCGGTGTGGTCGTTGGGTTACCATGGTGGTCACCTCTTCTGCCTATACCGCCGTTGGGGTCTTATTGGAGCTCCATAAGTATGTCTGGCTGATGTGGGGTTCCCTGCAGATTTTCCGTTCGGGGGGGGGGGGGGGGGTATTGGGGATTACTGGCCACTGCCCCGTTAGGCTATTTCGGCCGAAGTTGATTGGTTGGACTTCTTCCTTTTCTTGTTTCTTCTTTTGCTTTTCAATTTCCAGTCTTCTTCTTGGTCTTGATCTGGAATATTCTCATACACTTCTATAAACGGCGTTAAAGATAGTGTAATGAAATCGGGTTTAATTTTGGCTTCTTCTTTTTCGGTGGTCTTCTTGGGGTCTTGATTTTTGCTTGTTTTGATCTTGTTCTGGTCTTGCTTGGTCTTTTCTTCATTTTTCACTACAAGGAGAGCCTCCTTGTAGCTCAGTCTTTCCTTACTCCGCAGCTTGGCCACCCTGCACTCCTTCCTCCACTTGGGACACTCCCGGTCGGAGGAGGAGTGAGGGCCACCACAAGCTGCGCACTTCTTGACGGCCGCCGAGCAGTTGGTGTCCTGGTGCCCGGGTGTCCCGCAGCTGGAACACACCTCCCGAGCACGACACTTCCGCGCCAGATGGCCGTACCTCTGGCATTTGTAGCAACGAGTGGGTCTTCGCTGACACGGTCTTACTGGGATCTTCTCCCATCCCAGTAAGACGGTGCTAGGTAATTTCTTTGGGAAGCCAACCAGGGCAGCTGTACTGGTCAGCTTCCGAACTATTGAGAGCTGGTCTCCGATCAGCTCGGCCAGTTCTTCTTTTTCCAGATGTTCAATTTCTGTGTGGGAGATGACTCCCAAAACCAAGTTGTCTTCTATGCAGGCTTCAACTTGGATCTGGATCCCATTGATTTGTCTTATGTTTTCTAATTGCTGGGCCTCTCCCCATTCCGCGAAGGTGACGATAAGGTCACCGCTGTCACTGCGGACGACCCCTGTCACCCCCGTGATTCCCGAGGAGTCAAAAAACTTCCTCAGGACAAGGAGGTTGAGTTGCATGCGCGAAGGGCGCTTGACTGGATACAGTCTAACGACCTTCGCCTGGTTGCAGGTGAACATGGTCACGTGGTACCTCGGGAGCAGAGAGAACCTTCCTCGCCGAGGTTCAGTTCTCGATGATGATTCGGGGTTTACTCCGTAGCCTTATATCAACCAAGGTTAATCCGTAAGGCAGCGGGGCAGTGGTTGGTAGGCGCCAGGATGTGTCCACAAGCCAGTGGACCTATGAGACTTCCCTCTGGGGCCCACTGCTATTCCGAAATCCCCTGCTGGTCTAGCCTGGGGCCACGAGGCACCCAGTTACCGAGGAGACACAACAGGAGTCTTTATGGTCCTGGCAGGGGAAGATTTATGCAAGTTGCTTCCCTGTTGGCCAAGAGAGCTGCCAGCGGCGGTAGCTGAAAGTGAGAGGAAGCAAGCAGTGCTTGAACCTTGCCACTAACCTAATGCTGCCACACTAGACGCATTACACTACCCTGTGTGCGCGCACTCACATACCCACCCAAAGACACTCAGACGCCCACCTAGGTATGCACTCAACCTGACAGAAACCCAGACAATCACCCAGACACACTCTGACACCAACCTATACAGACAATCAGACACCCGTCTAGATACGCATTCAGACACCCAGACAGATACTATGACAGTCACTCAGACACCTATCTAGACAGATAAGAGACACCCACAGACACACACTCAGACAAATAGCTAGGCATACTGTACATCCATCCTGACAGACACCCAGACACTCATCCTAACGGACGCTCAGGCATGTATCCAGACATCTACCAGACAGACATACAGACACCTACCAGACAGATACCCAAACAGATACCAGACAGACAGACAGACATACAGACAGACAGACATACAGACACCCATCCATCCAGACAGACACCCACGCAAACAGATATCCATCCAGACATCACCCAGACACACGCAGAAAAATGCGTAATTTAATAATAATAAATATGCGACCTGAAAAGCCATTGATGAGCACGATTAATGACGACTTAATCTCTTGCATATGATCTCTTAATCCATGACTACAATGACACTTTACTCACGGGAATAGGTCTTTATATATTCAAGGGGGTAAAGGATATACAGTGCTGAGGTCATCTCCCCTTTCCCTCAATATTTGTTTCAGTTGCCCATTGTATTTAGTTTCTGTCCTTTTCCGTTTTTCGTTAGAATCGAAATTTCAAGCTTATTGTAAAGACTTTAAGAAATGCCCTGAATATTTTATATAAGTACGTATACTAGTATTTGCTTCATTATGTAAACTTTGGAGAATGTATTTTTATTTTGTCCAGTATACAGTTATGAAAGACTGTATGAAGCAGGTGTGAAGTATAAAAAGAATTAGAAATTATATGTTGATGAAACAAGAAAGTATTGGAACATTGTTTTGGTTTTGGCGGGATTCTTTGTAGCTAGGTTGAGGAGGACAGGAGGGCCAAGCTTGTGTGGTGCACATTTATCGATTATTATCTGGACAATCATGGATAATTATGGTGTTAACTAAAGTGTAATACGTTCATATAGTCTAAAGAGTATTGTAGTAGTGAGAGAGCACTGCATTTGGTGGAGATAACATTATTCTGAGTGAATTGATTTTGTGGCCTTTTGTATGCACCTGGACGGAGAGCACATATTTATTATATTTTGTTGTTAAATATATTTTGTTGTAATTTTAAAGCTGTGTTTTGATTAAACCAGTTTTAATGGGAACAGTGGTATTGAAATAAACACCTGTCAGCTGTCAAGAGGTTGTTAGCTGGTTGTTATGGGCTGACTATACATCCTCTGGTGAGTCCTAGAAGAGGGTGTGAAGGTTGTAACAATAGTAATTCTGAATGTAAGACCTTGTAATGGGCGTATTTGGGTCCGAGTTGATAGTCGACCATGTCCACCCTGAGCTCGTAGGAGGCGCTGTAGGTGAGTTGGTGCAGTGCCTCCAAGCCTATCCACATTTCTTCATCCAGTTGGCCAAATCCTTGTCGGTAGTCTGCCCAATCCCGAGCGAAGTTCTGCTGCACATCCTGGGGCTGCCTGTGTGTGTGTGTGGATTATATGTACGTGTATGTACAGGCGCGTTCGTTTGTAATTAATGCACGGGTAAAAAAGATGAAGATATCATTAATGTCGCCCTCCCATGTCAAACAAATAACTAGATAAAAAAACTCTCGTATCTTAACAGCCTCTTAATAAACATAAACAAAATGGCAACCCTACTGTCATATTAATCACTTGGCGAGCGTTTAACACAGAGCTCATCAATGTTTAAATTATGAGAGCATGCTAGATGAACCAAGAGAAAAAGAGTTGTTACCGTCGCTGTATGACGGTCCAGCCGCCTCCGTTTGTCTCCATCTCGCAGTAGACTTGGAAGGTGAAGGGGAACACCTGGTACACTCCGCTACCCTGTCCGCACAACGAACATGTTGTCACCGAACGTTTTAGCACAGTGAGGATACAGCAAGAGTCTTGATGAAGCCACAGTTCTAATACGACTCAACCAAACCTAACCTATTTATGAAGATTAGTGTCCATTTTAATTTCTGACCATTACGACTGGGACCATTTGAACTAACACCCAATCGTATTGCTTAGTACAGAATTGGTTGGTGTTCATGTCATCAATTACCCGGTCTTGCATTCAATTAGCTGAAACACCACCTCAACATATGACGCTCGCGTCATTATCTCATGTTACACACACACTCTCTTTCTCCCTCTCTCTCAGGACTGACTCGTTAGTTTTATATAATTCAGAATTTTATCACAGGAATATAAAAGCTTCACGATAATAAATTACATTTCTAGAAAGTACGTAAAAAAATTAAACTACAAATGTGGACACATACAGTACGTTTGGCGTAGTATAATATGTGATAACCGAGGCGTTTAACTCCTCTCACACTACATACATGTGTGGATCCCAGACTTGAATTAACAGTGATAAGAATGAGAACAAGTTTAAGCTGACTTCTTATACTTTATTGTTGTCACACACACACACACACACACACACACACACACACACACACAACTAAGAACATAATTATGTGTGTTAACCTTGACTCCAGCATGGTGCAGTGTCGAACAGTCCTGTACTACTGGCGGGGGAGATGACGCCTTCACTTTTGAGTCTAGATGGAAATATTAATTATCAATATTTACATACCTAAGCACATGCAGTAATTACATAATGTTCAAATAACTGTATTTATCTGAATATGTGATATAACTTAGTGTTCTCTACAGCTGCGAGGGACCTGTGGTGAATTAACGTAGTGAAGTTATGAAGTAGTGGGCGATGTGATCAACTTACATAAGGTCTGCTCCAGTAGCTTGGTGTGCATTTTTGTTTTGTAAATCAAACCCATATTAAAAGATGGAGATCTCTGTTTCAACAATATGGTCTCGATACTCATTTCATGTGTGAGGATAGCCATATATAGACTGCCTGAGGACATCAAAACTGTACCGATGAAGTGTAAGTCTCCGTTTCTTTATCTGGATTAATTTATACAAGGTGCTGTGAATCCTTCCAAGTATACATAGCATGTAGGGGCGGTAATAGCCATGGTACAGAGCTGCTTATGGTAAAGCTGAAGATGACAATTTCTGTGGGAATTATGGTTAGGTAGACAAAATATATATATAGTGAGTCCCTTAAGCCTGATGGCCTATTTGGGACAGTGTGGATACGGCACACTAATATAAGTCTATTTTCGGCATATAAGAGGCATTGTGCTCGGTACTACATGCAGCAACCTCCATTTACATAACTGTAGGTTTGGTGTTGTGAGACAGTGGGTCAGATAATGGCCTCCTTATTCTATGTGATAATAAAATGTAAAACTCTATAAACAAAAAAAGGATATTCACTTGTAGGTAGTAGGTAGTAGGCAGCTATCAAACAGGGAGGTACTACCGCCTGGGAAGATATTGGAAGCATAATGTGTTGTCTAATGGTAGACCCTGCTGCCATATGGCATCACGAATATTGTGACCAAGTCCCAGGTTGCTGATCTGTCTTTCTGCCTCATTTACATACAATTGCAGGGTCTCAATTGTTTCTCTTACTATTGACAACACAACATACTATACATATAGCATTTCTCACTAGTGATTATTGTTTTTCTTTTCTTTATTATCATTATTACAGTGTTGTTATTATTATTATTGTTATTTTATTTTACTTTTTATTATAAATTTTATTTACTATGAATTACTATGATTTTTAAATTTTCGCCCCCAGGCCCCGATGTGGGTCAGTGACCTGTGCCCGGGTGGGCGAATCCCCATAAAAAAAAAAATCTTATAAGGCATACAATAGCATCTAGCGAATACTGTAGGTACCGGTACCTTCACTCATGTTTTCACAACGGTTACATATGCATATTATAATTTTAGCTGAACCTTTGGTAATTTTTTTTCGTTTAAAATGTTAATAAACACAACGTAATACAGAGGAAACTATGTTTTATGAAACATTAGGTTTTTGTGGAAAACAGTGGTAATGATTCAGCACTTGTTACCATAACAAAATCAGTGGTTAATTCCTTCCTACCGTCACTCTTCACTAAACATATTGTATCCAGGATCTCTCCTAACTGTTTGTCACGACTCGACTTAACTTATCTCAGCATAACCAAACTAACCCTAAAGTTATTTTTTTGTGTTATAACACCTACTGTGGTTCCATCATCCTAAAACAAGTGGTGAAAGTAACTGGCAACTAGTAAGCACTCCCCACTACGCGGATACACAGTCGCTTAATGGTACTATAATAACCTCTTTGAATAATAAAATACACTTGCCTTGTCTCTGTATTCTGAGTATGAGGTCGGTAATGGTGCGTAGTTCATGCAGGACAGCAGTGTCGGGGGCTTCTTGGTTGGCGGCGTAACTGATACGTCCTTCCTTGGCAACACTTCCCTCTGTGGCTGTCCGTATTACGCCCGGTGATCTGGGCCCTACGGACACCACCACGCCCACTACTACACACAAAGTCACACCCAACACCCACACATTATGTTGTGTCATGATTGTAATCTTCACAGCCGTAGTGTTTTTATGGACCTCACGGTTAACAAATTAATACGAACGAGAACTCCTCTTTCGCCAGTATTAACTTGAAGTTGCTTGGTGGCCGTCTCGTTCAGGAGAAGCTGATGACGGTGGTGGTGTTGTGGGCAAGTGACTGCAACACTAACTCCTCTCAACTATGACAGTGCCTTCTTTCTTGGCCAGCTGTATCTTGTCCTTGCTATATATAACACGGTCTCACTATCACCTTTGTGATAGTCCTACACTGAGCTGAATAACGTGTGTGTCGGTGCACTGCGGCGGATGAGGAGCACTGTGAGGGAACCACAGGCAACTGAGTATGTGTGCTCGGCCGCCCTCCCTCCAGGGGATACTCCCTCAAGTATCTCGTTCATACACCCTCGCCTCCCCTCTCCAGGACGTCTGCAGCTGAAGGTTACAGTCCCTACATTTAGTACCTTACTGCAGATTTTATACTAGTCTTGGTGATCCAGGCACTGCGATTTTCGTTTTGTGCGGCCCATGCATTTTTGTGTAAATAATAAATATCAATAACATCTTCCCTACAGTGTGATCCTGGTAATGTTGTCCACACGTCCAGGATACCAACTCTACCTACCTTTCACAGTTGCCTTCTCTCTCCGCGATATTATTTATGACACTAAGTTAATCGTACCAATGAAAGGTTCGTAAAAAAATAACAGTTTAATGAACCTAAACTGAATTTCACCCCAAATTAATTCTATTGTCTATCGGAGACTTCTGCGATAACCAACAGTCTTTCGGCAACTAACCAACCCTGTCCTTATTCTCAGTCGTAGTTATGTGGCTGTTGTTATCATTATTTTGACAATTATCCTTTTTTTTTCTACCATGAATGTACGAAATCCATAAAATTATTTCATGAGTGTAGCATATGAGGCAGAGTGGAAAACGGGACAGCGGGTCGCTAGGGGGTGGGTCAAGGTTGATCACTCGTCACAAGGCTGACCTACCCGAGTCGGGAATGGGTCAAGATGGGTCGAACCTGAGATTTCGTGGGTCAGAAACTTTTAGTCGAATTTGTAAAAAGGTTTTCCTTTACTCGTTATCAGCTTATTTTTGGCTTAAGAAATGCGGTCATGATACGGCCAGTTATATCCATTTTACAGCAGTTTTTTAAAACTATAATCAGCCTCGAACACAAAATTTTCAGAAAGAGATCGGCCACAAAGTTATTTTTTGAGTGAGACCAGCGAAGCTCTAATACTTGAAGCACTGATACAGTATTATTTGCGTTGAAGGTTAAAAAAATAGCTTCATAGAAGAATGGTCAAATCCTCTGTGTGTTAGCTCTATAAAAATTACCAATTTTATTTCTAATCACAGGGTGGTAACTTTTCATCACGAGACGTAGTTAAAAGTTGCCTAGTCTGTCAGCCCTGGAGGACTGGTCCAACTATAGGCTGTGACTATGTGCAGCAGGGGAAAAATTTACTTGATTTACGGCACTTTAAAGGTGGATCCACACCGACGCAGCATTGGCGGTATCATGTGTTATAAAAAATATTGTGAATATTGCGTGAAATTGTTGGTAACACTTGTGTCGGGAACATTGTCTCCAACAGAAATATGTCATGTAAACTGACTGGTGTGGACTATGTGACTATTTCACCTTTTCAGCAATATTGGTATGTTTTACCCAACATTTTTGCGTTGATATACATCTATAGGGGATTTCTTTTAAATTTTTTCTATCCCACTATTGTGAACTAATTTATAAGGAAGGCTTTGTAATTACATTTAATTTTCTCCTTTCTTTCTACCTTCTTCTCTACTTTTCTTTATTTCTTAATTGGTTCTCTTCAAACTTTCTTTCTCTCAATTTCTAACTTTATAAATTACTTATGTTAGCTATTTCTTAGTTATTTTTCTTCTCATAGATACCACCTCACTCTTATCTGTGGTAGCATGGGTCGAGAGTTAGGACGCGTGAGTTTACTGTAATTACTGGTACCAAGGTTTTTGGAGAAACAAAGGTAAAATACTGCAGGGATAATGGTACCCCAACATACAATAAAGACAGTTTATTTAAAATTAAGTTGAATACTGGACACTTAATCCTAACATGTACCAATGAATCACCCCTTGAGGTTCACTTAAAACTTGGCCAATTTTGCGTTACACTGAGACAAACTACAAAGACCACTTGGTCTCACTTCTACGTTAGCCACAAATCTTCACGTTAACAGGACCAATCTTCAGTGAAAAGTACTACAGGTTTCTGGTAACATTCTATTGACAGTGACACACAACAAGGACTGGCTTGTCCACAATTCAATATTATTAATTACCACTTACTAACACTTAAAGGCCTCAGTCGTCAGATATCCTCCTAGCAACTGGCCACTACCTCCCGGCAGGTTCCGGCAACCCACACAGTGCCTGAGATACGATGAGGGAGCGCCAGAAAAGGCTAAACTCAATTACAAATAATCACGTATACCTGGCAAGGAAGAAGCATGGCATCGAGACACACGATGTTTAAGTTACGCTAATTCTTACTTGGTACATGAGACTTTCAACTATATTAAAACATGAACACTGATATTCAACAAAGATCAACTGAGTTAAATTCACTTAACATGGCAGGGGTGAGGCACTCGTTCCATACTTGAGATACGACGAGGGAGCGTCAGAAAAGTGACTCTCTCATATGGTGGTATTGGGGATTGCTGGCCACTTCGCCTTTGGGCTATTTCGGCCGGAGCTGATGTCTTCTTTCTTCTTCTAGTCTTGGTCTTCTTTCTTGCTACAACTAATCTGATGTTCTTGTTTCTTCTTTTCTTGTTATTCTTGTGTTCTTCTTGTTCTTGGTATTTTGGTTTCTTCTTTCTTCTTGTTGTTTTATTTGGGATGAATTATGGTATGAGTGAGTGATATGATAGTGAGTTACTGACAGACCAGATGAAATGGCCGGTCAGGTGACTAGTTTCTCTGTGATTTTTTTTTTTTTTTTTTTGTCTTTTGTAGCCCGTGTCTTTTTGTTTGAATATGTGTTGGTGGGTGTCAGGTTTACTTGGTAAATGTGCGTGTTGTATGTAATGGAAAGGTTTGTGATGTGTCTCTCATGTTGTATGTTTAAATTTTTGTTTTATTCATTTTTATTTGCTTTAGGGCATGGTTACATACATATTATAAATATAAAAAGAGTTCATGCGTGTGTCATTCACAACATGCCGATAAGATGGGTCTCCTTGAGGAAGATTATTACAGCGTCACTTATGGTGACATCATCTTGCAATATATTGGGTACAGTCAGCACGAAGCCTTGCTCGGCAGCTAGGATCACCAGCTGCCGGCGTTCTGGTTCGTACTGGCTGCACTCCGTCAGAATGTGTCGGATAGAGAGAATTTTGTTGCACGTGGCACAGATAGGCGGAAAGGAGTTGTCAAAATAGGCTTTTAGGTGGGTCAAATAGGTACAGTTCAACCTTAGTCTGGCGAGAACCACCTCTTCCCTCCTATTCTTTCTGTATGCTGAAAGCCAGTTTCCTATGTTAGTCTTCCAGTTGTTGTGAAGATCTAACCTCGTCCAATCAAGTTGCCACTTCCCTGTTGTATATGTCTTCCCCAAGGAGAGACACGACTGACGCTCCCAGGGTACATTGGTTGTCTCCCTGAGACCCACAGTCGCTTTTGCTAGTTTGTCTGCCTGTTCATTGCCCCAAATGTTGCAATGCCCAGGCACCCATATCAGCACAATATTCTTGGCACACTCATGTAGTTTATTAATAATGTTGCCCTGTATCTCATTGCTGGTAGTGTCACCACCTTGAATTGCTTTAACAGCTGACATGGAATCTGAAATGACAGCAACATCATTGACATTGCTTGTTATTGCAATGTCAATGGCTCTACTAATTGCAAACATCTCTGCAGTGAATATGGTTGTATGCCGCGGCAGGCGGGAGCTCCACTCCCCGTCTCTGCTCCAGATACCGGCTCCAACGCTGTCGTCAGTCTTGGACCCGTCGGTGTACACGTGAGTATAGGCGCTATATCCTTCCAGAAATTGATAGAAAAGTTACTTCAGGAGCTCAGGATGAAGGTCATTCTTCCCTCCTGGAAGCCACGATGTTTCCACATGGAAGTTGGGGTTCTCCCATGGCGGACACAACGGTGGAACGTATCTATCAACGTCTTCGAAATGGATACCAGCACCCTGGCACAAGGTCTGGAGGCGGACAACCGAGGACGGGGACCTACGCAGCTGCAGGAAGCGGAATTTAGCAACAGCACACCAACCTGGGTGGCCTGTGCCGCGCCTCCTAGCCGCACTCAACCCATACCTTAGCGTCAACATGTCCCTCCTGATGTGGGGTGGAGGGACGTGGGCCTCCACCTCTAGTTTTTCTACACGTGTACACCTGTAAGCACCCAGACATAGACGAAGGCAACGGTTCTGTATTCTGGTTAGCTTTGCGAGTGTGGTGTCGCATGCAGAAGCATACAACTGGCATCCATAATCAAGTTTTGATCTGATCAGGGTCTTATACACCATTGATAAAGATTTCCTATCGGCTCCCCATGTAGTACCTGATAAAACTTTCAGGATGTTTGTGACTTTAAGACATCTACTTTCAAGCTCGTTAATGTGGCTTTTCCACGTTAATTTCCGGACAAAATGAACACCGAGAAATTTTACTGAAGTCTGAAATTTAATAGGAGTATCATTTAATTTTAATACTGGATTATTAATGTTGCGTTTCTTAGTGAAGACTACTCCTATTGTCTTCTCAACTGAAAACCTAAATCCCCATTGCATTGCCCACTGTTCAGCGGCTTTTAGGCCGGCCTGCACCCTTTGTGCAGATAGTCTCTCGACCCGAGAGGAGCGCCAGATTGCGCAATCGTCAGCAAACAAGGAGAATTTGAGGTCACTTAAGCTGGGGGCTGGTGATAGGAAATCATTAATCATTATAAGGAATAAAATTGGGCCCAAAACGCTGCCTTGTGGAACTCCGTTTTCGAGGACAAATGTTTCTGATTTTACGTTACCTTTTAATTTGACGGAAAAAGTCCTGTCTTGCAAAAAATTTCTAATGAAAATTGGCAAATTACCTCTCAGACCCAAGGCGTGGAGCTTCATCATGAGGCCAGTCCGCCATGTCATCTCGAAAGCTTTTTCTATGTCTAGGAATACTGCAATTAGTGTTTCTTTACTGCAAAGAGCTTTTGAGATGTCAGTTTCAAAACTTATTAAATGATCTAGTGTGCTTCTACCTTGGCGGAAACCACACTGTCGATCACTCAATAAGTTGTTACTTTCCAAAAAATATATTAGCCTACGCTTTATCATACGTTCCATGACCTTACACAGACAGTTTGTGAGCGAAATCGGACGGAATGAGTTGGTGTTGGTAGGGCATTTGTCCCTCTTTGGGATCGGTACGACATGGGCAAAGCGCCATGAGTTTTTAAACGTTCTGGACGTCCAGATCTCATTGAACACTTCTAGGAATTTGTCAAGGTGCTTAATCATCTCGTATCGTATACCGTCAGGTCCAGGAGTAGAACCCTTGCCCTTATTTAAAGCAAAGGAAAGTTCCTCTGGGGAAAATGCTCGATTGTAGTCCTGTTCGTCCCCGTTCTCGAAGTCGAGATGCACGAGCTCGGTACGATCACGGAACACGCCGAAGCGTGGATCATGATTGGTGGAGCTACTGGCATCTGCAAACTTCTGGCCTAGGGCGTTGGCAATGGCCTGGGGTTCGTCGAGAAGCCGCCCTCCACTACTCACCTGTGGGATAAAAGTCCTTCCTCCTTTGGATCTGATCAGAGGCTGATTGGACACGGGAGGAGACGGACGTTCTTGCGAGAACTGTGCTCTGTAACGGTTTTTTCCGCCATAGCCCGCTGCATCTTGTGCAATTCCACTTGCCCCTGTTCTTGTTGTTGTTCTTGCCACTGCAAGCATTAACAATACATTCATCCATTCATCATTCTTTTTAAAAGTGGCTTTGTCACTTTATAATTTTTTGACACCTCACGAGCGCTCAGGATTGACAATCTTAGCATTCCCTCCCCACAGTTTGTGTGAGTGACCCACACAACTGCGAGGGAAGTGCTAACTGTTGTCCTTCCTGACGTGGTTGGAGGGCTTTCTCTCTAACTAAATTTTTTCCAATACTTACCCTGGCCGAGGCACCTGCTGAATTTTTTTTAATTCAGTATTCGTGCTAGAGCCCCCCCAGTGGTGCACACCTCACGGAGTGGGATTGTGTGTCTCCAGTGGGGGTCGGGGAAAAGCCTGGGCCAATCCAGCAGTGACGTCTGTGATCGTGCAGGCACACCACTGTTCGGGGGTCGTCCTTAAGTACAAGTATTTTTTTTTAGCACTTAAGGGCCTTGCATAACCTTAGTGCACTAACATCATATATGTAAAGTTCAACCAAAGTTGTACCCAAGGGGTGGTTCCCAGCCACCCCAACCATGCCCTCTGGGAGGGGAAGCTCCAAGCCCCCCTCTGCTCGTCCAGGCAGGGACAGGCAGAGGCGGGAAGCCAATCATGACCCACGACTGCCACGACCAACGACAAACTCTGACAATCTAAACAACAAAACAACTGACAATGTAACGGCTACCGACAAAACTACGCAACAAAGACCAAACATTCAAGTATCAACTGAGAAGGCCCGAGTAATCCACTTTCGGACTGTTGACCCGTCTACCTCGTTTGACAAAATTAATGGCTTTATCATACATAAGGCCATTAAGGATCAGATAGGGGACGTAGAGAAAGTCCGAAAGACAAGAAAAGGCGAACTCCAAGTTACTGTTAAGGACGCTCAGCAAATGAGGGACGCCTTGAATCTTAGAACATTTCATTCAACAACAGTGGAACCATATATCCCAGCTTTTCTCAACACCTGTAAGGCTGTAGTTAATAGCTACGAATTTCAGGGGATGACAAATGACGAAATTAAGTTCCACATGAAAGATCAAGGAGTCGTCGATGCTTTCGTTTTTAATAGAAAGACCACAGACGGTGAACGCAAACGATCAACTACAGCTGTACTGACTTTTGAAGGACTTGTTAGGCCCACTCATGTCTTGGTAGGATATGAGAGGGTCCAGACCAAAACGTATATTCCATTTCCAATGCGTTGTTTTAACTGTCAAAGGTTTGGACACACTGGTAAGGCCTGCCGTAACACCCAGGTATGCTCCAAGTGTGCTCAGACCGGACACAGGGACGATGACTGTACACAGACGGAGGAAAAATGCTACCACTGTTCCGGTCAGCATGCTGCCTCAGACAGGAAGTGCCCTTCCTATCTGAGGGAGTATGAGATTGGTAAGGTGAGAGCAGAGAACAATTTGGACTACAAGGAGGCTAAGAGGCAGGTGGAGACGTCCTTGCAGACGCCAACACCTGGAATGTCTTTTGCATCTGCTGTATCCAAAAATACCTCACCTCCCAAAATGTGCTCCACTGGAACCCAGCCTGAGACCAGGACCATCTCAACACAGACTGACTTCATAATCCCCGGTTATTCAACCAAAGACGAGAACACTAATACAACCATGACTAATAACGAGACCACAAAACCCAAACCGACTCGCGACCTTACCTACCCTCAAGTAAAGAGGAGGAGAACGCAGTCACTAGAGAACTTGACAAGAGACTCAACACAACCACCAACCTTTCGCATTGTTGAAAGGTCCCCGGGGCAGGGAGCCCCTGCTGAGCAGAGTACTGGCTCTTCGGAGCTGGGAGACTGCTCACCTGATGAGGGGGATTCTTCCCTGGAACAATTTTCCCCCCGATTTACAAGGGGAAAATCTAAAGCCCAAAACGCTGACCATATCAACTCTCAGACTTAAAATTCAGTATCATCCAGTGGAATTGCAGAGGTGCTAGGAATAAAAATGCTCAATTTCATTTACTTATGTCATTATTCCGGCCGGACGTTTTTTGCCTACAAGAGACGCTACTTGCGGGTCACGACGACCCACCTGTATTCGACAACTACACGTCCTACAGGGGAGACAACCTAAGGGGGGTAGCCCTATACATTCGGAGTTCATTCGCCCAGCAAAGAGTCAGTCTGAACTTGAACCTGCAGGCTGTCGCGTGCAGAGTTAAGATTCGGACTGGCTATGTTGCCATCTGTTCACTATACTGTCCTCCGGGCGGGCTCATTGACGATGGTGAGCTTGAGGAGCTATTCAACCAACTGCCAGGAAAGAAAATGATCCTCGGCGACCTCAATGCTCACCATTTGCGGTGGGGCAGTGTCCGGAGTGACGGAAGGGGAGAGCAGGTGGCTGCAGCTATCCTCAACTCCAACTTGTCTCTTCTGAATGACGGTAGTGCGACTCGAGTGGACGAACGATTTGGCACAGCGTCGGCTATAGATCTTTCTATAGTTGACGCTGCCTTGCTATTAGATTGTAAATTTTCTACATACGACGACTCTCTGGGTAGTGACCATTTTCCGATCTGCATTTCTTATGAGTGTGGCGCCCCGACGGCTACTCCCGAGGTGCGCTACAACCTTAGGAAGGCAGACTGGGGGGCATACTCAGAAGCCGTTCGTATAGACACCATTGGACAAGACATCAACACCAAAATTACACACATACAACAAGCTATAATACACGCTGCAGATTTAACAATTCCTAAGACTTCTGCAAAAACCCACAGGCCTGGAGTTCCATGGTGGACACCAGACTGCCGACGAGTTGTCTGTGAGCGAAATAGGAGTTGCCGTTTATTTAATAGAATTCCATCACTTGTAAACTTAATTGAGTATAAAAAAGCTAGAGCCAAGGCTAGGAGAGTTCTCAGGGAGTGTAAGAGAGAGTCTTGGCGGGCTTTCGTCTCCACTATTAACAAGGATACCCCTTCCTCTGAGGTATGGTCCGCTATAAACCGGGTCAGATCCAAAGGAGGAAGGAGTTTTATCCCACAGGTGAGTAGTGGAGGGCGGATTCTCGACGATCCCCAGGCCATTGCCAACACCCTAGGCCAGAAGTTTGCAGATGCCAGTAGCTCCACCAATCATGATCCACGCTTCGGCGTGTTCCGTGATCGTGCCGAGCTCTTGCATCTCGACTTCGAGAATGGGGACGAACAGGGCTACAATCGAGCATTTTCCCCAGAGGAACTTTCCTTTGCTATTAATAAGGGCAAGGGCTCTACTCCTGGACCTGACGGTATACGATACGAGATGATTAAGCACCTTGACCAGGGAAACCTGGACAAATTGCTAGAAGTGTACAATGAGATCTGGACGTCCAGAACGTTTCCAAACTCATGGCACTTTGCCCATGTCGTACCGATCCCGAAGAGGGACAAATGCCCGAATAACACCAACTCATTCCGTCCGATTTCGCTCACAAACTGTCTGTGTAAGGTCATGGAACGTATGATAAAGCGTAGACTAATGTATTTTTTGGAAAGTAACAACTTATTGAATGATCGACAGTGTGGTTTCCGCCAAGGTAGAAGCACACTAGATCATTTAATAAGTCTTGAAACTGACATCTCAAAAGCTCTTTGCAGTAAAGAAACATTAATTGCAGTATTTTTAGACATAGAAAAAGCTTTCGACATGACATGGCGGACTGGCCTCATGATGAAGCTCCACGCCATGGGCCTGAGAGGTAATTTACCAATTTTCATCAGTAATTTTTTGCAAGACCGGACTTTTTCCGTCAAACTAAAAGGTAACGTAAAATCAGACATATTTGTCTTAGAAAATGGAGTTCCACAAGGTAGCGTTTTGGGCCCGATTTTATTTCTTGTAATTATTAATGATTTCCTATCACCAGCCCCCAGCTTGAGTGACCTCAAATTCTCCTTGTTTGCTGACGATTGCGCAATCTGGCGCTCCTCTCGAGTTGAGAGGCTATCTGCACAAAGGGTGCAAGCCGGCCTAAAAGCCGCGGAACAGTGGGCAATACAATGGGGATTTAGGTTTTCAGTTGAGAAGACAGTAGGAGTAGTCTTCACTAAGAAACGTAACATTAGAAATCCAGTATTAAAATTAAATGATACTCCTATTAAATTTCAGACTTCAGTAAAATTTCTCGGTGTTCATTTTGACCGGAAATTAACGTGGAAAAACCACATTAACGAACTTGAAAGTAAATGTCTTAAAGTCACAAACATCCTGAAAGTTTTATCAGGTACTACATGGGGAGCCGATAGGAAATCTTTATTAATGGTGTATAAGACCCTGATCAGATCAAAACTTGATTATGGATGCCAGTTGTATGCTTCGGCATGCGACACCACACTCGCAAGGCTAACCAGAATACAGAACCGATGCCTTCGTCTATGTCTGGGTGCCTACAGGTGTACACGTGTAGTTAAACTAGAGGTTGAGGCCCACGTCCCTCCACTTCACATCAGGAGGGACATGTTGACGCTAAGGTACGGGTTGAGTGCGGCTAGGAAGCGCGGCACAGGCCACCCAGGTTGGTGTGCTGTTGCTAACTTCCGTTTCCTGCAGCTGCGTAAGTCCCCGTCCTCGGTTGTCCGCCTCCAGACCTTGTGCCAGGGTGCTGGTATCCATTTCGGAGATGTTGATAGATACGTTCCACCGTTGTGTCCGCCATGGGAGAACCCCAACCTCCATGTGGAAACATCGTGGCTTCCGGGAGCAAAGAATGACTTTCATCCTGAGCTCCTGAGGCAACTTTTCTATCAATTTCTTGAAGGATTCAGCACCTATACTCACGTGTACACCGACGGGTCCAAGACTGACGACAACGTTGGAGCCGGTATCTGGAGCAGAGACGAGGAGTGGAGCTCCCGCCTGCCGCGGCATGCAACTATTTTCTCTGCAGAAATGTTCGCAATTAGTAAAGCCATTGACATTGCAACAACAAGCAATGTCAGTGATGTTGCTGTCATTTCAGATTCCATGTCAGCTCTTAAAGCAATTGAAGGTGGTGATACTACCAGCAATGAAATACAGGGCAACATTATTAATAAATTACATGAGTGTGCCAAGAATATTGTGCTGGTGTGGGTGCCTGGGCATTGTAACATTTGGGGCAATGAACAGGCAGACAGATTAGCAAGAGCGACTGTGGGTCTCGGGGAGACAACCAATGTGCCCTGGGAGACTCAGTCGTGTCTCTCCTTGGGGAAGACATATACATTTGAAAAGTGGCAACATGATTGGACTAGGCTAAATCTCCACAACACCTGGAAGCCTAACATAGGTAACTGGCCCTCAGCATACAGGAAGAATAGGAGGGAAGAGGTCGTTCTCGCCAGACTTAGGCTGAACTGCACCTATCTGACCCACCTAGGGGCCTACCTTGATCAGTCCTTTCCACCCATCTGTTCCACTTGCAACCAAACTCTCTCCATCAAACATATTCTGACTGAGTGCAGCCAGTACGAACCAGAGCGCCGGCAGCTGGTTATCCTAGCTGCCGAGCAAGGCTTCGTGCTGACTGTACCCAACCTATTGCAAGATGATGTCACCATCAGTGACGTTGTAATAACCTTCCTCAAGGAGACCCATCTTATCGGCATGCTATGATTGACACACGCATGAACTCTTTTTATATCTATTATATGTATACAACCATGCCTAAAGAAAATAAAAATGAATAAAACAAAATTAAAACATACAACATGAGAAACACATCACAAACCTTATCATTACATACAACACTCACATTTATCAAGTTAAACTGACACCCACCAACACATATTCAAACAAAAAGACACGGGCTACAAAAGACTTTAAAAAAAAAAATAAATAAATAAATAAAATAAAAAAAAAAAAAAAAAAAAAAAAAAATCACAGAGAAACTAGTCACCTGACAAGCCATTTCATCTGGTTTGTCAGTAAATCACCATCATATCACTCATGCATACCATAATTCATCCCCAATAAAAAACAACAAGAAGAAAGAACTAACCAAAATACCAAGAACAAGAAGAACACAAGAATAACAAGAAAAGAAGAAACAAGAACATCAGATTAGTTGTAGCAAAAAAGAAGAGCAAGATTAGAAGAAGAAAGAAAACATCAGCTCCGGCCGAAATAGCCTAATGGCGAAGAGGCCAGAAAACCCTAACAACTTTGAACTTTGAACTTTGTTTCAATTACAGAGGAAAGTTTAGTCTCTGGTGGTGATAACACCTTTCCGCGATCTTCTGTGCTGCCCTTGCCTTGTAGTTGATTCATACCTTCGGTGACGTTTTGCATCATCGCTGTCATGTGAGCGAACATTTGCTGCATTTGTTGGTATTGCTCACATAATTGTCCTTCGATTCCTTTGACAGGTGGTTCCTTTCTCTTCTCGGGAGACAGGGTTACGGTAGACGGGTTTATCTCACGCTGCCTTGGCGAGGTGGGTGAGACATCGGTCTCTATGTCCACAGTGTCTCCTTGTTCTACGCCGGACACGCTCCCCACTTCTGACTTATTCTCTTTCCCGTCCATGACTGCCCGAACAGCAAGCGTAATCTGTCTTGCTCGATAAGTGTATGCAGCAACGCTTAGTATCAGGTGCCCACGATCGCAGATATCACACAATTGGAGTTGATGTCACAAAGACGCGTGCCATGCGCACGAGTGATGTCACACACGAGCGAAGTCCCTCTAAACACGTGACGAGCAATACCCACGAGTGATGTCACACAAACACGGCCACAGTGATGTCACACGGTCCCTCAAACACGTGACGTGCAATACGCACGAGTGATGTCACATAAACACGACCACAGTGATGTCACGCACGAGCGACGATGCCATACTAACATGGCCTCAGTGATGTCACACACGAGTGATGTTCCTCGAACACGTGACGTGCAATGCGCACGAGTGATGTCACACAAACACGACTACAGTGATGTCACACACCAGCTACGATGTCACACTAACACAACCACAGAGATCCACAATCAATGTAGGGACTCGTTACACAACTGATGTCACAAACACTACTGCGGCGCCCTTACTTGTACAACGTTACGGCTTGTCACAATCTTTGTTGTTATTTCTTAAATTGCACACACACACATACTTATATATACATATATACATATATACATGTACATATAACCTGAATGTTATACACACTTCACCCACTAATCCCTTTCATTTATGTATTTCTTCATGGTTCCTTATCATCATTGTTTGATATACTTTGGTGTCACTGGTATAGGAAGATCAGCTGTTAGTTATAATCACTTGCGTGCGTGTCCGAGCGAACGCTAACTACCAGTCTGCCCAGACTAAACATTATGACACTGTCCGGGTGTTCTGAAACCTTAGCTCACTAGGTGCGCGGCCTCCCTGATCGGAAATGAACGCTCACAGCCCGGTACGCGCAGACGGAAGCTTTACGACACTGTCCAGGTATTTAAGACACTTCACTCAAACGGAGAACACTCGCTATCACTGTCTCGCTGCTGACGACGCACGTGATCCACCCACTGTGGGTGGGTGGGTGATCCACCCACTATGGGTGGGTGGGCGATCCACGAGCCTATGCTCTCCCACGCTGAACTCCGTCGTTGGTCCTTCGACAGTCCTCCCATATACGCTTTGACTGTTAACGCTCATAGGAGCGTTATTGGTTTGTTGCTGGAGAAATAAACCCTCAACGTTGACCCGTACCATATAATTCGGTCAAAACCTGTTAAAGAACATTTCTCATATAACAAATGCTGTTATCTCGGGACACATAGTATGAATAATACAATCAATATACAGTACATAGCCTGTTAACATCTTAAATATAACTCGCATGTTATAACTATTGATACAGGAGACAATTGGTATAATATGATCAAATTACAGTACACAAATATACTTATTAAAGTTATTTAGAGTTTCTTAGCAGATTCTAATACTTCACGATCACTCACGTTTTAGGGTCTAGTGGTCTGAACCAACGTGTTGTCTGTCCTGTAGAAATCAGTAGACTACCCTCGAGGGCAATCTCAGCCCGGAGGCGAGGGCCATATGTTTTCGTATTGAAACACCTCAGCAGATTGGTCAGCAAATTCGTTGTCAACACTATATCTCTTATCTCACCCCCCCTCTCTCTCTCTCTCTCTCTCTCGCCTAGTTTATCTTATTATGGTTATCCCTCTCTTTCTCTCTCTCTTCTAGCTTATCTTACTGTGGCGGTAACATCAGTGATAACACTCAAATCTTAGTGAATCATGACTGCAGTAGTTTCTTCGCTCTAGAGGTGCCCTTCATGGACAACAGTACACCCACACACTCACCAGTCACGTGGTTTATCGTAATACTTTCTTTTTTTTCCTTATTATTATTGAAAATATAATCCTGACGTCTCAGCCATGGAAGTGTTTGAAACTCAGAGCCAAACAAAACTTCGCTCTGTGATTGGTCGGCAGTTGTATTCGCCGCACTGATCTCCGCCAATTAAAAACATTGTGTATTTAAATTATACTGCACGAGCATCGAGAAGCGCAATATTTACCTGCACAAGAAAGACATATTTTCGTTCGTACAGTATACTGTATCGTAGGATAAAGTTTTTCCTGAAATTAATAGCAGTACATAAGTTCAGTTAAAATTTAACATTACTAGTTAGAGAACAATTGTTAATTAAGTTCCGAGATTATGCTTAGACTTCATCCATGGATTCACTTACAGACTTATAAATACTTATAGTTGATTACAATGTAGGTAAATTACGTATAATTAATAACTTTGTTGTACATGAATCAACTATGAACCATATATGTTTCACATATATCAAATTGTTGAGGAAAACTCGCTGAAATTGGGGCAAAACTAGTGAGAGTGACCACGACGCCGACACCGTAAATATTTCAAATGTTGAAATTCTCTTTTGTCAGCAAATAACCAGACTTTTGGCTTTAAAGCGTGAGAACTCTCTTAATACAGTTTCTGGGTTTTCTACCTCATGTTGATTAAGAGCATAATAACGCGGTGTTGGTGGTACAGATTTAATATGCATATTTCTCACGATTTTGTTATGAGTTCGAGTCCTGTTCTCCCCGGACACACATGAGAAGAGTATTTTATCCAGCGTGACATTTTTTTTTATTTTTTATTGGGCACTCCCCTACAGCCTTGTGCAAGGTGAAGCGCAGAAGCGTTTACAGTGGCCAACAGGGAAGCATGCTAAGTTCATGCTTGCCTTTATGTCTCATGAGTTAAGGGCGTAGAAGCCTGAAGTCAAGGGCATAGAAGCCTGAAGAGTCAATGGTTTATGTCATCAAGTTCTTGGAAGCTCCAACAACTTGTCCCTGAATACGAATTCGCAACTTTCGATTTACACCAGGTACTTACTTTACTGATAGGTGAACAGGGACTAATGGGGGCTAGGAAGTATGGTCTAACAACTTCCACCGGCCCGGGAATCAAACCCGTGACATCTCACTTGCGAAGGCAAGAGCGGTACCACTCTACCACCATTACTTCTTTAAAATAATTATTACTTTGAATAGTAAAGAGTAATTGCTATTGACCTCAGAATATCTCCCAATATCAATATCAATGCACATAGCTTAAAAATGGTCTCAAAATGCCCATGATATTGGTCAAATTTCCAAACAAAATCTGAGGAGCTTACAGCTCCCTCCAAAACCACCAGCTGGGTTTGCTCGCCTTGCTCGCCATGTTCTTGATATTCCTGGATTCGTCCCTGCTCCGGGTACTGTACTCTGGTTTTTCCTTCTGTACTAACACTGAACAAACCAACCTCCCGAATGACTAGTAAGCTGATAATTGGTGAAACAGAAGCGGATCAAGCAATATCAAAGGGAAGGGGTCCAATAAGTTGTGCGTGCGGTAAATTGGCGAGCGCAGTGAGCCCACCCAGCTGGGGTGTTGGGGAAAGGGGCCATGTTCCCCCCCACCCTCCAGATTTTTTAACTGATCAAATTCATGGGCATTTTGAGGCCATTTTGAAGCCATGTGCACTTGATATTAGAAATATTCTGAAGTAATAGTAATTACTTTTTACTATACAAAAACGCCTGGGTACAATACTGCATTAAAAAAAGTATTGGAATTTTCTGATAAAAGTGGGGGGGGGGGGGGGTTCCCTACTGCCTGAGGTCCTACTCTCCCCACTGCTATGCTGCTCTCGGAGCTATAAACAGATAATACGTTCAACAGCTTTTCTCCCTATACAACCCATCTCGGTGTCCGACATTACGATCAGTTTCTTTTCCTACTAGTATCGTCGACATAGACACTCGCGCCTAGTCTGTGAGAAGGAGTGTGTTCCGTACTTTTACTTTATCTTCTTCACCACTTATCGACCTGTTAGCTGTTTGGGTGGTTGGTCTTGTCTTTGTTACGCACTGCTGGCAAGTACTGGGCCGCATGCACCTTGCACTGACCCCAGATGGTATCTGTGCCTCCGCGGCTGCACCAGTTACTTTTACTTTTATCCTCTTCACCACTGATCGGCTCGTTAGCCGCTTGGGCGATCGGTCACGTCTCTGATTGCTTTTCTTTTTCTTTTTTCTTTTATCCTCTTCACCACTGATCGGCTCGTTAGCCGCTTGGGCGATCGGTCACGTCTCTGATTACTTTTCCTTTTCATTTATTCTCTTCACCAAAAGATCGGCTCCCTAGCCTCCCGGGCGATCCGTCACGTCTCTGTCACGCACTGTTGGCAAGTACTGGGCATGCACCGGCTCCTGAATGTACCTGAACCAGCTCCAGTGTTGGTCAAGTCTTGTCTTGAAAGAGCTCACACCCGGTGCCGTCACAACACTCTTTGGTAGATTGTTCCAAGAGTTTACAACCCTCACTCCGAAAATGTTTGCCCTCACAGTTTTCTGGACTTACGGCTTCTTCAATCTTGAGCTGTGACCCCTTATGGGGTGAGCGTCCGCCAGCTCCGAGTAAGGACACTCGACTGAGTAGTGCCCCCTGAAATGCTTATACACCTCAACTAGGTCACCCCTTGCCCGTCTGTAGTATAATCTAGGCAAGGTAGGTAACAGAAAGATAGGTACAAATCATGAGTGTTGCTAAATTACGTCAGTCAACAGTTTTCGAATTTTGTATGTCTAAAGCGAGTGTGTATCTGCCCTTTGTGAGACAGTGTGGACAGATGTATGATGAGTCTAAATGTGGATAGATAGATGACATGAGAGAGTCTGGATGGATGTGGATAGATAAATGATATGCCAGTCTGGATGTCGATAAACAGATGGTAAGGGAGTTAATAAGGGTGGATAATTATACATAAAATAACGAAAGATGTTCTACCATCTGTTACTTAACTTAAATCATTAAGATAATTATACAGACTTCATGTGGGTGGGAAACAGACTTATTTCTTAATACATGAAAATAATTTACAATTTGTGCGAAGGCTTTTTGCATTTTTTTCTGGAAGAAGGTCCCAGTTCTTCACCATGTCCACCATTTTGAATCTGTCCACCATCAGTGTCTCCATCATCCAGAATATGTCCACCATCTTGACTGAGTCCACCATCTTGACTGAGTCCACCACCATGACAGAGCCTATCACCTTGACTGAGTCCACCATCTTGACTGAGCCCACCAATTGAGTCCGCTTGATATGGGCGTGAAGCGTCTTTTCTATTCAGGAACACTTAAATCGGTTACAGTTTTCTGAAGCAAAATATATTGGTGTAGATAATTTTTTCCCATGAAATATATAATTGTTGTACATAATTTTTTTCCCGTGAAATATATAATTGTTGTAGGTTTTTACTATACCGGCACTGTATTGTGAGTAATGAAATTTCCTACCCAGGTACAAGTAGAAACCTACTATAAGAGTAGAAGCCTAGTACGAGTTTTGATTCCAGCTGCATCATGACCTTCATTGATAACTAATTATTATTTAGTTAAGGAAACTAATTTATGACACATGAAATTTCCTTACAGCACTGAATGACTAATATACATTATCCATTTATTTGGAAAAATATGCTTCTATTCTGCCCATGTTATTGTAAGCAGACTAAGGCCCGTACTATACTGTAAAATCATCGCCAGGTCTGGCGTTCATTCTCTGCGTAAGAAATGTGCTCGGCTACCTCTTCGTCACACGTAATAATTTAAGAGTACAGCCGATAGTTTCCAGTTATATTTGTGTACTATTAAAAAACATTACCAAAGTATGACATTCGTTTTTGTGTACGAAATGTAGTGCTAGGCTACGTCTCCGTCATGCTTAGAGTTGCTTTATGCGTGACGGTGTAGCCGAGCACTACATTTCGTACACACAGAATGAACGCCAGACTTGGCGATGTTTTTATAAATAATAATAATAATAATAATAATAATTAACGATTTATTGAAAAATTTCTGCAGCCCGAAGGCTGAAAATATACATTGGACATAACGTGGTGTAGTAATTCCCTCACATATGGTGTTATGAGGGACATGTGGTGTAGGAATTCCCTCACAGATGGTGTTATATGAGTGAGGTTTGGTCTTAGGCCTTCCTATCGTAGACGGATTAACACATCGCTGGTTATTGTTGGGTCTCACGGGCCGTTATCACTGGATACCTGGGACCTCACTGTGTGAAGGTTAACTTGGGTATGACTGTCACTGTTGAGTTGTTCTCACTGACTTAAGCACTGTTCACCACTGTTCACCTCTGTTTAACACTGGTTCCGTTCCTTTCCTAAATGAAATTGTAACTTCTGGCGAGAACTTGTTGATATTCCGATGGGAAGGAGGGTTCAGGGGAGGGGGTTGGTATGGGCCAACTTAACAGTTGACCTGGCTGCTCCGAGAGGAGCGCCATGTACGTCTTGACCCTTCGGTGGTCAAGGATGTAGTACGGGCCTAAGTGGTTAGGTATGATGAGGTAACTAACTGCATTATTTCGGGAAGCAATTTACTAATTTAAGGTATTTACAGTAAAATTTATGACATCTGCTAATGATATCAGTGAGTTTAATTAATTAGTTATGAATTTCAGCTTCAAGAAGTTGAAAAATTGAGTCGCTTAATCCAATTTTATCTGGTAAGCTAAACTAGTATTTCATTATTCAATGTAATACTGACAAATAGTTTAATTATAGGCTACAGTTCATAATATCATTCTCACAAAATGTAAATACGGTATATAATTGCCATAGGTTACAGGTATAATACAACATTTGCAGTACACGTTTTCTTTTGACACCCAAGTCACATAGAGAAAGCAAATGCAATGGTCTTGTAGTGGATTTCTCCCCTACAAACGCTGTTTGTCGCTGAGTAGCCGACCCCACCAATTCCCCAGTGTATGCCTCGTGGCCTAGGTCAACCAGCGCCGCCATAAATCACGGAGCGGGGGTCAACTACTAAGCCACGCCTACCCCCGCTATTTAAGACCTGACCTCGTGGCTTGAGCAAGGAGCAACAGCTGATAAACAAGGAACACAAGCGACTGATAGAGATCCCAGACAAATGACTAGAAGTGACAAAGAGAAGATAGAAATAACACTCCCTCTGTCTCTCTCCTGTCCCCCCCCCCTTCTCTCTTTCTATTCCTCTCTCTCTCTCTCTCTCTCTCCCTCCCTTCTAGTTTATTCTACTGGCGGTAACAGTAGTCTTTGCTCAGATGGGTGGGGGTAAATTGTTCCACACCTTCACACCTGTATATTTTATGGAGGTCTGGTACTGAGAGGAGCGCCTGGGGGGTGGTCTTAGTAGCTCTGGGTGCCTTAAGATGTGTCTCTGATTATTCCATAATTGGAAATAATTGTTGTCAAGTAAGTGATTGACAGATTTGTAAACAAATAGGGCACAGCAGTAGGTGTTAATATCCTCGAATTTTAAAATTTTCAACTTAGCAAATTGTTCGTTTGTGTGATCATTTTTTTTCCAAGTACGTCATTGTCCGCACAACTCTTTTTTGTGCAGTAATCAGGGATTGTGTCTGTGAAGAGCCAGATAAGAACATAAGAACATAAGAAAGTGGGATACTGCAGGAGGCCGACTGGCCCATACAGGGCAGATCCCTTTCACACCCATCCCAGCACTTCCATGTGCCTATCCAACTTCGTCTTGAAGCTCCCTAGCGTCCCCGATCCTACTATAGCACTCGGTAGCCTATTCCACATATCCACAACTCTATTACCAAACCAGTGCTTGCCTATATCCTTTCTGAATCGGAATTTATCTAATTTAAAGCCATTTGTTCTAGTTATTTCGTTATTACTGAGCTTCAGAACATCTTCCATTTTACCCTTGTTAATCCCACTCACCCACTTGTACACCTCTATCATATCTCCCCTAACTCTACGCCTCTCTAATGAATGCAAGCCTAAGCTTTTCAGTCTTTCTTCATATGGAAGGTTTCTAATATTATGGATCATTTTTGTCATTCTTCTTTGTACTCTCTCCAAAGAATCTATGTCCATTCTATAATAAGGACACCAGAACTGAACGGCATAATCCATGTGTGGCCTCACTAATGCTAGGTAAAGTTTCAAGATAACGTCAGCAGTTCTGTTACTCACAGACCTAGATATGAACCCAAGAATCCTGTTTGCCTTGTTGCGAACGCTAATACATTGTTTTCTAGGTTTCAAGTCGTTGCTAACAAATACACCTAGATCTTTTTCACAAACTGAGTTTTCTATTTCCGTGTTACCTAGTTTATACTTAACGTTTGTATTCGTCTTCCCTATCTGTAGTACCTTGCATTTATCAGTATTAAAATTCATTTGCCAGTCCACTGACCACTCATGTAAGGTATCTAGATCTCTTTGAAGGCGTTCAAAGTCACTGTCTGAATTTATCACTCTCCCCATTTTGGTATCATCTCCAAATTTACTAATCCTACTAGTTATGCCTAAATCCAGATCATTAATGAATATAACAAACAGCAGAGGGCCCAATACAGATCCCTGGGGAACTCCGCTTTTGACCGCATCCCAGTCTGACTTTAATCCATTTATGCTGACTCTTTGTTTCCTACCAGTTAACCATGACCTCATCCATTTTAATACTGATCCACCTATTCCATGTGCTTCTACCTTCCTTATCAATCTCTCATGAGGGACTCTATCGAATGCTTTACTGAAATCTAAATAAATTATATCATATGACTTATCATTATCTACCGCTTCATATACTTCTGAGAAAAAGCTAAGCAAATTTGTGAGACAAGAACGTCCCTGGGTGAACCCTTGCTGAGAAGAATGAATTAAGTTGAATGTTTCAAGGTGGCTTCTGATTTTTGTAGCAATAATTGACTCTAGCAACTTGCCTATGATTGACGTGAGACTAATGGGACGGTAATTTGATGCAATTGATTTATCACCCTTTTTGAAAATCGGAACTACATTTGCAAGTTTCCAAGCTTCTGGCACTAGGCCCTGTGGGAGACTCAGATGATGCTTCCAATCAGGGGTAAAGGAAACACACTGGTGTCAAGTTCGTAAGTTCTATTTCTGGGACAAACACACAAAAGGAGTTAAGACAGGGTAAACAGCGTCCTGCCTTGGAATCTCTCTGGGTATCTCTATCTGCGCATGCGCGTACAGCGCGCATGTGCTCAAAGTCTGAACTACACTCAGTGACAAAAGAGGGTATGATTATAACATATAATACAGAGACCTGAATCAATAATGGTAAATAGTACAGTTACATATTACAGCATATTCGTCTCATATATCTACACCTCCCTCCCCCTCACGCTCGTAGTGCAATCTCGAGCGGACTCTTTTTCCAGGAGCCTTTGAGAGCGACGTGGGAAAACTGGGGGGTCACTTAATGAGGACTTACTTTTCTCGTCCAAGCAAGGGTTCACAGGGATGTGGGGGAGGAGTTCACCACTAGGGGACGGTACTGAACGAAGGAAGCGGCGATTCCGCCACCATACCCGACCACTAGGGAGACGGACCTCGTAATCCCTGGTCTTGCCGCAGCCCATTACAACCCCGACCTTGTCCCAGCGGTGAGACGTCGGGTCTTGAACCCGAACTGTTTGCCCAATACTCAACCTGGGAAGGGGTCGGGCGTGCTGATCGTACTGTGCCTTTATCTGGTCAGCACGGGCGGCTGCACGACGATCGAAGTCCTCGGTCTTGGCCTGCCACTCCCTCGAGAAGGACTCCGGATGGGCAGGGGCACATGACCGTAGTGGGTGGCCGTATAACATCTGTGCTGGGGAGCGACCTGTGAAGTTGGGGGTATTCCGCAATTTCAATAAACCCCGGTCAAACTTCTCACAGTCAATGTTGCCTGAGGGTGCCGTCTTGAGGATGAGATGCTTGACGGACTTTACGGCAGCCTCGGCATGTCCATTGGACTGGGGATAATGTGGCGACGACGCCACATGATGAACTCCCCATCGCTCCATGCAGTCCCGGAAGTCGTTGCTGGTGAACTGGGGCCCGCCGTCAGTCCTCAGGCGGAGAGGGACACCAACTTCCCGGAAGTAGCGGCAGAACATACGTACTGTATGAGAGGCAGTAGTGTTGCCTCCGCAGGGAACGACAACAGGCCACCCTGAGAGCCGGTCGGCGATGACGAGAAAGGACTTTCCCGCCACAACGAAGAAATCCGCAGAGACGGACTCAAAGGGCCTTGTAGGGTTGTTGTTGTTCATGAGGGGTTCCTGCTGCTGACTGCTGAGTGGAGCCGTCTTGAGGTCCTCCTTGGAACCCAGCACGTCCTTGGATTGCAGTAGGAAGAACTCCCTGGCTGCAGAAGGTGACGTATTGGGTGGGAGGGGCAGCTCCTTGTGCCTGTTGACATTTTTAATTTCCAGAATTGGCTTGGGGAAGTCTGGAGATATTATGGCCAACTCTTGACAGTTGCCATAAGACAGTAGTGGCATCTGAACACCTTTGTGGACCTGAATCCTGGCAGAACATGACTGCTTACCTAGGGTGAGGGTAGCCTGAAATGTACCCAGAGCAGGTGCCATTGTAGAACCGTCTGCAGTGAGCGTTGTAGAAGTTGACGGTGGTTGCAAGCTGCTCCTAGGGATCCCCAGAATGTCGAGGTGTCTTGTACCGATGACTGTGACGTCCGCACCTGTGTCAGGAAGCATCTGGATACGGGAAGTAATGTCGCCGTATGACAGGTGAACACAGATGGGCTGAGGTGTCTTGCTGACAGGAGAAGAGGATCCCACGCGACAACAGATCTTGTTCTTCGCCGCCTGAGACTTGCAAGTAGTATCCTTTTTCTTCCGTGACTGACAGCATTTGTCAAAATGTCCAATGCGGCTACAGGAGCGGCACTGAACGTTGTTGGCAGGGCCCAATGGCCACGACGGCCACAGTTATTGCAGGTGCTGTCAGCGGCAGGGCATTCAGAACCATGCCGACGAGCACAATATTGGCATGAATTACCTGGCGTCGAAGTCTGAAGTGATGCTGAAGATTGATGCGAAGCTGAAGTCGGATGTGAGGCAGAAGTCCCGTCACGTCCTATGTTCTTCTTATATGCGGAGATGGCACACAGCTGGTTAGGTGGAGCACGAATAGCAGAAGTCGCACTTCTGGTGGCTTCGTAAGAGCGGCAGGTGGTGACAACATCCTGTAGAGAGGAGGCAGTGTTGAGGGAGATAAGCTTCTGAATAAGCTCTTCGTCCCGCACGCCCATGAGGATAACCATCTTCAGCTGTGTTTCCTCACAAGTCGACGAGTTCCCAGGACAAACGTCAACCTCCTCAGCGATGCGTCCGAGTCGTACGTAAAAATCTGCAAATGACTCACCCTCCAGCTGCTTACAACTGAGAAGCTCTCTCCTACGCAGAGCTTCGTTGCGGAGACCCTTGATATGCGTCTGTAAAGCATCCAAGACGTCCTTCACAGTCTTGTCTGTGTTGTGGGGGATTTGCAGGGTGTGCTCCAGGATACGTTGCGTCTCTAGGGTGAGACACATCCTCATCTGGATCAGCTGTTTCTCCCTAGGCAACCTCGATAAGTCGACCATCATCGAATAATCGTCCCATCTCCGACGCCATTCACGGAATACCTGGAACGAGGCATCAGCTTGGAGTGGCGGTGGACTCTGAGCGAGTGCTTTCTGTGGGGGGGGGCAAAGAAGTTGGAGAGGACCCTTCGGGCGCGCCTGTGGACGAAGGGGCAGGTGTGGCAGCTGCTCGAAGGTTCACAGGTGTCAACAACTCGATCATGGCACTGAATCTGTCATTTTCTTGTTGACGCCTGTGATCCTCTTCCTGTTGCCTCCTGATGTCGTCTTGTCGTCGGTTTTCTTCCAAAAACTGAATTAAACGAAGGAAGTCGCCGCCTGTGGCAGGTTGCGGACGTGTGTAGTGGGGGCTAAGGGTGGGTGGGGCCGCTTGATCCACTTCCCGCTCCACTTGGAGTCCACTTACTGCACCGACATCAGTCTGAGGTAGGGCTTGTTGGGTATCTGGAGAAAACCCAATAAATTCTTGATCTTCCATAAGGCCTGGTTTATTTCTCTCACAATTACTGTAATTAATAAGTGAGCAGAAAAGCAATTGTCTTTAAATGGAAGATATCTGCGAGCGTCTGTGAGTGAGTGAGTGTGTGTGCGTTCGTTCGTGCGTGTTCTCGGAGCAGGCTGGCCAGAGAGCGGGTGGTTGTTGTATAGCAACTCCTCACGCCAGTTCCAGCCGAGTCATGAGCGGGGAAGGATGTCAAAACTTGAGCTCTCCCCTAGGTCTTAAATGGGCTTCCCTCTTTTGTAAAAAGTGCAGGAACACGGGGAAACACTTTAAAGACACTAAAGGGCACACACAACACTGAAAAAGCACTTCACAACACTGCACTGTAAATCCAGGAATATCTTGAGAGGTACGCGCCGATATTCACTGGGCAGGAGGAGTTGACAAGATGGCGGCTCCGAGAGAGATTCTGCGTCCACTCCAATTCTGAATAATGTGATGTCCCAGCTAATCACTGCGCCATGTGGGAGACTCAGATGATGCTTCCAATCAGGGGTAAAGGAAACACACTGGTGTCAAGTTCGTAAGTTCTATTTCTGGGACAAACACACAAAAGGAGTTAAGACAGGGTAAACAGCGTCCTGCCTTGGAATCTCTCTGGGTATCTCTATCTGCGCATGCGCGTACAGCGCGCATGTGCTCAAAGTCTGAACTACACTCAGTGACAAAAGAGGGTATGATTATAACATATAATACAGAGACCTGAATCAATAATGGTAAATAGTACAGTTACATATTACAGCATATTCGTCTCATATATCTACAGGCCCGATTCTAATGACTTATTAAATAAAACTGCTAATGGATTACTCAACTCATCTCTACATTCTTTTAATATTCTAGCATATACCTCGTCTGGACCAGGCTATTTATGAGGCTTCAGTTTGTTAATTACTTTAAGCACATCGTTACTAGTAATATTGATATTCATCAACATATTTTCTATACTGTCGTTATATACCTTATGAACTTCTGGAAACTGTGCTAGGTTTTCATTTGTGAATGCGAAGCGAAAATGACTATTTAACGTACTACACATTTCTAACTCATCATCAGTCATTTCTCCTGTCGTAGTTTTAAGGGGACCTATTGTATCTCTAACCTTTGATTTATACAGTTGATAAAAAGCTTTGGGGTTATTTTTCGATTCGTTTGCTACCTTCATTTCATAATTTCTCTTTGCTTTCCTAATTTCTGTTTTTACCTGTCTTGTTAGGTTCTGATAGTAACCAAGTAAGTGATTTTCGCCTTTCTTAACTTTTCTATATACTCCTTTCTTTTTCCCTAGAAGATCTAAGAGTCTATTATTCATCCATTTTGTTTGGTTCCGTATCGATCTGAATTTTCTTTTAGGGATGTGTTTATTTTGAGCATTATTGATTGTCACAATAAATTGTTCATAAGTAGCTGCTAAATTAAATTCGGGGTTATCCCGTCCTAAGTTGACAGTTTCCGGAGGTGTGGGGGGGATTAATCTTTTGACCATAGGGTCATCCCTTAGGTCTCTCCTTAAGCTACCGTAATTAGCCTTCCTAAAATCCGGGTTCAAGGCCGAATTTTCCTTCTTCCTGCCATTCCATATTATGTTAAAATATATGGCTTTATGATCACTGTTTCCTAGTTCGTCTCCAATCCCAACATCTTTTACTAGATTTTCATTATTACTGAGAACTAAATCGAGGATATTATTTCCTCTAGTGGGCGAGTTTATGAATTGATATAAAAAACTATCTTGTACTACTTCTAGAAAATCTTCAGATTCATTATCGCTAAGTTGATTTTTCCAATCTATGCCTGAAAAGTTGAAATCGCCTAGAATACATACATTGTTTCTATCAGATGCCTTCTTTATTTCCTCCCATAGCAATTTACCACCGTTCCTACTCAAATTAGGTGGTCTATATATAACACCAATGACTACGGATTCACTGCCCTCACCAATCTCTACCCAAATACTTTCATTGTCGCTATTTGTTTTAATGTTTGATTTATTGCAGCTTTTTAATGACACCCTGATATACACTGCTACACCGCCACCTCTCCTTCCTACTCTGTCAAATTTAAATAGGTTATATCCTGGAATATGAAATTCTGCTAAAAAAATGTTTGCTGTTTGAATTTATCCATGTTTCCGTTATTGCAATTATATCTATGTTCTCTTTACTAACAATGGCCTGAGCTGGTCCATTTTGTTACACAGGCTTCTACTATTAGTATAATAAACACTCAATATATTTCTTCCGTTTCTATCTGTTTTACATTTATTACTTTGATGTTTGTTATTATGACTAACTATATTTTCAGCATTATCTACTTCTGTTTCACTACTTCCCAGGACCTGCTTGTTTTTTGACTCCCATTGTCCCCGACCCCTCTCTACTGGCGAAACCCCCCCTTCGGAGTGACAATTTCACGCTCCAGGGATGCAGACAACGTCTTTACCCCCTCACGAGACAAGTGTACTCCGTCGCGACAGTACAGGTAGTCGTTGCCATAAAATCGTTGCCAGTCATCAATGAATGCCCAACCATTGTTTGCACAATGATTTTCCAGTCGGCATTTAATAGCAATTGCCCTGGACAGCCATTCACAACCAACCCCTCTTCTAGGCAAGACACCACATACTATCGGGATCCCTCCCCTATCTCTAATCTTCCCCAGCGCCTCCCTATACCTCTTGAAAAGTTCCTCACTCCTGACTTTACCTATGTCGTTTCCTCCCACACTAAGACACACTACTGGATTGGTACCCTCCCCTGACAAAACTCTGTCTAACCTCTCGGCTACATGCCCTATCCCAGCCCCAGGAAAACATACCGTAGTCCTCCGTTTCCTATCTCTCGCACAAAAAGCCCTAACCATAAACCTCACCTGGCTGTCACCAACTACCACGACCTTACCTGTGGGCAGGGTTTGTACAACTGCCCTTTCCTCCCCTTGATCCATACCGTCCTGCCTCTTCTCTTCCTCTCCAGCTTCCTGCAGCACCTGGTAAGGGTTACTGCACTCCACACCCTGGTCAGCTTTCCTAAGCCTGACCCTAGTCCCCTTGGAGACAACCACTCTCCACGCCTGCTCCTCCTTCGCAGGTGTCCTGCTAGGCAGGACACCTACCTGAAGGAGTTCCGTCCTGAGGGCTTCATTTTCCCCCTTTAGAGTGTCAACCTCACTCCTCAACTGCCCCAGCTGCCTTAACAGCGTGGCAAGGAAGTCGTCCTTCCCCACACTCCCTTCCTCTTCCCCCACGACACAACGATCCAAAGCGGCCATTTTCCTTAGTCTCTAGCGGGAGCACGATCGGCAAGACCTTCTCCAAGCTGTGACAGTGTATCAAGTGTTGGTAAACAAGATTATAATAGATTTATTTAATTGCTGCAAGGGTGAGTGACTTGACTAGTGTGATACGTGATACCGCATTGTTTATTGACTTTACTGTGAATGACTTGTATGTGGTTTCTCCAGCTAAGTTTCGCATCAACAATAACCCCAAGGAATTTAGTATTTCGTTCGCGTTTCAGGACTGTACTTCCAAGGTACAGGGGGTCCAAATCTGGGGGTAAGTTTTTCTTCTGTGAAAGGTCGTGTAGTGGGTTTATTTTCGAGGTTTAAGATCAATTTATTACATATTACCCAAATCCTGACTTTTGTCAATTCAGTGTTCAAAGTTCTTACAAAGGAAAAGAGGGATGAGTTCCTGGTATAGAGATAACTATCGTCTGCAAATATGTTGTATTTTATGAGTGTGCTGGAGAAGACCATATCGTTTCTGTACAATAAAACCAGCACAGGACCGAGAATGGAGCCTTGAGGGACGCTATACAAAATTGGTGAGGAGTCAGATTGATGATTATTATAGCAGACATACTGATTCCTATTGTTCATATATGAGAGGGCATATCTCAGAACCTATTGATTTGAGCCAAAAATAAAGGTCAAATTCGTTTATAACACACCAAAAATCATCGGAAAAACATAGTTTCAACTTCGATCTCGTATAGAACCAACAAGTGAAAATTTACCATCTCAGTTTGGTTATAGTTCGCGTTGGTTATATCCATCAATGGATGGGAGAGATGGAGCTGTAAATAACATCAGAGTGAGGATTCTTCATCAAGCATGTATGTTCAACATTAACAGAGAATGGATAGAATATAAGCCGGACAGATCAACGGTTCACTAGTGGGGTATTAAGTGTCACTCAGCAGAAACGTGTAGGTTGTATACACTTTATAACTAAACCTCAAGAATCTCATTTCACACTGAATTTGTTTCGAAAACATTATGTTTTATCTGGATAAAATAAAATAATTATTAATTCAACAAAACAATTAGATAAAGTTTATAAAATGAACTTTAAGTTTGTAGTAGTGTCCCTGGCCCTTATGTGTGTGGTAGTGGCGGTGTTGGGGCAGAAGCCCTCTGACAGGTGCACACTCACAACGCCCGGCATGGAGGGGGAGATCAGGATGGCGGAGGTCGTCATAGAGCAGATGATCTCCGGGAAGATGATGAAGAGGGTTGAAGACAAGCTGCCCGGATCCACGAAGGTCACCTGCCCCGACGAGACCTTCTGGGTGGTGACTACCAACCCCAAGTGAGCCCCACCACCGTCCTTCTGATTTATTTCCTCAATATTTTATTTTACTTCACTACTGTATCTAACTTTATTTTGCATGTTTACAGGATGGTGGACGAGTGGAACAAGCTTAGCAACTTTGCAGTAAGTGCTGGAACCCTGGAAAGTTTCAAAAGGAGGCAAGATAGATTCATGGATGATAGAGAGTGGTAGTAACTCTCGACAGGAGCTGCCATGCACAGGCCAACTGGCCTATTGCAGACTCCTTATTTTCTTATGTTCTTCTTAAAAGGACAGACTACAAGACAAAGGAGTAGGAGGAGAGAAGATAAGATGGAAACTGAACACAATATACAACCTGAATCTGCTGAAGATATTGGATTAAAAGTTATCACTACAACAAAACATGGAATCCCAACATCGAGACCAACAGGAGGGACAATAGTAAAAAACTGTGAAGGAGGGATATACAAGTGGACATATCAAGAAAAATCCCTAAGTGAAGATTGCGTCTGGTCACTAATTTCTACGGACAAACTAAAGATTACGACCAATGACTTTAAAATAGTAGACCCGTCAGAGTTTAGAAGAGTCAGAAGCGGGAAACAGGACGATAGGTCTCCACTTCAACAGTTACAATCCAAGTATAAGAAATAATGGACAATAGACAAACAGTAAGAACTTTAAGAATAATACAACACAACGTAAGAAACTGGAAGACCGAGAGAATTAACCTAAGTAATATATATCAAGAAATTGACCCTGACATTATACTAATAAACAGTCATGGTGAGAAAGACAACAACAACATAAAACTCTTTAACTATTATGTAAACCAAAGAAATAAATCGGGCGAGAAAAATGACGGAGTAGCTATAGCGGTTAATAGAAACTTAAAATTTAAACTAATTGATGACTTCCAGGATGAATTTCTAGCAATAAAAATAAATGCAACTCAAGGAGACGTAATTATTGCTACTACTTATCTGCCACCGAGACGACTCTACTTACCTATAGAAGACCTATTAAAATTGGCTAACAATAGTCATCCGATGTACATCTTAGGAGACTTTAACGCCAGACCTAGGATTTTTGACAATACAAATAATAACGTCGTGGGAAACGCCCTTAATCAATTAATAAATCTAGGGAAAATCAATCATCTAGGTCCTAACTTTCCAACCTGGAGAAATCACAATACACAATCGACACCAGACAAAATTTTTACCAACAACAAAGCCTTTTTCAATTACCATATAATACAGGGACCTCTTACAGGCAGTGACCATCTGCCAATTATACTAACACTGTCAACAAGCCCCATACAGATACCAATAAAAAAGAGACTGAAAATGAGTAAAACAGACTGGGACAGCTTCAAAGACGCCTTAAGTAATCACCACTCGATTAACCTACAAGGGAAAACAACAAGATATAGACTCAGAAATGGACAGACTGCACTCAGCAATAAAAACATCTATAACCAAACACACTCCTACTTCACACTTTAGAACATTACCCAACAACAGACTACCAGAAGAAGTTAAATTAATCCAGACCCATTACAATGAAATAAACAGGTATATGGAAAGACACGGCAGTAACAGATGGCTATATGCGACACAGATAGCACTACAGATAAAATTAAGAGACGCATGTAAGGAAGCAAACAATAAAAAATGGAATGATATTATAATGGCGGCTGACATGACTAAAGACACAAAAACATTTTGGACTTCCATAAACAAGATGATGGGGCACAACAAGCAAAAAACACCACACATTAAAGACCAAAATGGAACAAAATTGCACGAGGAAAATGAACAAGAGTCAGCATTCAAAAGGGAATGGGTAAAAATTTTAAAATATCAGATGAGGAAAATGAAGATTTTGATAGTGAACACGAAGAAAGGATAGAAGAAGAAATGGGAAGACATATACATAGAATCACCCCAAGGCAATATATAGACTATAACTTATTACCTAATAATCAAATAATAACCATGGGAGAAATGATGCACTGTCTGAGGAAGTTTAAGGAAAAAGCCCCTGGGCTCACAGGTATTACACGAAATATGATCATGAATCTACCTGAAAACATTTTAAATACACTATTAAACATTTATAACGCATACTTAATAACTGGCTATTTTCCAGACAAACTAAAATATGCTAAAATGATATTTATTCCGAAGGAGGGTAAGGACAATAAGGAAATATTAAACTACAGGCCAATATCTATATTAGAAATTACTGGGAAACTATTGGAAAAAATTTTAAATACAAGACTTATAACCTTTTTAACACAACATGGGAAAACTAACAACAGACAACATGGATTTATGCCCAATAGAAATACCCTAACTGCAATAGCTATAATAACGGAAATAATTGCAATAGAAAAAAGCAAGGGTAACCAGATCAATATAATTTTAAGGGATGTTTCTAAGGCCTTTGATAAGGTTTGGCATTTAGGCTTAAAATATAAAATATTAAAACTGGGACTTAATGAATACTTGCTAAGAATATTGTGTAACTATTTAGATGGTAGGAGAGCACAAATTCAAATTGGAAGCTTTTTGGGAACTATGTTTAATCTTGAGAGTGGAGTACCTCAAGGAGGATGCCTTTCTCCAACACTATATACAATTTATACTTCAGACACACCTCAACCTACCCCCTTTAGCAAATATGTAATGTTTGCTGATGATATTACTCAAACAGTATCATACCCAGGAAAATCAACCCAATTTATGGCACTCTACACGGTAAGAGCGATAAAAAACATAAATGTTTTTGAGAAAAAATGGAAAATCAGGACAAATAAGAACAAATTCAAGATAATACCAATAGCCAAGATTAAAACAAGTCCAGTAATAGTCGACCAGGAACTATACCCATACGACACTGAAGGCAGGATGCTTGGACTAAAACTAACAAAAAGAGGATATATAACATACTTAAAAGATAAAGAACGACAGGCAAGAATAAGATTATCAAAAATAAAACGCTTTAAGAACCTTAGCATTAATAACAAGAGAAAGATATATATTGCCCTTGTCAAATCAATTATGGACTACCCACCCATCCCATTGAACACCCTTAGTAAAACGTGCATTAAAAGGTTACAAACAGAACAAAATATAGCCCTTAGATTTATATATAACATAAAATATACAGACCACATCAGTAATGAACAGCTACACAAGAAAGCAAATCTCTTAGCAATCAATGTAGATATACACAACAAAGCTGTAAATATTTGGAAAAAAGTGACTGAACTTAACACAGAAACATATCAAAACTGGATAAATAATATAGACAACGAAGAATTCCAAGAACACAGTTGGTTTAAATCAGCCAGGAAGAAAGTAATTGAACCATCTCCTGCCCCAATATACATATAAAACCTTAATAGAGAGAATAAAAGATGAGAGTGACCTACCAGCACCATTAAGAACCTGGCGGGCCTCTCCATACAGTGTACCTTTAGACTAACATAACTAATATTTAACAATTAACATTTAACATTGAACTAACATCTTAGCAAAAAAAAAAAAAAAAAAAAAAAAAAAAAAAAATGTGATTACCCTCCCAGCTACACAAGGACCTGGGCGGGCTCACTAACTCCGGAAAAAAAAAATAATAATAATAATGTGATTACCCTCCCAGCTACATTAGCCAGGAAGAAGTAATTGAACCACCTCCTGCCCCAATATACACATTTACACATAAAACATTAATAGAGGAATAAAGATGAGAGTGACTTACCAGCTCCACTAAGAACCTGGCAGGCCTCTCCATACAGTGTACCTTTAGACTAACACAACTAACACTTAACTAACACCTCAAAAAAAAAAAAAAAATGTGACTACCCTCCCAGTTACACAAGGACCTGGGCGAGCTCACTAACTCCAACAATAATAAAAATAATAATAATAAGCAGCATTATATAAATAAACCAATATTAATACAAAGGTCTGACGACCCAAGGGAGCAAAACAAAGATAAAACATCAATAAGAAAGATGAAGCGATCTGGTTGAGCCCAGATTCTTTCTACTCCTGCTGTATTTCAGTTTCACCACTTTTCCCTCAACCACTAATAATCTTCTTTCACCTCTTAACTAAAGACTTCGTACTCGACCTGCCTCTCTTTCTACCTACAGCCGCAGCCAGCAACACCTCCTCCTCCGCCGCTGCCTGGCGGTCCTCTCTCCCGCCAGCGAGCATGGCGACCCACAAGCTGTCCTTCTCTGAGCGTCCTCACCAACCAGCTCTCTCTACATCACGCTTGTAACCATGCTGCCTTCCCAGCACCAAGCTGCATTGTACATCCAATACAACATGTATATAGAGAGCACATTGTGAGTTTCCTTTCTCCATCCCATCTTGAGTGTGAACCAAACAACCTTGAACCCCACAGTCTATACTAGAATATTATACATTAAAAAAAGCACTGGTCTACACTAGACTATATAGTAAGGTACAGGAAGTTCCTTAGGGGTACGAATATATACAGTATTTGAAAATTAAGAGGTTCAACTTTTCTCATGATAATTGCTTAAGTATAGGCTTCCTGCGTATAGAGAACATTATAGGCTACTGTCTGATGAGATACATAACTATCATTTATAACAAAAAATAGCCCACAGTAAGTCTACTAGATTCATATTAAGTTATATTTTTACAAATGAAAATGCATAATACATTATATATAAAACAGGAAACAAAACGTATGCGCATTTAATGTACATACAATATATGATCTTCGTACGTTGTAGCATTCTTGATTTCACCTCCTAATCCCGGTAGATTTATTGTTGGACGTGAGTGCGGCTTTAAAGAAAGCTTTACATTGTCTACTGCTAAATGGTAATTAAAACATTCAGATTTAAAATGCATTGAACATATCGTATGCCACGACTTCACTTGTTTGGTATTTTTTATATCTTTTCTTTTATAGGCATCTAGCCACTTTGCCCGTAACTTTATGTCCCGAGGGAATGAATAAATAGATACAAACTTGTTCTTCTTTTCTGAGTTGAATTTGCAGGTAGCTACAGCGCAATAAATCATTGTTATAAAAGAAAAACACTCCACTTGCTCTTGTAAATATCCCTCTTCTACTGTTTGATGTAACGAAGTGGGCGGAGCTTAATAATTGATGTCATGGCTAGCCAATCAGCGACGTTGGATGAAATCCAGCGGTCGCAAGTAAGATATTTATATTTATTTTATACATTTAATCAGTGGTTCCAATTAAAATAAAACAAAAATCTCCATTCCATACATTTATTGTACAACTTTTAATACCATCATAAGCCTTCAAAAATACGTAGATCCTATGGGAGTGAGACTGCAGTGGACCTCTCCCCTACAAACTACATCCGCATTCCATTGCGACAGTATCCTAGCAACCAAACGAGCTGCCCAAGGGGGGGGGGGGGTCGCCACCTGCTACGTCTTCCTCAAACAACTGAGTCGCGAAACCGGCGAGTTCCCACGGGTTTACGTCTGGCTGCTGTGTATATAAGCTCGAATTCTCTGCACTGAGGTTCACACACAAGACTCCCCAGCCAGCCTTCGTTGTGAATGGACGTCTCTCTAGACCCCTGACTGCCAAGCCAGCCAGCCTATCTCTTACCGTTGACGAACTGAACTCAAACGACAACCTCACTAACCATCACTTTGACACGTTCCAGACAACGCCCTTTCTGTACCTCCCAACTGA
The DNA here is from genome assembly GCA_958450375.1 of Homarus gammarus. Lineage (NCBI taxonomy): Eukaryota > Metazoa > Arthropoda > Malacostraca > Decapoda > Nephropidae > Homarus > Homarus gammarus. The sequence continues at coordinate 325,994 of CAUDMG010001303.1, forward strand.
TCAGGGGTGACTCCTGATCAGAGGCGGCCCTGATTGGGTGCTCTGCAACGGCTTCTTGCAGCGGACTTGTGCCGCGACCCCACCGGTGCTACTTACACCAGTGGCTATTGTTCCTCTTTTCTTCCTTCTTTTTCGCTCTGGCCTGGGGACCTGCACCCTAAGGTGTATTCGTCCTTGGGTCCCCCTGTAACTGTTCACCTCCCTCCCAGGAGTTTGTGAACAAGAAAGGGGGCAGGAGCACTACCCATCCCTCCGCCCAGCCTTCCTAGGTAACCGTGATCGTGCCGGTCCACCTGGGAAGGGGGTCGCAATCCTGAATCCCTACCCCCCCCCCCTAATTAGGTACACTAGCTCACGTCTATAAGTGAGCATTCAGTAACACTAGGGAAGTAGGATCCCCTGACGGGGCTTCCGGGACAGAGTCGCGGGAACCACTCTACGACCACTCGACCAACAAGGGGCTGTGGGGAGTGTTGTAATTCCTGTAACAAACTCCTGTCCTGGAATAGGTAGGTCTCCAATCTGAAATCACGCAAGGGTGGCATGTCCACCACTGTCACATGCCTGTGGCGCTCGGGAACGCGCCTGGCGTGAGGCTTGTGTTCACGTTTCCATTTCACGCAAGCTATTAATAATTTGTTAATTGTACTTATTATATTATTATTGTTCTTAGTTACTTAGGTTAATTGTATATTTATGTATGTTATTAATATGCATCATTGTCTAACTCTGTTAAGTTCAAATCAAGAGAGTATTAATTAATTATATAGAAAATCTAGCAAATGTCTGGATCACGCGAGTTGGGCGCGCTCCTCTGCCCCTCTCTGCGCGTCCCCACGCCACCGCAGTAGTGAAAAAAACGTGGCATAGCATAGACCTAGGTAGACGTGTCCACTCATTCTCCAGCCTTGGCCCTTGTTTAATGCATTATCCAGTCTCTGCAATGCCCTAGGGGTATCAGGTATTAGTGACACGTTTAGTTAGGCCTAGGAAGGAATCCTGGTGGTAAGGAATCTCCTGTTTGGTAGGGATAATCATTTTGTAGTGATTGATGTATGTATGTATTTCGTATGTCTTGTGTAATATAATAATGCTAAGTAATATTTGTTTGGTCTAACTCCTTACAGTATATTTTTGTCCTTCCGGCATCACTCTTATTTTATTATACAAGTACTTATTCCCTTAAATTCAGGTTTGCTAATCCTTACTCCATTTAAAACATAAATCGAATTAATTAATTATCTTCCCTTTTGTGATTCACTTATTTCAACTGTTCTTACTTTTCAAGTACACTTGGTTGAGTAGGTTTTTTGGTGAGGATAATTATTGCCGTGTTCCCTATTTGCTCCTTTATTTGTTAATAACTTGGGGTAGGGTTCACTCCCCAAGTATAAAGGATAGTGGGATCACGACAACCACATACCCTCTGGAATGAGGGCACACCGGATACGGATACGCTCCCATGAAGGGGGCGTGACTGACGAAAGAAAAACTGAATTGGCAAGACTCCTTACTGCAACACTACTTATCAAAATTTCCAACCTTATCACGACCAAGGACTCCTTCATCGCCCTGTGCCTGACTGAGAATGATGTTGACCAACTCTTATCGAACGACAGCACAAGGAAACTGAAGTCCGCGATATTTGAAGTTGCAATCCCTCCTCAACTCCGAGCGAGGAAATCAATTGTGATCAAAAGACTAGATAAAGCAATCACCGAAGAATCAAATGAACAGCAATTGGTATCTGATATAGAAGACAAAAATGAATGGGCCAAGGTGGAGGAAGTGGTCAAGCTGCCCAGACTGCCATCCATGCTCAAAATACGGTTCACTGAAATAGCCATGGCCCAAAAAGCAATCCAGGAGGGACTTTGTCTCTCCTACTACCACGTCAGGAGCAGCCAGGTGGAGCAGGAGGAATTCTTCCCCATCATTCCATGCTGGAATTGTTACCAATATTCACACATGGCTACAGACTGCCCTTACTAGGACACCAAGCACTGCTCAGAATGCGGGTATAAGGGGCACACCTTCAGAGAGTGCAAAAACAAAGATAATCCCAAATGCCTAAACTGCGAAGGAGATCATAGAACACTGGCCACTCGCTGCCCCTTACGAAAAGCAATAGTCAACCAAAAGAAGGAGAAGGAGAGGGAGAAGACACAGGAACAGCAAAACAAGACATATTCAACTGTGACAAAACTAACCAGAGAAACGACAAAGATCCTCGAAAAAGTCGCCACACCACCCCCCGCAAACCAACCTATTGTGCTTCAGCTTGGAAATAATCTTTCCGTAAAAATAATGACCTCCATAATCCACGCCCACATCATGAATATAGCCAGACCTGGAACTTTTGCCAAGGCAGCAAGGGACATGTTCGCCGCCAACAACCTGCCAGACATGGAATTCCCAAACGATGTGCCTTCTTCTGAAATCTTCAACTTCATTTACAAATCAGAGAGCTCTGAAATTCAAATACCAACAACTCACGAACCATAAACTCAAGAACAGATTACCTCAGGCACACAACCCGAGCCAGCAAGCGAGGAAGAATCGATGGAAGACACAAGCGAAGATGAAACCACCACAATAACAGAACAAGCCGCCAGAGTCAACACCCAAAAAAAGAATCAAGCAGGAACTAAGGCACCACCTGCTACGGAGAACAAAGACCTAGGGCATGAAACTGGTATTCGATTTTACTCCACTACAGCTCCCCCCATAGTCTCAACAGAAAGACTATTGGCAGAAATAAGGCAAGGCAAGATTAAATACACATACTCAGACAAAAACCTAGATGACACACATATTGAAACACTTATCAAGAAGGGAAGAATACTCACAAGACACAACAGAATAGAGAGAGTTGATCAGTCAACATATAAAAAGATCCGCCTGGGCCTGGACAGGAGGGTGTCAGGGGAGCACCGGTCAGCAAAAATGGCGCAAACCAGCTCTAGGCACCAGCCTTCATAATAAATAGGCTTAAAATAATCCAACATAATGTCTTAGCATGGATCCCACAAAGAGCAAGTGAATTATATAACACATACCGTAACATAGACCCAGATATTATTCTCATCAATTCTCATGGTAAGAAAAACTCAGAAAAAATAAAACTATTTAACTACACAGTCTACCAAAAAAACAATCAAGACACACTACATGATGGAATAGCCATAGCCATCAAACGAAACATACAACACAAGATACACGACTCATTTCAAGAAAACTTTCTGGCGATCGAAATTAACTGCCCAACAGGATCTATTATAATCGGCACTTGTTACCTCCCTCCGAGAAGACCCATATTCCCACTAGCAGACATGCTCAAACTCCTGAGAAGAAACATACCAGCATATTTCTTGGGTGATTTAAATGCTCGACATCGCGTCTTGGGACACCAGGACAACAACGCCGTGGGCAAGATATTAAACACATAACTGAGTCACGGCAACGCAATACACCTTGGCCCGGAATTCCCCACATACATCAGAGCAGGTCAAGTCGGACATCCAGACATAGTACTAACAAACCAGCATCACCATCTTAACCTGCAAATGGAACCCGGCCCAATAACCACCAGTGACCATCTCCCTATTGTAGCCACACTCTCCACGTCGCCAATACAGATCCCTGCCAGGATGAGATACAGCTACAGCCGGTCCAACTGGGAGGAATTCCAAAAGGAGTTAAGCAACCACCAAATAACCCAACTAAACAACAAACACACCTCCCAAATAGACAGCACACTGGAGACATGGTACGGAAACGTGATCCAAGCAATGGAACACCACATACCCACGACCACTCACCGCACATTACCACACCCCCAATACACACATCAATCAAGAATTCTACAGACACAGTTCAGTAATTTATTCAAATTAATCCTAGAACAAGGATGGACGCCAGAATACAGAATACAATATTACACCATACACGAACAACTAAGAAACATGTCCAAACAAGCATACGTGAATAACTGGGAGAAATTAATAGCAGACACAGAAGCAATCTACCACAACCCGAAAGAATTCTGGCGAAAAATTAAAAACCTAATGGGAATCTCCAGCAACGAGTCAAACTACATTTTAAATAGCAACCAAATCAAATTAACTGAACCCAAAGAACAAGAACCTGAATTCAGGAAATTCTGGAGCAAAATTTTTCAAATAAGCCAGGAAGACAACCTGAACTTCTGTGTGAATACCGAGCAACAAGTAACCAATCACATGACACACACAACCCACATCTGGCAACCAAGTCCCAACATAGACATAAACGCTCTGGACGATCTTTCCACACTGATCAAACCAATCACCGCAGAGGATATTCACAAAACAATAATCAGTTTCAAGAACAAGGCCCCGGGCATCAGTAAAATAAACAAACCCATACTCCAGCATCTACCAATCAACATGATACTCCAACTCAGAAACATTTTTAATGCAGCACTTGCCTCTGGCTACTTCCCAAGGAAATTTAAAACAGCAAGCATCAGACTTATACCAAAACAAGGTAAATCCCCAATCCAAGTATCAAATTACAGACCAATCTCTTTTCTAGAAACACCGGGAAAAGTCCTAGAAAAAATAATTAACCACCGACTGAGAACACACCTCGAATTTGAAGAGAAATACAACCCCAGACAGCACGGATTTAGAAAACATAGAGGAACCCATACAGCCTTAGCCCTAATTTACGAAAACATAGCAAACGCGATGCACAACAAGGAGCAATGTAACGTAGTATTAAGGGACGTAGCAAAAGCATTCGACAAGGTCTGGCACCTAGGACTCAAATACAAAATTACCACCCAAGAACTTCCCAACAACTTTACTTCCTTTCTTTGCAACTTCCTCGACAATAGAGAGGCCAAAATTATCATAGGTAACCACATAGGCCCAAGCTTCAAATTATACAACGGAGTACCACAGGGAAGTAACCTCTCCCCCACACTCTACACAATATATACGGCGGACATGCCACCTCCTGTACACGGAGAATACGTAGCTTATGCTGATGACGTCACCCAAATCATCCGACATCCAGGCAAGGGCAAACAGATGATGGCACGGAAAACAGCCCACGCCATCGAGCAAATCAACGAATATGAAAAAAAGTGGAAAATTCAAACTAATACACAGAAACTAATGATAATACACATTGCCAAAATAAACCCAGCACCAATCACAGTCAACAACGTACCTATACAATACTCCAACGAAGGCAAAATTTTGGGACTCACAATAACAAGAACAGGCATAGCAAAACACGTAAAACAACGCAAACAGACTGCCCAATCACAACTCACGAAACTACGACGATTCAGCAAAATGGACACCAAAATTCAACTACATCTATACAAAGCACTTGTCCGCCCTCACCTAGAATGTCCACCAATACCACTCATCACGATCAGCAAAACCAGCCAACTTAAACTTCAAGCAGAACAAAACAAAGCTATCCGTAGAGCATCAAAGCAACTCCCGCCATACACCACCAAAATACAAGAACTTCACGAATTATACAATATCGAACCACTGAACACACGTACACACAGCCAAGCACAGAGAATATGGACCAAACTTGAAGAGATGGAGGACCCATTATTCTCCAAGTTAAAAGAAGAAGGAACTACTAAAACACACAGCTGGTGGCCTAAGAGCCTCCATGCTGACATAGCAGAACAAGACCCACTTTACACATATATGTGAACAAATAACACCACCATCGGACAAACAAAAATTAACACCCATTACAATAATGAATACCTAGCTAGCTTAGCTTCCATCCCCCTTCCTCCGTCAACCTCCCTCCCTGAGCGGTCGGGCGTGTGCTGCGCGCGGCCACCACCCAATCATTTCAACTCGTCTCGGCTAGGTGGACAGCCCACCTGCTATCTACCCCTCCCACTTTTCTTCCCGTTTCCATGCTTTACTTCTCTCTCTCTCTCCTCTCCTTTCCCAGTGCAAATTCATTTACCACTTTACTTCATTATAATCATCATCATCTGAGGTTCATATTGGCCTACGTTCCTGAACACGCAACACCTCCTCCAAGCAAGCTCCTCGCTGTCCAGCCCTCATTCACCCTGGAGGACAGCAACACGCAACATCTCCTAGATATCTGAACGACCTTCTTACAAGACCAAATAATTTATGTGCCTGATTTACCTTCTCGCAATGGCGGTGTTTAAAAATGAGGTTACGAACTCATATAATCTTGTAAAGTTTCCCTCTTAAAACTAAGTAGTGACTGAGCTCTCAAAGACAATAATAAAACTGACAACAAATACGTACTCAGAACGGCAGTGCGAGGGGGGGGGGGGGGGGAGCAAATATCCGAGACTCCGTTAAACTCGAACGATAAATACGTTTTGTGTTTACATTTCTGATAATTATCTAACTTCTACAATACAAGATTGACAACACTTTCTATGTTTCCATCGGATTCTCTGATATACATATATCAAAACAAAATGACTTCAGCTACGAACGGTCGCCTCGTAAGAACACACGGTACAAAAAATTCACAATCTTTTAACACAAAATACTCTACATATAAGACACAAGATGCCTTCAACATATACTCAATACATCTAGACTCTTTTCTCTCAAGATGATTGTACAAAATTGACTGTGCAATAAATTCATTCACTCACAATTTTAAATTCCCTTAAACATCCTAAGTTAATTAAAAAATACCCGAGTAACTAAGCGAATACACAAAAGAAAACGGAGGACTTGGACAGCCTGAAGAGGCTAGAGAACGTGCGTCTCCACTGGGGACTCAAACGTTTCATTTGTTTTGTGGGCACTGTAGCATAACATGAATAATTAAGAGTTGAACGGACTCACTTCACAAACGTGACTGACAATAGTACATCCTGCTTTCCTCACACAGCCAAACTGTGCAATGCTCTGCCTTTTGTGTTTCCACAATCATACAATCTGTCTCACTTTAAAACCTAGCATAAAGGTCCCCTCTGCCGAAGTTGTTTCAGTTGTCAATGAATAGAACTGATATTGACTTGCAATATCTGTCAAGACGGCCATTGACACCAACTGCCCTTGACAACCATTCATTGCCAACTCTCCTAGGCAGGACACTACTTATGACAGGGATCCCTCCCTTCGACCTAATACACTCTATAGTTGCCTTGAACTTATCAAGAAGCTCCTCACTCCTACACCGGCCAATATCATTGCCTTCTGCACTGAGGCAGATAATGGATTTGTACCCATTACCAGACAAGATATTGTCCATCCTGTCAACTGTATCCCCCACCCCAGCTCCTGGCAAACACACCCTCATCCTATTTATATTTTATCACAAAAAGCTCTGTCCAGTTACCGTACCTGGGAATCGCCAACAATTAAAGTTTTCGTACCGTCCTTGTCAGCCTAGTCCCTGACTATGCTAACGTCCAATTCGTCTATCAAAGGACTGATAGAGTTGGTTTACTTAGCTGTTGTTCTCGTATCCTTGATGTATTTTTTCAACACCAGTTTGGTCATCCCTCTCCTCACAACCCTCCATTCGCCTGAGTTTTCGTCAGACACGGACTTTTCTTGTCTTGTTTCTTCCTTCATTCTCTCTATCACTTCCTTTAATTTCAAGATTTCTTCCTTGGCCCTCTAACTCGGCCCTCTGAAGGGCATAGCCCTGTTCACAAGTAGCACTAGCCATTACTGACAATTAATCCCCGGGAGCTAAGCCTGCCGTGACCTTTCCTCTAGTGAGGTCAGAACACATCTGAGATCAAATCCGTGGGAGAAGTGGGATCGTTTCTAACACTGGTGTTTGTGGATAACCTATGCTGTACTATACTGTCGCCACCTCCTGAAATGATTTATTTGATTCATTGTGTCTGTGTCTCTGTATGGGTCTGTGTCTAGCTGTTTGTTTGTGTGTGTGTGTGTATGCAGCCACACACAGGGTGGTGAAATGCGTCGCGTGTGGCAGCATTATGTTTGTGTTAAAGTGAAAGCACTGCTTGCTCTCTCTCGCTTTCAGCTGCCACTGCTGGCTAGCACTTCGTGGCGAACAGCGAAGCAACTTGCATAAGGCTTCCCTGCCAGTACAAAGCCTCCTCACCATCAAGACTCCTGCTGTGCCTCCTCGTGGCAACACATGGTAACTAGGTGCCTCGTGGGCCCCAGAGGGACGGTGAATAGGCTCACTGGCATGTGGACACGTCCTAACGCCTACCAACCACCGCCCTGCTGCCTTGCGGATTGAACTTGGCAGGTATAAGGCTACGGGAGTAGGGTGTGTCAATTTAGGGGGTGAACTGGCTAAATTGAAAATCGAGTAATTTGGTAGCAATTTATTGTAGTCTTTAAGCATGCAAAACAATATTCTGGCATAAATTTTTTTTTATAATAAGTCCTACCTACATCAAATGGATTTTTAAATGTACATATTTGTGAATTTATAACATAACCAGCGTTTGCACACATGTTACTGTTTCAAGTTTCAAATTATTATATTTTATTATCCGTAGTCTATTTGAAAGTAACCAATGCCTTCATACTCTCTTTGCTTTGGTTTCTTGTCATCAGTAGTCTGCTTGCTATTTGTGCTTTGATGTAACCTTCTCGCCTCTCGTGGCTGTAAATATGGCCCGCTGCTTCTGTGACCATTTTCACACATCTCTCCACACTTTGAGTGTGGGAAGGCCACTTCGGCACCTGCATTGGAGTCTCTTTAAGGTTTCTCAATTCTTGGCAAGTTAGACTTGTTGTCAATGGTGGCTCTAAGACTTCCAAACTCAAGTCAACCAATTCTGACAATTTGGTGGCATTGACGTTTATTGCGGGAACTTTTCTTGAATGAAACGAACAGTCTCCCAACTGGTCGTCATCTATTAGCGTTCCTCTAATCTTTAGAATGACTTCTACAGCCTCGGTTCGGAGATTGGTACATTGACTGCAAAGCATTGCTTGCAAAACTGCTTCTGATCGAGCATACCAAGCGGACCTTCTTGCCACAGGTAACACGATGTCCCTCACTACCTTCCTCTGTGTTCTTACTAGCTGCAATTGAAACAAAAGGTGATTGGGCCCATCCACCCACATAGGATTAAGTTTCACACTAAACCACTGGGGAAGATAAACTCCAATAATAAATTCAACAATTAACCTCAAACTCTTCAGCACTTTGCCCTTCAATTCGTGTTTGGAAATCCAAATCCTGCAGAAACGAAGAGCTGTAGTTAACCAACGGCTGTGACTGACAGGTCCAATCCCCAAGAGAGCCAATGACTGAGGCACTTCTCCTGATCTTATTGCTTGGGCAATACGATAAGCATAGGATTGATCTGTGCTGAGATCTTTGATGACTCCTTCAGACAACGCCGGAAGGGGAGGGCCAACTTCGACCTTTGGAAAGGTTGTATTTAGTTCTAGTTGTGTTGCTTCATCCAGCATGATGCCAAGGGGACCTGACCACTTGTTGTTGCTCTTTGTAGGACCATCAAGTTCCTGGATGAGATGACGAAGAGGTTGCTCGCCTGTATGTAAATCACATACAATCCAAACAAGTCTTCTTCCTAGTTTTTTCTCTAAATGCGTCATTACACCCCCCTGCCATCCGGTGTTCACTGCAGTTGAATCTCCACCAACAGCCTGCAGTGAACTGCCAAGTCCTCTCTCCTGAACCCAACATAAAATATGATCAGCAATGACCTCTGCATGTTTCTTCCCTTCTACTTCAGTTTCGGGAGCAAAGTGAAACAAAAACCGACCACCAGGCTCAGAACAGACAGAGTAGTGTTCTTCTTTGATGAGACCTGGAAACTTTCTGTTCACTCCCTCTACTTCTAGCAAAACTTTTGTGTCATCTATTCTTCCATCAAACAAAAGACAGGAGAGCCCTCCCTCGCTTAAATCTTTTTCATGCTGATCAGATATTTCCTTCATTATTTTTTCTTGTGCTCTTCTAATTTATTATGATCTATCACCAAAGATACATCCTCTCGGCTGATGAGGCCTGCATCTATCCAAGCGGCAGTTGCAATTTTTGCAGCCTCACGAAGTCCAGCATGGTGGCGAATACTAGCTAAAGCAATGTTTGAAATATTTCTTGTGTTGTATTTCATTTTCTTTGGTAAAGGTTCAGATGGCTCTTTGGAACTATCATCTGATGTTGCTTCCTGTTCATCAGAAGAACTATCAAAGAAGTGATAAACATCTTGACACAGCTCTTCCTCTCTTTGGATGGCTTCTTCACTCTTCATTTTCTTCTTTTGTTCCCTCTCTCGGATTTGTTCTGTCTTCTTGGCATTAGCAATCTGCTTCTTTGTTTCTGAATAATCTATTGAACCCATTTGCATACTTCCTTGGCCTTCTGCCTTTGTCCTCTGTGCCTTTATAAATTCAAGCTCTAAAACAGGGATCTTCTTTTCACGAGGACAACCACAATCAATGTGGGAATTATTTTCTCTCTTACCTGAGTGAGAACAGTTGGATTCAGAACATAATTGTATGGAGCACTTGCAGGTCAAAATGTCAAACAGAGTATCAAGTGTGTGCAGAAATTCATTTTTCCTGGCCAAGTTTCCTTTACCAAGTGATGTTTCAACTGCTTTGTGCCATAATTTCGTTAGTTTTAGCTCAATAGTTCGACACTGATTAATCACAGGTGGTTTGAATAGTGCATTAGCTTTTGTCCATTGATGCAGAAGAGGGACTATCATGTCATTTATGAGTTCTTTATCTGTATAGTTCCTTCTGTCCTTTGCATTTTTTTCTCGAAGGAGTAACCCTAATCTTAGCATGTCTCTCACTGTTGGAAGTTCTGATACAGGAAGCTCCTTCCCTTTACCAACTAGCAGGCTCAAGTGGGTTGACAACTGACTTCTTGTCTTCAATTTTGACATCTTCACACTATCTGACAAATAGAAAAATATTTCAATGTTTCATAATTCAATTGTTGTTTCAAAAAATATCAATTTGTTTATCAAAAATGCTGTAACAGAAATAACATAATAATTTCTTAGAACATAATGTTTTATACAATGATATAAGTAACTGCGACAATCAATATGCCCTACTTACAATAATTAAAATGTAGAATTCGTCTGGTAGAGTAGGTGCAAGTGCAATGAGAGCAAACCACCGTCTATGATATCTAGAAGGAGAGTGAGCCGGGCGCCTTATCCTCACGCTTGGTACAAGTCAAAACAAGAATTAAACTGTCCCACACGGAGAGCCTGTTCATGTTCATGTTCTGACATGCATATTGTACACAAGCTATAGAACCATAAAATACTCCATAATCCATATGCTTACATGAGATTAGTTAATATCAAGTGAATAATTCTAATCAAGTCTCATTAATTTGTTGAAATACTGATATTTGAAACTTTAAGGTATAATTGATGTAGGTGAGGGTTATTTCAATTCATTTTTGTTTGCTAATCTCAAGTTTAGACATAAAGAGGCACAATATTTTGACTACCAAATTTGATTTTTAACATGTTGACAAAATTGACACACCCTACTACGGGAGTAAACCCCGAGTGAAAAATCTGCAGGGGAGCCCCGCATCAGGCACACATGCTTACAGAGCCACTCTGATCATCCCACATGGGGAGGGGGCTAGAGAAGTTGCCCTAAACATAGCCTGCCTAAAAACCCAACCTGACTGGGCAACCGCACCCAGTAAGGTTATCCTTATGTGGTCGAAAACACAATCAAAATCACAGATAAAAAAAAAAAACACACAAACTCTCATGGTCGCTGTATGGAATGTTAGGACCCTTCTGGATACTGTGACAAGTGCCAGTCCTGAAAGAAGAATTGCCCTTTTGGTAAAAGAGCTGGCTAGGTATAACATCGACATAGCAGCCATCAGCGAGTCCCAGCTCCCAGATGAGGGCCAACTCACAGAACGGGAGTATGACTACACCTTCTTCTGGAAGGGTAAGCCTGCTGCGGAGAGAAACCACATTTATGGAGTTGGCGTTGTCATCCGCCAATGCATCCAACACAGGCTAGCTGAAATGCCTATTGAGATCAACCAGCGCCTCATGACGTTTCGAGTCCTGCTGAATCACTCACGTCATGCTTAATTCATCAGTGCAAATGCCCCAACACTGGATGCAGAGGATGACACCAAGGAGGTCTTTTATGCCGACCTCGACAGAGTGCTAACCTCTATCCCCAGAGAAGGAAAGGTTGTGCTCCTTGGCGACTTCAATGCCAGAGTTGGCAGAGATTCTAACATTTGGCAGGGAACCGTAGGGAGAAATGAATTAGGCAAATGTAATCCCAACGACCTACTCCTCCTCAGCAAGTGTGCTGCTCACAACCTCACCATCATCAATACATTGTTTAGGCAGGCCGACAAGTTCAAGGGTTCGTGGCAAGACCCACGATCTAAACACTGGCATCTCATCTCATTTTCAGCGAAAGAGATCGCCGAGATGTCCTCATCACCCGTGCCATGCCTGGTTCAGACCACTGTGACACTGATCATCGACTTGTCAAATCCGAGCTTTCACTTCACGTCGCCACAAAACGGGGAAGGCAGCAAGCCTCCAGAAGAGGTTTTAATACTAAGAGTATGGAGGATTCAGCAGTAGCACATGCTTTCAGAGAGCAGCTTGAACATGGGCTTATAAACAACCCAATAGCAAACAAGGTGAATCCAAGTGTCGAATGGGATACTCTTAATTCTGTTATGACAAAAACATGCAGAGAGACCCTCGGCAAATTCAAAAGAACACACCAGGACTGATTTGATGAAGATGACCCGGCAATCAAAGTACTCATCGATGATAAACGTACTGCTTTAACTGCCTGGCAGAATAACCCTCAATCTCGGACCAAAGCTGATACCTTCTGCAAGAAGAAAGTGGCAGCCCAGCAGGAACTTCTCAATCTAAAGAACGACTGGCTTAAAGATAAAGAATGGGAAGCACAAAAATTTGCAGATCAGCACAAGATGTGTGAATTTTTCATTTCCACTAAAACATTTCCTGGGCCAGTCACTCGTGGCACAGTCCCCCTCCGCTCATCTGACGGTAACCACATAATTAAAGACGACGAAGGCCTCCTTCAGGACTGGAAAGAGCACTACCCTTCATTGCTCCACCGAAACACCGATGTGGATGTCCTGACTACCAAGCAGGTCCCTCAGAATCCAGAGCTGACCCACCTCAGCTATCCTCCATCCCTGGATGAGGTAGCTACTGCCATCAAACAGATGAAAAATAAAAAAGCCTCAGGACCTGATGGAATCCCACCTGAGGTGTATAAAGCAGGAGAATCTCTGCTTACCAGCCGTCTCCACTCTCTCCTGGAGAATATATGGGAAAAGGAGGAAATCCCCCAAGCTCTTAAAGATGCCTCCATTGTCAATATTTATAAGAACAGGGGAGACCTGTCAGACTGTGGCATCTGCCGTGGCATCTCGCTGCTCTCCATAGCTGGCAAGATTATCACCCGAGTCATCCTAAACAGACTTCTTCCTGAGGCGGAAAACTTCCTCCCAGAATCTCAATGTACTGTAGTTTTAGGCCATCACGTGGCACCAGTTGACATGATCTTTGCTGCCCGCCAGATACAGGAAAAGTGCAGAGAACAGCGGAGTGACCTGTACATGGCTTTCATTGACCTAACCAAGGCTTTCGACTCGGTCAACAGGGAAGCCCTTTGATGTACCCTCAGCCACCTTGGCTGCCCACCAAAAATCATGGCTATTGTGAGGCAATTTCACGATGTCATGAACGGCAGTGCCCTGCACAACGGCACCCAGTCAGAGTTCTTCCCCATCTAAACAGGGATTAAACAAGGGTGTGTACTGGCACCAAATCTTTTTTCCATCTTTTTGGCTACCTTCCTTACTCGTGCCAGTGCCAATTTAGCCAGCGATGTGAACGTCGAGTACAGGGTGAATTGTGTTTTCAATATCAGATGACTCCAGGCAAGAACAAAGGTGTCGGCAGCTTCCATTACTGAACTTCAGTATGCAGACGACCTCACCCGTGTTGCTCACACTGAACACGACCTCCAGCAGATCCTGAACACCTACGCAGACGTGTATGCAAACTTCGGCCTTGAGGTGAATTTACTTAAGACTCAGATTCTCTTTCAACCTTCCGCTGGTTTAGACACACCTCCACCATCCAGCCAGCTTAACGGTACTACCCTCTCTAATGTTGCTCACTTTCGGTATCTCGGCATCCCACCCGTCCGCCACAGCAGACATCGATGAAGAGACTCGGCATCGGATCAGATATGCATCTCAAGCCTTGGGCGGACTCCGAAATAGTATCTTCAGCTGTAGGGAGCTGCAATTATCCACAAAACTGTATGTATATCGAGCAGTGGCCCTGCCCACCCTACTATATGGCAGTGAGACATAGGTCACGTACAGGAGGCACCTCAAGGCACTTGAAAACTTTCACCAACGTAGTCTACGTTCCATCCTCCAAGTTCACTGGGAAGACAAGAGAACAAATGCCAGTATTCTTGCTGACACCAACTGTAGGAGCATTGAGGCTACCATTATCCATGAACAACTACGTTGGACTGGCCATGTTACCCGGATGGACGACAGTAGACTGCCAAAGCAGCTACTTTACAGTCACCTAATGAATAGTAGACGTAATGATTGAGGGCAATTGAAAAGGTATGAGGGTAGTCTTAATGTCATGGTCACGTTGACTTCTAGTCTGTTTTAACTACTGATTCTTATTAAATTCCACGACAGCAAAACATGTGTGGGTTAGCGACCCCTGAGAAGACGTGTTTTTCCCCATAGACGCTACACTTGTGTTTCCCTCCCTTGTCCCGCCTTTGAGAAGACAGTTATCAATGGGTTGTTTACTCCACTTTCTCCTGGGAAGCTCAATCTTGAATTAATCTGTGTAAATCAACTCAAGTAATTCGCCAGACCTTTGTCAACTGAGGGTCATCTTTGAATGAGTAACAGTTAGAGCAGTTTGTAATTTTTGTCATTGCGTGAGTAGTGATCACTGGCAACTCAGGGATATATATACCCGCGCATCACGCAGGGCTAGCGGGTCCTGACGCTCTCCAACGTTTCTCCAGGTATGTTTATGTGTAGCCATTCAGTTTGATTCAGTCAATTGTAGTGAATGTCAGTGTTCATCAGTGTTCATGCTTTAACAGTTGAATTGTCATTCACCCAGTGTAAGAAGTACTATAACATAAATATGTCTGTCGTCTAGACAAGAGATTTGTTTGTGTTGACATGCTTCCCAGTCCGTCCCCTGACGCTCTCCAACGTTTCTCCAGATCCAATTGTGACTCTTGGATCATTCGACAACTGCCCGGGATGCAGTAGATACCCAGCAGGGACCATATATGAAACGATGGCACCGATGCGGCCCAATTAATATGCTCAACTGCCTCGTAGTGCCAGACCCCAGACTCGCCATGTGTCTTGCTACCACCGACCACAACAACGGTCATGAGCCCCAGTGTTCTACCCTGGGTTACTCCTTGGAAGTATATGTCCACAGAGAGTGCTACCAAAAGAATGACCATGCTACCAAAAGAATGTCCATGCTACCAAAAGAATGTCCTTGCTACCAAAAGAATGTCCATGCCAGCAAAAGAATGTCCATGCTACCAAAAGAATGTCCATGCTACCAAAGAATATGAAGGAACAATTGAAAAGAACTAAGACAAGAGAAGTAAGTAAGATAAGGGTGGTGTAGGTGTTGGAAAACACGCGCCCTTACATTAAGATAAACCTGAAAAGGTGCCAATCGACTCCCTCATCTGGGAGTCGATTACTCCACATCATAATGCTTGGAGGAGCACCACACGGGAAGGTGTCAATACTTTCGAGTTAGCTCGACTGCAAACCGTGGCAGACAAGCGTCAATGTCGAAAAGACGCTGCCACCGCCTTTCCCACAGTAGATGAAGCCCTCCAAATGTGCAACGAATGTGGACGACGTTGCGGGTCCCGTATCAGCCACTTTAGTCACCTCAAAACTCACCAATGAAGTTGACATCCTTAATAACTCACATCATTCTATCATAGCTGGATGATCGTCATACTCGATTCCGAGTGACAGCAAAGTAGTATAATAATAAAATAATAATAATTGACGGTTTATTGAAAAGGTTTTGCAGCTGAAAATATACATTGGACATAAATGACTTATTACTTACATTGGTGGTTTAACAAAAGCCTTCATTAGAGAAACGTAAAGGTACATACAGTGAACATACAGATTAATGTAGGTGTTGAACAGCAAACACGTAGTGTAGTAACTCCCTCCCAGATGGTGTGAGGAGGGACCTCACGTGGTGTAGTAAGTTCCCTTACAGATTGTGTTATGAGGGACATGACGTGGTGTAGTAATTCTCTCACAGATGGTGTTATGAGGGACCTCACGTGGTGTAGCAATTCCCTCACAGATGGTGTTATGAGGGGCATCACGTGGTGTAGTAATTCCCTCACAGATAGTATTATGAGGGACCTCACGTGGTGTAGTAATTCCCTCACAAATGGTGTTGTGAAGGACCTCACGTGGTGTAGTAATTCCCTCACAGATGGTGTTATGAGGGTCCTGACTTGGTGTAGTAATTCCCTCACAGAGTGAGGTGTGGTCCCAGGCCTTCCTATCGTAGAGGGATTAACACATCAATGGTTGTTGTTGGGTCTCACGGGCAGTTATCACTGGGCACCAGGGACCTCACTGTGTAAAGCTTAACTTCGGTACGACTCGGCTTTTACTATTGAGTTGTTCTCACTGACTTAAACACTGTTCACCACTGTTCACCTATGTTCAACACTGGTTCCATTCCTTTCTTGAATGAAATTGTAACTTCTGGCGAGAACTTGTTAATATTCAGGTGGGGAGGAGGGTTCAGGGGAGGGAGTTGGTATGGGCCAACTTAACAGTTGACCTAGCTGCTCCCAGAGGAGAGCCATGTACGTCTTGACCCTTCGGTGGTCAAGGATGTGTGTGTGTTTGTGTGTGTGTGTGAGTAAAATGTGAAAATGTCCAAAGGATGGCCACAAGACTGGTGCCTGCACTATGGCACCTCAGTTACCCAGCGAGATTAGAACGCCTACAACTGCCTATAGCTTATACTATAAACGAGCAAGGGGGGACCTAATTGAAGTACATAAACATCTCGGAGGGCACTACTCAGTTGAGTGTCCCTACCTGGAGCTGGTGGACGCCCGCCCCACATGGGGTCACAGCTCAAGGTTGATGAAGCCACACGTCCGTAAATTGTGAGGGCAAACTTATCGGAGTGGGAATTGTGAACTCTTGGAACAATCTGCCAGCGAGTGTTGTGATGGCAGCGAGTGTTGTGATGGCACCGAGTGTGAGCTCTTTCAAGACCAGACTTGACCAGCACTGGAGCAGGTTCAAATACATTCAGGAGCAGGGGTGTCATGGTCACAATGGCATGGCTGGTCTATTTTTTGTTTTCTTTCTTTTCCTATTTCCTTATAGTTAACTTTTCAACTCTTCAACCCTTTTTTCTCCTAATTTCTTACTTCATTCATTTTCTCCATTAGTTCTGTCTAAGTTATTTCATTTCATATGGTTACTTCATAATCTCTGACCTTTGGTAGCATGGCGAGGGTTTGGGCACATGGGTTCTGTAATTCTGGTATCAAGTTATTGGACAAGAATAAAAGGTAGATACTGAGGGAAAATGATACCCCTAGTATACTCTATAGGCAGCTATAGAGCATATTAGGTTCGAAGGGAGGGATCCCTATCATAAGTGGTGTCCTGCCTAGGAGAGTTGGCAATGAATGGTTGTCAAGTGCAGTTGGTGTCGATGGCCGTCTTGACAGATATTGCAAGTCAAAATCAGTCCCATTCATTGACAACTGGGACAACTTCTTCGGCAGAAGGGACCTTTATGCTAGGGATGGGGTGCATCTGTCTAGGGATGGTGGCAACCCTGACTGGTTCTCTCGAGAGGGCAGTTCAAAAGATGTCGAAGTCTTTAAACTGCTAGGAGAACATGTGAGCACGGGGGTGGAGAAGACTGCAGTGGGAGTGGGTAAACAAAGTGAAAGGTTACAGGGAAATAGTGATAGGAATTATGACAAAACTAAATTAATCAGGGAGTTAAAACCTAAACTCGACAAAGAAAGGGCTCAGAACACGACTAACTTAAATGTCTACTACGCAAACAGTAGAAGTATGAGAAACAAAATTAATGAAATCAGGGCGTTGGTATGTACCGAAAAATTCGATATAATAGCCTTCACCGAAACATGGATAAACTTAGACTCAAGTGAGTTACCTGTCGAATACCAAATTGCAGGTTACAAATTATTCCAAACCGATAGGCACATTAGAAAAGGAGGAGTAGCAATCTAGGTCAGGGATGACCTGAAGTGTGAAATAAATAAGGAAATAAAAACTGAGCGGAATACAGAAACAATTTGGATAGAATTAATCGATGGTAGGGAAAAATTAGTCACAGGAGTAATATATAGACCTCTTAATCTTGATAGAGTTAATGAGCGACTTATTTGGATGAAATGCGCAGGGCTTCCATACATAAGAACATATGAATGGAGGAAACTGCAGCGGACCTATTGGCCCATACTGGGCAGTCCCATTTACACCTAACCCCTATTGCTCATATATCCATCCAACCTATGTTTAAAGCTATCCAGCGTATTCGAGTTAATGATGATATTTGGTAACTTGTTCCACTCGTCCTGGACCCCTATAACCTATTGCTAGTAAGATACTGAAACTTTCGTGACAAGAACAAGTACTGTAGCCATTATCTCCACCAGAATACTGCGCCTTGATTCACAGTTCCATGTCTACTGTCGCAGATTCTCCTTTTCTAAATCTTCATCATCATCCGTTCTGAAATGAGAGAATTAATTGCTAAAGAGAACACAAAACAAACAGAACTGAAGAAATTAGCTGTGTTCCGAAGAACACACTCCTTCACTATTGCTGTCAATGTACAGTACATTGAAGGTATCACAGCAATGATGCATCCATTATAAGAAAACTAACGATATAAAACAAGGTAAGGGAACAGTAAGAAGCTCAAAACTCATTCAAACAACAGAAAAATATTTTGAGTCGGACATACAGATAAAAAATGCTTTCAAAGCTTCAATTCTATTTGCAAAGAACTTCATTAAATTATGAAATAAGGATAAAAAACGGCTTCTTTGGCATTGCATTATGATTATTTTTCAAGTACTGCTTATCTTTAAGTCTGCTCAGTGCTTGTCTAGTCACTCATCAATGACTGACCCAAACTAAGCAGGGGGTAGAATGGTGTCAGCTTTTGTTTTCTTAGTCCTACAAATATACTTGTAGGAAAACTCCAAAGTTTAAAAGCTGTGGAAAAATGTTAAACAATACAAATCAACCACATAGCTTAAAATCTCTCCCAGATAATCCTGAGATACACAGAAAATACCCCAAATTTCACTGTTCTACACAAAATACTTTTCCGCTGAATCTTGCTAACAAACTCTACGAAAGGAAAAAATCGAAAACGAAACGACTGTACTGCTGTAAAGATTAATGAACAAGAGACCAAAATATAATCAGGTCATTGTGGTGGGATGCAATCCTAAACAAGGTTCTTCAAACTCCAGAGCACGAGCAGTAGATACATTCAATAAGTAGTACAAGACTTAGCAGGATAACCAACCGGTACAGAAACAGGAGCCAGCACAAGGAACTCCTCGTCGTAACCAGGCCTGGGCCGATCTGAGGGAAGTTAGCTAGCTTGGCAGGGAGAGTTGCTAGACATTACTAGGACAATAAATGAGATCCTCTAGTTACTTGACTAGCGCGGTACAGACATAGTACATCGGGACATATTGAGTAGACATAGGCATTAGACATAAGCATAGATATCAGACATGCTATGATAATATATAGTAATACGGACATGTGAATAAATGGTACAATGAATGGTAACAGAGTCTTGCCGTCAGGCGTGTTCACATATCTTGGTATTTACATATCTATACAGTCATCTCTCATTTTCCTGCGATTAATGATAAGAACAAAATCTAAAGCACAACAATAAGTAGTTTTTTTGATAACTTAGAGGATTTGGGGGATGTACATACTCAACCACAGCAATAAAAGGATCGTGCTTGTGTACTCACTGGGGACTTCAAAGCTGTATCCGACTGAGGAGTTTCAACTTAATAAACTTCAGATATATTTATCCTTCATCAGATCTTCTTTCAATAGGAAATTGTTATATGAATTAGGTAAGCAAAACATACTGTCCAAATAAGACTCCCCTAATGAAATGATCAAATAATGAAAAAATAATAATACAAAAACAGACATTTTACACATTTACATCAAGAACTAAAGTTGCTGAAGCATGACAACCCTATAACCCTTTCTCTGCTGGAGGCGGAGTTTTATAAGGCTAACACAGTGCACCTGCCCCTACAGATGTGAAGCATTAACCCAATAAACGGAGTATTCACGAAGACTGTACCCTCATCGGCCATCATAATACTGTATACGAGGCCGATTGATGATCCATACAGCAACACGCTCAGTCTCATGACGTCGCAGTGATTGTGAGCCACCAAGCACTCCCCCCCCCACCCCCATCACTCACTAACTGTACTATAAGGATTCAAGAAAATATATTTTTTAAGAGAAAAGGAAAGGGATATAAAGTGAAACGGACTGATGCTTACAGTTATACTCCTCTGATAAGGAAATGGTTTTACAGTTGTTAACTCTGAAGAGACCTTTATGAACATCAAAAAGCATACCCACAAGAAGGAGGTTGGATATTAACGAAAAATCTTACCCTTTTTGATTAATTAGCTTCTTGATCTGAAGCGTTTCCCTTTGAAGGAGGAACAGCCTCAACCACAGAACGGAGACCATCAGATACAAGCAGAGGTGACGTCTATTAAAGGCGTTTGTAGCATTCCACATATTTCTCTTCAATTAAAAATTCACTAAGGTCGTGGTTGAAGCCATTTTCCTTACGGCAGGAAGGCCTGGACCCGGGGGAGGGGGGGTGGGGGTGGGCGGGGGGGGGGGGGGTGATGGACACGTGACCCCTATAGACACATGCAAATATGTCCTTGTGACCCTGGAGCATGGATCCATATACAGGGGCCAGACGGTATTATTTTACTGTCCATATAATTTAAACATCCACGTATCATTGAGGATAGACAGTATAATTTACTGTCTATACTCAAGCGCGCAAGCCAAATTCAGTATGCACCTACAAGGAACTGTACGTGTGGCTGGGTAGGGGAGAGGAAGATGGGTGAGGCCTAACCAGAACATTTTCATGTTTTCACTCAAGCGCCAGCGACTGCTTAAAGACAACATATAGTCAACATGCGCCGTCAGAGTTTCAGGCTAATGTTAGTCGATTTATATAAAACCTGTTGGGATGCTCGACATGATGCTTTAGAGGTATTTGGAGCTATATATAGCTGTTGTCGAAACTATAAAAAAAGCTGAGGACGGAAAACATGGAACTTGAGTCATTTTCTAAAGCAATATCACTCTTTCTTGCAATTATGTAATTTGAATTTCTGATATATAATGTGTGTCACATGCACTTCGTTATATAAAATTTCTCAATGTAAGCCTTCAAGGATGTGTTATGAAATCTTCACAGCTCTATGTCAGAGGAAAACAGTCTTGTTTGTGCTATCAAACAGTGTCATGGTGATATTGATCAAGCTGATGACACTTAGTACTTTTTTTTTTTTAGGTTAAGGTGGGGAAAGGATGGAAGGCATGCTGGGTCTAAAGGCACAGCCATACATAAAGGATAGAGAAGTCACAACATATAGTCGTGGGGGGAAAGGTTGGAAAAGTAGTTTAATGAGGGGGCTTTGTGTGAAATATAACAGAGTCTAGAACTGCTTTTAGTGTCCTTGTGGGCTAGCCGGTAAGCGTTCCCTAGGGCCACCCAGTAGGTCGAGGGTTCGATTCCTTGCTGGTGAGGTCGTTGATTATATGTTCAAAGTCCGCGTGTTAAATGGACTAAAAATGAAGTATATATATGTACCTCGCGTTTCATACCAGCTGGATTCGGTAAAATGCTACTGACACCACATACGAGGCACGGGCAGTTTCCCAATGAGGTTCACGGCGCCATCAGCTCGATGAACAGGCTTTGTGTGAAATATAACAGAGTCTAGAACTGCTTTTAGTGTCCTTGTGGGCTAGCCGGTAAGCGTTCCCGAGGGCCACCCAGTAGGTCGAGGGTTCGATTCCTTGCTGGTGAGGTCGTTGATTATATATATATATATATATATATATATATATATATATATATATATATATTTTCTTCGCTTGAAAAATTACTAAATACTACTTTTACACAATACAAAGTTCTCACGGAAATTATTTATAAGGGGTATTAAGTTGTTGCCTTGCGCTTACTCCAACACATCCAACCTTAGCAAAGAAACATGCATACAATTTTTACAATAAAGAAATTCAGGCTTAAAGGTAAAAGAACAGCATTCTCAGTCCTCAGTGAGAGGCGTCTATAGTAGTTGCCTAAAAGTGCTTGGGATAGTGTGTGAGATATCTATAATGGTACATAGGAACTGAAGCTTTATAAAACAAAACTGACTTTTCTACCCCCCCCCCCCACACACAAAAGGACGGGATGCTCAGTGGCAGACAAATATTCCCTTTGATCCTATATACACTGACCAAAACAAAAGGTGGAGACAGTATACACCCAATTAATGGAGTTCATACTTATTTTTGAGGGTGCGTTTGACAGTGCTGGAGAGGTCACTGATGGTGTCAGGGAGTGCTATGCCCATCGTCTCGTGCAGTGCCAGTGTTGCCAGTCCCGCCATCATCGACAAACACCCGAAGATCACTGAAGGCACCCACGGGATAAACGTTCCCTGGGGAGGCAAAACAGCGATGAAATGGCGATCTGCCGGAATTTGAGGAGTAAATAGCGAGTGAAAAGAGAATATGTAAAGATACACACACAGGAATAACAAATCTGTGAGTTCTGGAAAGTGAAATAATGAATGAGGGAGATGGTCTACGTACTAACCGCTTGTGCACGGGGTCCTTTTCTGCTGAATAAAAAATGGCGTCCCTGTAGTGAAGGGGTTAAATATTTTACGTTTGCACAGAATGTGCACTGAAAATACTATCACCTCTCCTCCCTGTCTACGGTTTGTATACTATACAGTGTTTAAAAAATATTCAAAACGACAAAAACTGTGAATTTCACAGCAGTAACAATTGTATATCAAACAGCAGTACAACTACAGTATAATGCCTCTACATTCTACACTACCGCTCACCAAAGGAGTTCTCAGAGTCAGTGAGTGAGTCAGTCTGTAATGCTGTTGAAAATTCTATAAGTAAATGTTGGACACGTATGAATTCTAGACAATTAAAGGAAATTTAATTTGTGTAATGTTTAGTTATACACCTGAAATCAATTTAATAATTTCCTTATTAATTAATTTTAGACAACTTAAGGAATATTATGTGAAAAAAAATCCCAATCATACGTTAAGTTTAATATTCAAAAGGGCACCATCAGTTTTATATATGACGTCCTGACCTTCTGAGTCAAAGAACATTCCCTTTTGTGTGTTCTGGCTGCAATCAGTTTCTTAAATACTTCTAGAACAGATCTACATACATACTTTCAACAAACACCGCATCAACATTTTATGATCGATTCCTGGATTTCCACCTCTAAGGCTATCCGACGCAAAGGTAGTTTATTCTCTTGTGTGATAGAATTTCCCTTCTCTATCTCGCAGTAATTGCTTTTCAGAACATTTTAGACAAATGAGATCTAGTTCTAATAGTTACTGTTTCCATTCGTGTACACAGTTACAACGCAGTGAGATTGATTGAGACTTTATAGACATCTTGCAATAAACAAATCGTGGATCAAGGATTTTTTAAAGTGGGGTGGAGGTTGTGATCACTGCTATCTTTTGAGAGATTAATAAGTATCTGGAGTAAGTATATAGTCTTTTGTGCCAATAAATAATTGTGATTACCATAAGGTGGTATGACTTGACATCTCCCAGAAAAAAGTGGCCAAAGGTTTACAGTATCAGACAGTGCCACCTCCTAACCTCGAGTTGTTCCGGGCACGATGGGAAGTGGATCCAAAACTATGTTTCATGAATCATTATCAATTGTCTAATGATCTAATCATTAGCATTAAGAAGGGGTATTTAATTTTGTTGTTTCCTTCGTGAGTATGTATTTATGTTCGTATAGAGTAAATTATGTGTACGTACACTTGCCACAAAAATTACTCGAACGCTCTGAGCGCCATACAATATGATAAAACGAACGAGAAATCCGAACATTGTTTTCTGAGGAAGTTTTATTGCAAATTAAATTACTTATTTTCACCTGAAATATTATAAAGACGAGCAACATAATATGAAGAAATATTGAGTCACTTCACAACCAGGCATACCAACCATTCTGAGATGATACGAGCCATGGTGCTGTGCTGAAATCTGTTGTGCCCAGCCACGCAAGAACTTTTTGTGGCGAGTGCACGTGCAAATATAAGAAGATGTGATGCATGGAGCCCTATGCTTACGTGGGCTTGTGTATTTGTGAATATATATGTGGGAATGTCCACATTAATATATGTGCGTGTCTATCATATACATATATATGTATACAAGTAACTACGGATGCGTGTGTGTGGAAAGGAGACATACCAGGTAGGTGGTGATGTAAGGCAGGACGGTAGAGGCCAGTTGGGAGAACTCACTGGAGGCGCCGATGCCTTGAAGGCGGACCTTTGTAGGGAAGAGCTCGGAGGAATATATGGAGATGATCTGGAAGGCGCCGCTGATACTCATTTTGCCCGCCATGGCCAGCGTCATCGCCAACCACGATACCTCTAGCGGGAGACACAATGCACACGCTACAATTGCAGGGTCTGAATTGTTTCTCTTATTATTGACAACACAACATACATACTGTACTGTATATAGCTTCTCGCTCTTGATTTATTTTTCATTTTTGTATTTATTATTATTATTATTATTATTATTATTATTATTATTATTATTATTATTTAATTTTTATTATAATTTGTATTTATTTATATTTATTTATTTCTTCTAATTATTATTATTAAATTTTCGCCCCCCTTCCCCCCAGGCCTTGATGTGAGTCAGTGACCTGTGCCCGGGTGGGCTAATCCCCGTAAAAAAAAAAAAAAAAAATCTTCCCTTTTATTACTATATGTGGTCAACCTTCTCCGAAACTGAGGACTCTATGTCTAAAATTATCTGTGACATTAAAAGAAATGTGATAACTGCTAAAGAGAACACTTTCGTATTTCATTTATGTGGATTCCGTCCCATGTGGGAATTAGGAATCATGACTGTGCTGATAGACTGGCCAAAGGGGCACGTAAGAGAAAAAATGTGGACCGGGATCTTGGCCTGTCCAATGTTGTACTAAAAAACACACAAGTCCAAATCATGAACTGTGATCTAGAAGAACTGAGAAATGCAGAGACATGGTAGTTGTAGCAGTAGTAAATATGAAAAAAAAAATTGTGACAAAAAGGACAGAACCAGACAATGTATTGTAGCCGTGGCCAGAATTAAACTAGGATACAGACACATCTGGCAAGTTAGTAACGCTGTACCCATACCGGAACACTCAGCCAGTAAACTTTGTGAAAAACCTTTAGAGCATGATTTTAAACATTATATTGAATGTGACACTGTCAAAGATTTCAGGCCATTTAGCTTACTGTATCATGAACTATGTAATTACTACATTGAATCAGGAGTGCTTGAGGACATTCTTACTGTCTATCCAAAATTTGCTAGCCCACACTGATTAGTCCTCAAATAGAATATGGCTTATACTGCATATGAACCATTGTTCTGCATGACAGTGAACAGTGATATCCTCTTGAATTTGGCCAATACTATTAATGAATATGATCTATTTCTTTGTGTATGAACCTCTATCCTGCGTGGCAGTGAGAAGTGATAGCACCCTCAGTGTAAAGGCCTGACTGAATTACTCAGAATAGGCAAACTGTACTTCAAACTTTGCCAACGAATTTGTTAACCGTTAAAAAGAAATTGAGAGGAAGGGGGGGGGGGATTAGGGGAGACTGAGGCAAAGGATGGTAATTGGGGAATAAGAAGAGTGTAGGTAATAGAGTAGTTGTTGTAGTGTAGAAGACAGTGTATATGGTAGTGGAGATAATGTATCTGATATAATTCAGCTGATACAGTTCAGATGGTAGTGTAGTCATTGACATAAAGCTACAGATTATCACTCAAAAATAAACCCGGCAACGTCGGGTTCTGCAGCTAAGTAATAATAATAAAGATAGAAAAGATATTATAAACTCCTCCATGTCTTTCCAAGACGTGCTGTTTTTTGATAAAGGCGAACATACAGTATCTAAAGAGACCCCAGAGTAGCGCAACTCAGCAAGATAATTGTCCTGTTATTGTGGAATTTCACTCAGATTGTTTGAGATTTTTAAACCTATACATTTTTGGAAACTACAGAGTATAACCAACTAGCAAACCTGTCTCCATTTCCTGGAAGTACGTATGGCAACCCTCTTAGGTTTTCAGAAATGACCACCCGTAAAGGCATTTTTCTTAATATTTCAACTTCTAAACCACCCAGGGTCTTCATGTTAACCGCCAAATATACATATTCAGGGGAAACGACTCTAATGGTACCAGATATAATGTAGTACAACTACTTCAGGGGCCATTATGCGTTTTGTCAAAACAATTTTTTACGGTATTAATGTGTTCAACACATACAAACATGAACTATGTCAATACTGTGGTGGTGGTGGTGGCGGTGTTTATAGTGGTTCACTTTGTTTTATTAGCAGGTTCTGAGGGTCACAGTAAGTGTACATCATGAGTGACATGTCCAAACTTGGTCAAATGGCTCATCAAACCCAGAAATCCACGAACTGGAAGTTGTGTATTCTGTGCCAATTTGAAGATGTGCAACAACCCAGAATAGACTCATAACAACATCTGTTGGAGACAGTTCAAAAGAACCAGTTTGCTTGATGGCAACAATGTTCAAGTGCAAAATCAACTACATGAATGCACGAAAGAAAAATTTCCTATAGAGAAAGCTATATGGCATCGTACTTGTTACTCCAATGCAACTAACAAGGACCAGATAAAACCTGCCACATTTTTACAGCCCCAACCTCAGTGGTCTTTTTAAACCGTCAAAGTTTACCCTTCGGAAATCTGGGACTTTAATGGTATTTTGAATTTCATTTCTTTGTGATTAGTGCTAAGTAGTTCACTCCCTACATCGACATTACTATAGAGGTTTTCTCTGTTTGACGGAACTAAATCTAGTATATTATTCCCCCGGGTGAGTTCAGGTATATAATAATTTAGGAAACAGTCCTGAACTGTTTCAAGGAAATCCTCTAATTTGGAGTTACTCTTAAGGTCGATCCAGACTATCTGACCAAAGTTAAAGTCGCCTACTATACAGACTTTGCTATGTCTGGATGCCCTACGTATTTCAGCCCAAATAAGTTGCCCTTCAACCCTATCAAGATCAAGGGGTTTATATATTATTCATATTAATAATTTTTCCCTACTATCAGTTAATTATATCCAAATTGTTTCTGTATTCAATTTAGTTTTGATTTCCTTATTGATTCCACACTTCAACTTATCCCTGACATGGATTGCTACCCACCCCCTTTCCTAATCTGCCGATCAGTATGAAATGATTTATAACCTTTAAATTGATATTCGACAGGTAAATCTCGCGTGTCTAAGTTAATCCAGGTTTTAGTGAATGATATGATATATTTTTTTTCAGTACATACCAGAGTACTGATTTCTTCCATTTTAGTTCTCATACTTCTGTTCGCATAGAAAACACTTAAGCTAGTCGTGATCTGAGTCTTCTCTCTGTCGCGCTTTGGGTTTAACACCCTGGCTAATTTCGCCTTAGCATTTTCCTCAAACAATTTCTTGGTAACATTTCGTCATGTATCCCCATGGCCACTGCAGTCTCCTCAACCCCCGTGCTCTCATCTTCGACATTATTTTAACTACCCTCCCGAGGGAGCCAGCAATGGATGCCACTCCGACCCTAGATAAATACACCCCATCCTTTGCATACAGTCTCTTCTGCCGGCAAAGTTGTCCCAGTTGTCAATGAATGGGACTGATATTGACTTGCAATACCAGTCAAGATGGCTGTTGTCACCAACTGCTATTGACAACCGTTCGCTGCCAACTCTCCTTCTAGGCAGGACATCCTAGTCCAATCAACAGCTTCCTTGAACTTATCAAAGAGCTTCTCACTTCTACACTGGCCAATATCGGTGCCTCCTGCACCAAGGCAAAAAATGGGTTTGTTCCCATTACCAGACATAATATTGTCCATCCTGTCTACTAAGTCACCCACCCAGGCTCCTGGCAAACACACTCCTAGCTTCCTATTTATGTCCCTATTAAAAATGGCACGATTTAGGCACCTTACCTGTGAATCACCAACAATTACAGTTTCTTACATTTTATGTTCGCCTCGTCCTTAACTGTCTTACCACCCATATCGTCCTCCAAAGGGCTACAAGAGTTTGTACATTAGATGCTATTTTAGCCTTCTTCACTGGCCGGCGTCGTCTTCTTTCACAGACTCTCCCAGTCTCACATCTTCCTCCTTCAGCCTCACAATTACTTCCTTCAGCCTCACATTTTCATTCCTAACCTTCACAAGCTCAGCTTTTAGAGGGGAAATGAGCTGTTCCCAGCTAGCACTAGACATGGTAAACTGTCTGATTAATCACCGGGAGCTAATTTGCCATAACCTTTCCTGAAGTGAGGTCAGATGACAACTGAAGCGAGGACAACTGATCGCCATAAGAACTGCCCCATTCTAACTGTTATAACAAGAACTCGTAGATAACTCATGTGTTCAGTCGTTGAAAATCTAATTTATGTAATATAACTACGTTGACATTCCTTGTTAAATGACAGTTTCTCCCGTCATTATATGGCTTTTCGTATACTTAAAGCTTATGACTGCTGTATATTTGTATAATTCGTTGATTATTATTATCACAATAAGCAGGTTACAATACGCATAACCTCTTTGTATCACACACACACACACAAAGAGTGAGAGGGAATATGTCAGACTCACCATTAGGTATAAAAGTCAAAACCAGGATGACCAGGCCACAGAGAATGTAGCTGAGGGCGGTGGGGATCCTCCTGCCCCAGCGGTTGATGATGAGGGCGGTGAGGGAGTAACCTGGCACCTCCATCAGGCCCCCGAGCACGATGTAGAGGAAGGGGTCTGCACTGTAGTTGTCGCCAGAGAGGTTGAGTCCGTCGAACACCAGCGAGACCACGAAGAAGTCGAAGCACATCACCAGAGTGACGATGGTGATGGCACGCGTACTGTGGGGGAGCTGATTTACTAGAACTTTCTCATTTTATGTGTGACTCAGGTCTGTGTTTGCTGTAAAGCATGTAGAAGCTTCTAGTCAACAGTTTAAGGTTTAATCCGAATTTCCAAGGCATTTTCAGGATTAAGCTTCGGAAAAGATCGACCACGGAACTTCATATTTATAGTAGTATTGAGATATATCGCAAAAAAAGAATATATTTCGTTTCCGTCGAAAATTCAAAATTTTCGAGTATTTTGTACTTACAAATTTCACACAGGAACTTATAGATTGGCAGGAGACGCTGTTTTGTCACTGACTCACGCGAGTATGTTCTGCCAATCACCGCGAGTTCTGGTGTCAGGTGACTATGTCCCGCCAATCAGCGTTGCTCTCGGTGACACGTGATACTCCTGCCCGTCATCCGAGTTTTGAGTTTCAGTTACCTACAATGCCTAGTCGCAAAATGGCTTCTCTCGGCACGGGTGTTGTTTCTTGGCTTGGCAAATCAATTATCGTGTATTTGAAATCGAAGCCGCTGCCATTGACATTTTTTAATGCTCATGGTAATCTGTCAACCTCAGTGAAGTGCTACTGGCGTTCATAGGCAAAATATTGAACGATTGCGGAAGGATATCAAGAGTTTGGTGTTTCGTGCCAGCAATAAGAAGGAACATTACCGACAATATTTCGCTCTGTACATTTTCCAAGCCGAATACAACGATCACAAGACTATACTCCACCACCTCCTACAAATAGCATCACTTGACCCTCTCGCACCTGTTAATTATCATTATTATATTCATATTTTTTTTACACAGCGGGGGGGGGGGGGGGGGGGGGAAGAGTTGGTCCAGAAGGACGAAGCCCTGCTGGCTAGAAGGTTAGGTCAGGTCTTTCTGGTTTCTCTGGTTAGGTTTCATTTCGTCAGTTTTTTGCTTGTTTTTACCCCAAAGTTTCCCTCTACTTCAAAGCCCTATCCACTTTGTGCAACCAATATTGTTGGTAATTGGGGGGTCAAATCTTCATAACGGCCCATTTACAGCGGAAATGAATGTCAGATTTGCTTGTAACACCTATTTTGGATAGTAGTTTCCGTGGTCGATCTTTACCATTTTCAGTCTAATAGTTATGAAGGATGTTAACTTGTAAGTTCCACTAGTGAACAAATTTGTAGTGTGTCTCAGAAATATAGTAGCAAGTAAAATTTAGATACAGTATGTCAGGGGAGGATGGTTAAATATGCACCAACAGATAGTTGCATATAATTAATCTTAATACTAATATACAGTATACACACTTTACGACAACTGGACAGACTGAGTCATGAACAAGACATCGGTCCTACACCGGGTAAAATAATGGCGCTCATGTAAATAAGAAAGACCTTGGACCTCATCGCTAGTTGTTGAAGCATTATGATAAAGGTTCACTGGAAAGAGCACACGTCACATAAAAAGTACATAAGGCTGTAAAAGTCACCTCCCACTGAGCTACTGGAACGAGCTCAGTGGAGATGAATGTGAGGTCCAATGTTCCTCCCAGTATGTGTGTTGGTCCCAGTATTAATGAGCGTTATTTCTGGAACATCTGTCAGCAGTTCCACTAGATGATGACCATCCTGGTTCATTGTTGCGGTCGGATTGATCTCTGGATGGTGGGCATTGAAGTCCCAGCAATGAGCACAAGTTCCTGTGTTGCTTGTGTCAGTAGTTCACCGGCTTCTAGTCGTTTGGGTGGCGGTTTATTGATATTGTATTGTAGGAGTTCGTAGTATAATGTTGTCTAGCACTCAGGATGGATGGAAACTCTAAGGTGGTTTTCTTGTATAATATAAGTTATATGATAGACAGTCTGGTGCTGGAGGTGCCGTGTGGTGAGGAGCTGCTCAGTAGAGACGTTCGGTGAGTAGCGTGTTGAAGGAGGTAGATGTGCAGGAGCTTCGTTAGAGAAGATGTTGCCTGTTGCTGGCCTCCTGGTTGAATGAATGCTGACAGCGTGGAGCTTACTGGAGGAGGTGTTGCTTGTTCAAGAAGAGAGACCAGAATGAGAGAGCTGGTTGGTGAGGAAGCTCAGAGAAGGACAGCTGGTGGGTCGCCATGCTTGCTGGCGAGAGCGAGGACCGCCAGGCAGGCGGAGGAGAGGCGAGGGCCGCCAGGTAGCCGCGGAGGAGGAGGAGGTGTTGCGTGTTGTAGAAGAGAGGCTAGAATGAATCTCAATTCGAAGTTGTTGAGGATTACTGGCCTCTTCGAATGAATCTCAATGGAGAGACAGAGCTTATATACCCAGCAGCCGTGAGTCCTCTATGAGTCATGTTGGGAAAACCCGAGAAAGTCGCCCGTCTCTAGTTCCGTTGCTAGGTTATGGTAACATCTGCTGTCGCCGCTCGCTTGGTTGCTAGGATACGGCGGCGCATCGGAATGCGGAAACGCAGTTGTAGGGGAGACGTTCACTACAGTATACTACAAGACTGTCGTTTGCCAGGTGTATCCGAACAGCTTGTGCCTCTACTCCATCTCCACAGTGAACTGGTTCTACTCCTGAACTGGGGATGGTCGCCCTGACGAGAATCATGCTGCCATGGGAGTTGGGCCCCTTTGGTAAAGAGTACTGTTGGTATCCAGGCAAGCGGAATTGTTTATCTTTGGACATCAGGGTTTCTTGCAGAATGAAGACATCAATATTTTTAGCTATGGCTGCTGCTTGTACAGTATGCCGTTTGTTGGACAGGCCTTGTACATTCCACTGTGTTATCTTGAGATGACAAGGAGGTGGGGCTATTCTATCATTATCTCCTCGTCGCTGGTGCTGTAGTTGCTCTCGGCGTTCATGGTTGAGTCGCTCTCCCCCTCGTCCGTTAGGAATGGTGTGTTCATTGGTGGCTGTTTCTTGGGCACCTGCTCTAAGGGAGGAGCAGGAGGTGGAATTTCGGCGTGAAATAGGTAAACACTGGTTTGGAAATAGAGTAGTGGATGAATGGAACAAGTTACCAAATATCATCATTAACTCGAATACGCTGGATAGCTTCAAACATAGGTTGGATGCTTATATGAGCAATAGGGGTTGGGTATAAACGGGACTGCCCAGTATGGATCAATAGGCCCGCTGCAGTTTCCCCCATTCTTATGTTCTTATAATGTGTTGTCTAATGGTAGACCCTGCTGCCATATGGCATCACGAAAATTGTGACCAAGTCCCAGGTTGCTTATTTGACTTTCTGCCTCATTTACACTCAATTCCAGGGTTTCAATTGTTTCTCTTACTTTGACAACACACCAAACATATATTGTTTCTCACTATTAATTTTTTTCATTTTTGTATTTCTTTATGGTTCTTTATTATTATTATTATTATTACAGTGTTGTTATTGTTATTATTATCATTATTATTTTATTATTTAATTTTTTTATTATTAATTTTATTTATTATTATTAATATTATTATTAGTAATATTAGTATTATTATTATTTAATATTATTACATTTTCGCCCCCCAGGCCCATGTGGGTTAGTGACCTGTGCCCGGGTGGGCTAATCCCCGTAAAATTAGAAAAAGAAAAAAAAAAGAAAAACAAAAGTTCAGTTAGGTTAGATTAAGATATATTAGATTAAGTTAGGTCATTTCAGGTTGGGTTAATAGACGCTAAAGTCTAAATATCCCGGAAGGCCAACTCCAGCTCGATAGACCGCGCGCTATAGTAGCACCATTCTCCCATATAGTACTTAAAGTGTGTGGGGGTTCAGGTACTGTACTTTACATGGGGTGTGACGTAAGGCAACACAGGTAATAACCAACCCACCTCAAGAGGCTCGGCACAGGAAGGAATCCGCATAACTTCTTTCGGCCAACTTTCTTGAGTGGTGTCCCTGGTTCTCTTAGCGGCGTGGATGACTGTCAGGGGAGGAAGGAAGGTGGATAAGAGATGCGCTAAAAACCTGTGGGTGTATATCCAGTCTCTATATTTTTTCTCAATCTTACAATTAAGTACACTGTACGGATCACCCGAAGAAGCATCGCTCCAGTTTCAGGTGATCCCACTGTACTTAGAGAAAGAAGAGGACCGTTGAGGCGAAAGAGACGGGAAAGATAATTTAACTAGTTGGGTGGGGGATGTGTGACCTTGACCTGAACCGAAAGCTGATGCACACACTTAGA
This sequence comes from Homarus gammarus, assembly GCA_958450375.1. Taxonomy (NCBI): domain Eukaryota; kingdom Metazoa; phylum Arthropoda; class Malacostraca; order Decapoda; family Nephropidae; genus Homarus; species Homarus gammarus. The sequence continues at coordinate 359,574 of CAUDMG010001303.1, forward strand.
TGACCTGACCTGAGGTAACGTTAAGTTAGGTTAGGCGGAGCGGATTGGCGTGAAGAATCTTCAGATGATCCATTCACACACACACACACCCTATTTCTTTTAGAGACAAATTCCTTAACATAGCTAAGAAATCTGTTTATAAAAATGATCCCAAGCCCACCCATGACAATAAGAACCTCTTAGTATTACCTTTAAAAAAAAATTATCTCAAATTCCTCTACAACTAAAAACCTGGAACGTAAATATAACATTTAGTAATTCATGCCTCTGTAAAACAAATGTTAATTAAGAACTCCCCGAGCAATGCAGGTGGCTGCATTTAGAAGGTTCCTTGCAAGGTATGTAATATGTTCTACTTAGGCCAGATGGGTAAAGATCTTATAACTAGACTTAAACAGCATAAATATAGTGTTAGAACAGGCCAGGAATCCAATGCTCTGTTCATTCATATGAGAGATAATAAGCATTGCATTGACTTGGATAATGCCTCCTCAATATTAAATTGTAATTCAATTGTCAATAGCAACATTATCGAATCCAGTCTCATTAAACATAGCGAATGTGTCAACATGAATTTGTGTAATGGCATATACAAACTGGACAATTTTGTGATTAACAAGATTTGTAACCAGGTGAAAGGGTTGGGTCACTACCTTATGACCTGAATATGGTGGACACACACTGAACATCCTTCTCCAAAAACGAACACCTAAATGAACACAGCTCCATTCCACCTCTCAACATCTACTGGAGACAATTAGGTCACCTAATTTAGGTGACAAACAAATAGAAAGCCTCCTAATCACACACCCACAATGGCAGGAATACTTTGACAATATTATACTCCCATACAGATAGAGAAACAGGAACCCATCCATATTACACAGACCCAACACACCACACCCACCTTCCCGATACTAGACGCTATATTCCTCCTCAATTGGTTAAATCAACGATATGGACATAAGCCGGGCGGAGAGTCGGCTAGTATGCGGTGGCCAAGAGCAAACCTTATAGGCGGGATGAACCCTTATCTTTGGCTACTCGACAAGCACCAGCGTCGTGGAGGCAGAGTTAGGCTGAGACCACAGGCAACCCCGGCGCGGTAGTCACCCTAGACAAAGTCCTGACTGGTGGCCTTCCTTTCCCTTCCATGCCAACCCAAGACACATCCCATCAAATCTCCAGCCCCACCCTTTCCAGCAATGTTAACTAACACCTTAACAACCGACGCACACGTCAACTAGACTCCCTCACAGGGAAAGCTGCCACATCGCGGAGGAGGTGATGCTCAGCAGAACCCTGTCAAAGTCTATAAAACACAGCATTGGCTTTGTTGAAGTTCCACTCCGTTTTTAAGAGGGAAATACAGACACTGCAACGCTAGGTTAGATCCTCAGGTTTGCACATTTCAGACAGCGGTTGAAACACTCGTCTGACTTTTAAATGGGAAGGGGAAGGGGGTCGATACAGGCCACGATTTATAATGACGTCCATCGAGGCAAGCGATAGAGCTTCTGAGGGCTAAGTCAGGTCCAAAGCCCCAGGGAAGTCACACTTGACAGAATCCCAACAGGCGGCCCCGATCCCCTTCCCTCCACAAGCCCATCCACGCCACAATACCACTGAATTACATCACCAACTTCACGTCCACATTCACCTTTCATTAAAAGCCCAATTCGCTACTTTTCCCCTCAATCTCTCCCAACCACCTCCAACTACACACTAGTCCTTCTAAGCTGCTTGAATACCCTGACCTTTACAATGAGAGATTCACAATCCTACCACCTCCAACTACACTTCACTACGAACTATTACACATTTTCTCCTCAAAAAACTCTACGACGATGCCCTCATCCTTCTACGGTATGAATACCTTGAATTTTAAAACTGAGGATTCAAATCTCTCCCTCCCTCACCTGTCTACTCATTACTTTGACATAAAAACTCAAAGATCTGTCTCCCGCTTTCATAGAAAAACCTCGACGACGATGCACTCATCCTTTCCACGCTACGAGTACTTCGATATAATATTCAAGTTCAAAGACTCAAAAACTTTTCCTCTCCAACTCGCTCTGTCCATCTCAAAGACTTTACCTTCGCCTTTCTCAAAACAACTCAACCACTAGTCGACCTTTTGTTCTTCATATATTTATTGTGATGGTGTGGCGACCAAGGCCCGAAATGGTGCTACCCATGGCGGTTTTTTGGGCTCGGGCTGCATTCGTGATTGTGGCGGTCTTCAATGAAAACCCTAACCCCTCGCCCCCTCCTCTGCTTCTTCGGCCGGGCTGCTACTGACAGCCTAAGACAATGCTATCGCCATCAGGTAAGCTGTGTTAAGCAATGATACCTTTCTCTAGTTCTACAACTCCCTCCCATCCACCCTTTACCCAACCACTGAACTTTCTCACCCTTGTCACTTGCTTTTTAATCAGTTAGTTAAAGTGAAATTGCCCAGTTCATGAAGTGGACAGTCATTTTGCCCAGTTCATGGAATGGGTTCCCAACCTAAACCAACTTGACCTAACCTAACCTAACCAAACCTAATTTAAACTAACTTAGTTTAGCCTAACCTAGCCAACCATAACTAGGCTAGATTAGGAGTCCATTAAACGAACTAGCAAAAGGACCTAAACTAACTCAACCTAAACTAACCCAACAACATTTAGGTTAGCTAGGTTACGTTAGGTAAGGTTAGGCTGATTTAAAATAAGTTGAGTTGGGTTAGTTTGTGAGCCCTTTTCACGAACTGGGCAAAATGACTGCCCAGCCCATGAACTGGGTAATTTCTCAGTACATACCAGGGTTTAACATAAGAACATAAGAATGGAGGAAACTGCAGCAGGCCTATTGGCCCATACTGGGCAGTCCCATTTACACCCAACCCCTATGTTTAAAGCTATCCAGCGTAATTGAGTTAATGATGATGTTTGGTAACTTGTTCCACTAATCCACTACACTATTTCCAAACCAATGTTAAATTTGTCTAATTTAAAACTATTGCTACGAGTTCGCTCCTGGTTGGATAATTTGAGTACCTTTGTTATATTACTTTGTTTAGCCCTGACTTCCATTTATACACCTCGATCATATCGCCCCTCACTCTACATCTCTCGAGGTGCAAATTAAGATGCTTTAACCTGTCTCTGTACTCCAGGTTCCTAATGCCCGAGATTAGTCTTGTCATTCTCCTCTGAATTCTTTCTATGGATTCTATATCCATTCTATAGTACGGTGACCAGAATTGTGCTGCGTAATCCAAGTGAGGTCTCACAAGCGCAAGATATAGTTTTAGGATAATCTCGCTAGTCTTGTGACTGAACTCCTTTGTATGGATCCAAGTACTTTGTTAGCCTTGTTTCGTGCAAATACGCATTGTTGACCTGGTTTAAGGTTCCTATTTATCATTACTCCTAAATCTTTCTCACAGTCGGATTTCTCTATAACATTATTGCAGTTTCACTCCCAATTGGGTTAGATCAATTTTGGGCTCACCAGAAGTTGTCTCGTCAATTGCAACAACTTTTTCTAATACCACTTCTGTTGCAAATGGATGATAAATGAGATGGTAAATTCACTTAGGAAATTTACGTAAATCTGCAGTCACCGCGTATCTTCTGTTTGTTTACAACTGACCCGTAAAATTACACCATGATGCTTAGACAAAGTTGGTTTCATTGGTAACATATATTAAAATAAGTATTTTCCGTATAATATGGCGCGGGGGGGGGGGGGGGTGTAGGAGGGCGGAGCCCCATGGCTAGGAAGTTAAGCAAGGTTAGGTCAGGTTCTGCAGAAAGGGGGGGGGGGGGTAACTAAAAACGACTCATTTCCGTCTGAAATGAAGGTCAGATTCGAATGAATCACACCAAATAACACAGGCAAAACATAGATTTCTGGCCAAAAATCAATTGGTACTAAACTACAATTTTACCCAAACCTGAGTTCTGATTTCTTCCATTTAATTTCTCATACTTCTACTGTCCACGTTTTGGGTTTAACGCTCTGACTAATTTAGCTTCATCGTCATTTCTAGCACGATTTCTATGTAACCTTTCGTTATATATACCCATGCCAACTGCCCTCTCCTTGACCCCCGTGCTCTCATGTTCCCTTAGCAGTTTAAAGACTTCGACATCTTTTCAACTACCCTCCCGAGAGAGCCAGCCAGGGATGCCACTCCGTCCCTAGATAAATGCACCCTGTCCCTTGCATACAGTCTCTTCTGCCGTAGAAGTTTCGCAGTTGTCAATGAATGGGACTGATATTGACTTGCAATACCAGTCAAGATGGCTGTTGTCACCAACTGCCCTTAACAACCATTCACTAACAACTCTCCTTCTAGGCAGGACACCACTTATGATAGGAATCTCTCCCTTCATCCTTGTCCCGTCAATAGCTTCCTTGAACTTATCAAGGAGCTTTTCACTTCTACACAGGCCAATATCGGTGCCTTCTGCACCGAGGCAAAAAATGGGTTTGTTCCCATTACAATATATGATATATTGTCCATCCTGTCTACTAAGTCACCCACCCCAGCTCCTGGCAAACACACTCTTATTTTCCTGTTTATGAACTTATTAAAAAGGGTACGATCTAGGCACCTTACCTGCGAATCACCAACAATTACAGTTTTCTTACATTCTACAGTATGTCCGCCTCGTCCTTAACTGTCTTACCACCCATTTCGTCCTCTGAAGGACTAAATGCGTTTGTACTGTACATTAGGTGATATTTTGGCCTTCTCCACTACCAGCCATGTCGCCCCTCTCTTCGCATATATATATATATATATATATATATATATATATATATATATATATATATATATATATATATATATATATATATATATATATATATATATATATATATACTGTATATATATGTAATATTCAGAAATTTCAGAGTAATTTCAAATGCCCCTCCATTAGCCATACTGAGCGTTCAAGGTCATCTGAGGGGAGAGCGCGCTGCCTGCTCATAGCGAGAGATTGCCTAACTAGGCCTATATGATATTAAATGTAATTTACTGAATTGATAATGATGCGATTCATGAAGTAAGGGACTATTATTGAATTTGAAATTATTATAGATCGTTCATCAGTCTGAATAATGTTACGGGTGTCCCAAGGAGTTATTAGTTAGGCGGAAAATATGTCACGTAGCCCTAAGCTAACGCCTTGAGAGGACGCGACGCTGCCTCTCTCTCAGTCTCGGGAAGCATTCACACAGACAAGACGTCCCTGCGCGTCCGTCACAGAAATAGTCACGTGGCCTAGTCACCTGTGCTACGCTATTGCAGTATAACAAGTAAGTCTCATTCGATCTCAGACAGGGTTAGATAGGGCAGTGATAAAGTAAACTAGAGCTAACAGTGAGTTCATTTCAGGGTTTCCGTCAGAACCCACTTGACTGGAGTTGACCCGAGTTGACTGCGAGAGATTGACTGCCGTTTGAGACTGCCGTTGATGATTGAGGGTGGCGATTGTCGCCATTGGACCGATCAGTGTAGGCCTGTCACTGTTTAGCGGGGTAGCAAAGGATCTCTTGAGTGAACGAGTGCTCCCGACAACTAAAACGACACGGGACCAGCATCAGTCGTGGGTGATCAGTTCTTACCACTCCGGCGCACAACCCCACATGTCCCGAGCTGCTAGTGAAACCCTCTTGCTAACGGGAAGCTAAAGCTTCTCTCAACTGTACAAGGTCTGATTGGCTCACTCCCTTCTGCTGTATGGACGCACTGGGAGTACACTGAGGCTATCTGAGTAAACTAATGGTCACACACTGAGACCGTGAGTCTAGGTCTCTAGGAGATACCTAGAGGAACATTTTCCCTCCCTTATTACGGGTGTAGTTAACACCATTCCTCAGACTGATATTATCTTGACGTGTGTAGATTAATAGTTTCTAAATAATTTTGATAATATTGTTTTGAATGTTTGTGCCATCAAGTGGAACCAGAGTGACACTGTGATTTGATTCTTTTAATGCCTCTAATTGTTCTTCATAATTCTGATCTCAGGTATAACCTTGTTCCCCAGAGTAGTGGTTAGGTTAGGTTAGGAAGTGTGCATCTGTTGGGGTGCTATAATTTTGTTGAGTGCCCTTAAGGCATATTCATTGTAGAGTATTTAATTTCTTAAATTTTATTACCATTTCCTCAGTGACTGATATTATTTTGTGAGAGCTCTTAAGGCCTGTTCATGTGTGCAAGCAACATTTCTTAATACTCCAAATTTATTGTTGCCTGAGTTTCTAATAATTTCTATATCATGTATAACTATTATTCCCCAGAGTAGTGTTTTAAGTTTAAGTTAAGAGGTGCGCATATTGGTGTACCATTATTTGATTGTGTTTGTAGTGTTGGAGGGAATATAAGTGTCTAAATTTAACAGTGTGTCTCATTCATCCCAGTCACAGACACTATCCTTCCACGGGTCACGGACAATTTATTTTGTTTAGTAGATTTAAGTGTTCTTGTGCTGGTTCGGGATTTTCTCAAAGGGGCGCTTCCACTGCCATTACCATCTATTAATTTTAAATAAACCCCAAGTCAAGTGAGAAATTAAAGTCCAGTAAATTCCGACCGGTTATATATATATATATATATATATATATATATATATATATATATATATATATATATATATATATATATATATATATATATATATACAGGGGGATTAACCGGCTGATAGCTGCTGAGTTTTCTTAAAATAACCAGTTGTTTATGATATTAAACCGATTTCCATACTCGAATGTTTGTTGTTGCAATACTCTTGAATGGTTTCATTCTTCAGGTGCGAGGCGTATTTTGGAAAAACCTTTCCCTCTTATATCGGTGGCCAGTGAGTGAAGCTCGAATGTCATTGTTAAGTAAATACACTCTATCCGAAATAAAATTTCTTCCTATAATTCTGTAAAGGCCAGATAAACCCTCCTATGATACTAACATACAACACATTACTGGTGAAGTGGATAACAGGAGTCAACACTAGTAAACAAATACAGAATTCAGTCCTACATGACATCGTATTATAAAACTTCAAAAACACGAAATTGTGCATTTTTAGTGATCTTTGACCTCAGTAAATTGGTATAAATGTGCTGGGCCGACGTCTTGGTATATTTGTGCCAATCTTCATCTAAATTGGTGGAAACTTGACCGAACAATTGTTAAATACGTTTTGGGGTGGTTTGACCTTTGACCCTATAAAATCCATTTTGACCATCAAAATAAACAGGTCTGTCAAGTTTCAATTTAACTGACTTAAAATTGAAAGAATGACGTTTAATTTTTACTTGTTTTACAAGAAAAAGGAAAGAACTGTTCTCCCTCATGCAAGGAAAATAATAATTACTACTACTACTACTACTACTTTTTTTTTTATCGTGGCCTCCAGCCTCCCCCAATAGCCACACCTTCTCCGCCATTTTATTACCTTAATATTAAATATCCTACTACTACTACTACTACTACTATTATTACTACTTCTACTACTAATGATGATGATGATGATAATAATACTGCATTTCGACAACTGTTAAAGTTGAGGAGAGACAGACATTAAAATGTTGGAGAAATTGATAGGTTAAGACAGGATGTAAACGAAAACCTTAGAATGGCATTTCCAGGAGAGGATGGAATCAAAGTGGAAATGTTAAGGATAGGTAGGAAAATGGCAATAAAAGTCAAGCGTGAACAGGTTAGGCATAAAAGATGGAAGAAACACTAAAAGAATGGCTGAGCATGTTTAGTTCTTACATATAGAAGGAATTCCTAGAGTAATGTGGGAGTTATTATACATGATATTTTTGCAGTAATGGGGTAATTGTTAAAGGATGTTCAAATTTTTACTGGGAGAGCGATGTATTTGTCAGAGTGTCTCGGGAAGAGAGAACTGGTTACTAGTGAAATCAAGTCTAAGTAAAGGATGTGCAATGTCACCAATTTTCAATATTTTCATGGATGAGGCAAACAAAAATACAAGATGCAATGGGAAATAAGTCAGCTGCTGTAAGTAGATAACACTGCTTTGGTAGGCGATTGAGACGAAAAATTACAAATGTTAGTGAATAAGTTCCGAAGTGTGTATGGCTACGAGGACAAACTTAATTGCGAATGTTAACAAAAGTAAAAATGGTGAAAATAAGTAGAGTAAAGAGACTTAAGTTTGATTATACAGTATATACAGAATGGAAAAATTGAGAAGTTTCAGAGATCCTGGAATGGATGTGTTAGTGAAGGAACGGGTGTTGATTAAAAAGCAGTAAATGGAAATAAAATATATTTTGTACTGAAATTTTTTTAGAGAAGGAGAATTGTCAAAGAAAGCATAATTGGGAGTGTATAGAGATGTTAAGCCTACCTCACTCTTGAGTGTGAAACTGGAAACGAAGAAATTAGACGAAGATGAAGTTAGCTTTAAAAGTGCCGGAAAAGAGAGCTGACCAGGATGTGTTAATATGATATAAACATACTGATTTAATGAAAAGTGAAAAATGGTATAGTGTATAATTCAGAAGTAGATAATAAAAAGGGGATGGGAAGACCAACTAGGGTGGAAGGATTGAATAAAGGAAGTACTAAAAGTGAGAAGGATTGATTTAAGGAGCAGAGGTGGATGTGAATGATTGGAAAGTATAGTGCTGAGTGGTTTGTGAGTGAATGGATGATAGGAGTTAGGCGAGCTGTGTTTGTCCTAGCTTCCGGTCACCGTGTAACAATTGTGGAAAAAAGTATGAAATTATTGAAATGAATACTAAATATTATCTGTAGAATAGTAATAATAGTTAAAAAGAACTCAGCCCAAAACACTTAATATGAATGTAAATTTCTCAGAAACGATTTTCTTTATTGTATTAGAGACATTATAAAAACAAACTCACTGAGAATATAACTGCCATAACATATCTTACTCTTTACATGAAAATGAAGTGATCATAAGAGGTTACCTCATCCTGAATATTCCTCATAAGGTCACGGAGGTCCTCTTCAAGCGGGATGGTAGCATTGTTCCAGCGGGCGGCCTTCTGTAGGACACGGAGGGCACTGTCGTGTTGGCCGTTCACTATAAGCCAGCGAGGTGACTCGTCCATGAAGCTGTATAAAGAAGAAGGTCGCCGGGATAAGGTGGCTCGCCTATAGATTACTTTTTTTGACAATAATTCTTTTTTATAATATCAAATGGCGTACAGACGTCATCATTTTGAGAACTGTGGGCAAGAAGAAGGACCAAAACAAATGGCGTGAAATCTGTTTGAAAGGGTCGTGAAACCGTTATCATCGTCAAAACTCCCAACACTTCACTTCAGTCTTCATTTTGCTACGGATCACAGTGTTGCTCATGAAGTGACTTGGTCAAGTGATACGATTCACTCTCGCATCAACGATATATTGTTCGATATCAAGAAACAAGTTATTACAGCTGTAAAAGCTACCGGTCAGTTTAGGCTTCAGATGGATGGAATAGCCCACCCGGGCACAGGTCATCGACCTACAACGGGGCCTGGGGGGGGGGGGGGGGATACGAGTAAAAATAAATTAAATATAGAAGAGAAAAAAGACTATATTAACCTACACCACGAAGATGCCGGAAAACCAGCGTTTTGAAGTGAAACAGATTGTGGGAGTATGGAAGAAGGCAGAGCATTTCACAGTTTGGCTGTGTGAGGAAAGAAGGATGTACTATAACGGGTTATTCTAGTGTGACCGACACCCACAGAGAAACGGTGGGCACCGCGGGCAAGACGAGTGGTACTAGCCCACGGCCTTTCCGGCGGTACACTGGATGCCAAATCCACTGAACATTGCCCGTTAAAGTACCTGTTAAAGAGAGTGAAGCAACGTTGCGGCGAAGAGAAAGGGAAGAGAGATTATCAACAAAAGGAGGAAAGTTAATAAGACGAATTGCCTTGGATTCCACCCTATCTAACAGTTGGACAGAAGAAGAGCCACCCCAGATATGAGAGGCTGTGACATTTTTGATACCCGGTATGGTGGATCACTTCTTCAAAGAAGAGATGACATAGATTCAATGTTACAGAATCTGCTGTGATGGAACACAATTTATGCTTTGGCTTTGCTTTGCTGCTCGTGTAAAGTAAGTGAATCATATTATGTTAATTGCCTTCTTTGTCGTGAGAACCTTGCTTCAAAAAAGTTGTTGCATGAATTGGCTGTCATCATGAATGAGGCAGTTCAAGTGACGAACTTCGTCAAAGCAAGAGCGCCCAACTTGAGGCTGTTCAGGGACATGTGCTCAGATTTAATTCCGAACACATCCACTTGCTATATCATTCGGAGGTCAGGTGGTATTCACGGAGAAAGATCCTGGAACGAACTATGGCCTGAGAACTGAGCTTGAAATATTTCTCGGCGAGAAGAAACATGGTTTGGGTGGAAAGTTCTGAGCCGAAAAAAAAATGCTCCAAGTAGTCTACCTAGAAGATTTATTTGGTGAAATTAACTGACTCAATACTTTCATGCATGGTCTAGGTCACACTTTTATAGAAGTCAGTGACAAGCTGTCCTCATTTAAGGGCAAACTGAAATTGTAAAAAGGGAAAATGGAGTGAGGAAAGACTGACAGTCATCTTCTTAGTCGTTCTGGAACTAGGTGAACACGTTCGGGAGCAAGGTGAACACGTTCGGGAGCTAGGTGAACACGTTCGGGAGCTAGGTGAACACGTTCGGGAGCTAGGTGAACACGTTCGGGAGCTAGGTGAACACGTTCGGGAGCTAGCTTTCCACACATGAATGGGTTTCTAAGACGCGTGGGAAGTTAGCTCCTGAACGTGTTCACTTTGTTCCCGAACGACTAAGAAAACGTCTGAACGTCTCCCATCCTTAAGCCACCCCCTGAAACTCTTTGAGGAAAAATGTCTTGGAGCACTTGAACAATATCAGAGAAGAATTTTAGCACTATATTTCTGCTGAAGTTACCAAGAAATATTGCTGGGTTCGAAATCCTTTAGATGTTTATGTGAAAGATTTGCCAGGCGATAGGGCACCAGGACTGCAGGAACAACTGAAAGAAATACAGTATGATGAGTAACTGCGCCACAGCTTCAAGCAGAAGTCCCTCAGAATATACTTTCTGGATCACACTCTTCAATAAAAAGGCAGTCGTTGTTGCCCAAATTCTGAAAGCCCTTCTGCTATTCACGACAAAGACAGCTTTGAAAATGGCTGCAGTCTGAGCATGACTTACGCTGCAGCCTGTTTGCCACAACACTTCCCTTTGAAGGCTAAGACAAAACAAGGTCATCCCTCTCACTAGTTTGAGATGTATTATTTAAATTGTATGACATTATTTTATTGTATTATTAATTTGATTTATATTATATTGCAGTATCATATTCAATTACTCTGATGGTTGTATATACTAACACAATAAAGAAAAACATTATTTCTGTAATGATCTTGTTCACTTGATACTGTAGATCCCGCAGCATGACTTACCGATATAGTTTTGGGTACCGAAGAAAGGTTTAAGAACCAATGATCTATGGAGCCTAAGCTATCAAGTCAAGATAGGTAAAAAAACCCAACTCCGATTGACACCGTTAACTGACAACCGTGGGAAACGGTGCCAAATTATTGAGTTTATGGGCCTCAGGCTGAAGCTTTTGCGGCCCCCAATTATTTACAAAGAGCCAGAAGGCGTAATGAATGGAAAAAAATTATATTGATTATAATAAATGTAAAGTAGTTTAGAAATGAACGATCATTTCTATCATCAGCGGTTGATTTCGTAGACAACAACAGTCATTCTTGATTATTTATTGGCACATTAACCCATACAATACATTACTTAGTGTATTGCACACATTAAGCTTCCCGCATCATGTTAATTTGATCAATTATAAAGAATAAATAACCAAAAATCACTTGGGTACCAATCTTTAACCTTGCCCACGATATAACATAAAAGTGATAGTTAAGACATATCTATGGCTTCTTATCTTCAACTCTCCATAATAAGTTTTATTCAACAGTGAAATTAAATGATACAGTTCATTATCTGTTACTCTAGTCTTACTCTGCTAGATTATTCGTTAATAACTTAAACTGTATATAAATTTCTTCTCAGCCTCGCTTAGGTTATGTTATATGGCTGAAAGTATTGTTTTGTCAGTTGCCTAAACCACCTAAACCACCCATGTACAGTTGGCTCCACTCCTTCGTTTACCACTTAGCGTTGTCAATCCTCTCTCTCCATGAGGTCTAAACCGCGAACACTGAACTCTGAATTCGAAGCATTCGCCCAATGAGCTGGACGGAGAGGGGGAGGGTGTGGCGAGGTAGGTGTCTTTCTGTGTGTGTGGGGGGGGTTGTAGGAGGGGGGGTGGGGCACCGGGGGTGAGGAAGGAAAGTGTACAGTTTATCTGTTGGGAAGGTTACAATGCAGAATAACGCTTTGACAATGCCGACAGGGTTTCCTTAGCTTGTGTCCAATAGCTTCCTAATAGTGAGAACGCATCACATGGAAGCATCACTCGTCGGTGGCAAGGATTCAGGAGTGTTAGTCTTCATGAACAACAGCCACCGAGCCTTGACAGTAGTATATGTATCTTGAACCTTATAAAGTCCGCAAAAAAACTTTTCTTCATCCTTGAATGTTTCTTGGGTCCAGTCACCTTTTCCCAGGTTGTGAAGTAGCGCATCTCGTTGCTCAAAAATATATAGTGTATAAATGACTTGGAACACAGGACATTGCTTCATCCTTACTTATATTAAACCTGTTACAGAAACGTTGTTCTAGTATTGCTGATCTAAGTTTCATTGCAACATGAACCATTTCCAGAAACCCGTCAACTGGGGGTTGATAAACAGCCATGGAGAGGCTTTCATTATTCTGCGTGGCCAAATTTTCAACGTGCACATGTCCAAATTTTGGTTGATACCAGTAATATTTGTCTGTCTTCAATAGGTTGGTATAGTGTCTTACTATGAAATCGTTCACACAAATGCAGGGTTTCAATTGCTTCTCTTATTTTGACAACACAACATTCATATATCGTTTCTCACTAAAGTATTGATCTTTTTTTAATTTTTGTATTTATTTATGGTCCTTTATTATCATCATCATCATCATCATCATTATTATTATTATTATTATTATTATTATTATTATTATTATTATTATTATAATTTCGCCCAAGGCCCTGATGTGGGTCACTGACCTGTGTCCTGGTGGGCTAATCCCGTAAAAGTCCGCGTGCTTTATTGGGCTAATGAAATATATATGGATCCTCGTATTTCGAAGCCCGATTTGGTAAAACGTTACTGACCACCTACGTGATACGGGTAGTCCCCATTAGAGGTTCACGGTGCCATAAGCTCGTTGAACAGGCTTTGTGTGAAATATAACAGAGTCTAGGGCTGCTTTTAGTATCCTGGTGGTCCAGAGGTAGCGTTCCCCGGTCACAGTCATGGGCTTGTGGGCCGTGGGTTCGAATCCTGGCGGGTTGAGGTGTTGATTGTATGTAGAAGTCTGCGTGTTTTATTGGGCTAATGAAATATATATGGATCCTCGTGTTTCAAAGCAGGATTTGGTGAAAAGTTACTCTGACCACCTACGTGATACGGGTAGTTCCCATTAGAGGTTCACGGCGCCATAAGCTCGTTGAACAGGCTTTGTGTGAAATATAACAGTCTAGGACTGCTTTTAGTATCCTGGTGGTCCAGAGGTAGCATTCCCTGGTTACAGTCATGGGCTTATGGGCCGTGGGTTCGAATCCTGGCAGGTTGCGGTGTTGATTGTATATATACATATATATTATTATTATTATTATCATTATTATTATTATTATTTTTATTATTATCATTATTATTATTATTATTTTTATTATATTTTCACCCCCCTTGCCCTGATGTGGGTCGTTGACCTGTGCCCTGGTGGGCTAATCCAGTAAAAAAACAAAAAAAAAACAAGAGCAACATGAACATTTTATTGACGTTCTGTTTACGCTTCTCTTCAAATGATGACCTTCAACTGTAGAAAGATTGAAGTATACTAATATAAGCTATTTTAGCCAAGTCACAATAATGCCGCCAAACCTCTGAAAGATCAAACACATAAGCTCTGTCTGCTGCAGAATTTAGTTCCAGAATGAGCCATTGCATTGCAACATCTGCAGTTTTGGTGTTCTCTTTGGTTCTAGTAAGGTCCTGCATGATTTTTTATAAAACAATTGTGGTGGTATTTCCCCTCTGCAGCAATCAAATCAGAAATAACTTCGAGGTGTATACTTAGTCTAGAGCCATACTGAGATCCATGAAGGATCTATTGACTCATTTTAAAAGTCGATATAGATGACAGTTTTTTATAATAATTTTTCTGGAAAAAGCTGCATACCACTCAGTTGAGTGGTATTAGTGAGTTTTTTCGTCTACAGGGTGGTCTGTGGGACACCTTGGTTTCCTCGGAGATGATATTTCTGCCACAGACTTCACTCGTTGCAGCCTCATCTCCTTTCTTTATCCTAGATAAGTTTGATTTACTCGTTATATTTCCATAGCAAGATTTGTATCATTTTACTGATCCTAGTTCTGATTCACTCAAAGCTAAAACTATATCTATGACTGACTTGTTCTTTGCATCTCGACGTTGCTGTCTTAACTGTGTGGACTGTTGTAACTTCTTGAATCCTTGTTCACTTGTACCCAGTCATGATGTCATAGGTTGCGTTAGGCTTACCCACACAACCAACTACAAAGTTTGTTTTACGAGAGATAAGGCACCCGGCGAGCCATGACTAAGACATATTTTTTCCATTAGTGGTATGTTAGCCAGTCCATAGGGGGAGGCCATTGAGACAGTGTTGTACTGTTCATCGCCTCATGCCCCAAAACTACATTTTGAGTAGTATCCCCTAGGGCCTAGGTCATGGGTTAGTTAAGACGTCATCCCCACCCTCTCCTTCCTGAAGGGAACGGGACACCACACAGAGTCCTCCACCACCACCCCGTCCTGTGGACCGTCAGTAACACGAGACTAAGTGTGCTAACCTAGGTTGTTATCCCCGTGGAAATATCACTTGTGGATGCTTGGTTGCGACAAGAGCAATCCAGGCTGGCCAATCAAACCTACAGTAAATGGTTAATCAAGTCAAGCTTACAGAGTTCTCCTGCGCGACACCCGTCTACAGTGACTGTGATCGACACTAGATTAAGTGTGTTAACCTAGGTTGTTATCCCCTTGGAAAAATCACGTGTGGAAGCCTGGTTGCGACAAAAGCAATCCAGGCTGGTCTATTGCACCTAAGTGGTTAATCAAGTCACGCTTACCAGTTCTCATTGCCGTGACAACCGTCTACAGTGACTGTCAGTGACGCTAGACTATGTGTGGTAACCCAAGGTTACCTTTGTGTTGCTATTCCCCGTGGAAAGAAGTTCTTGTGCTGAAGCCTGGTTGCAACAAGAGCAATCCAGGCTGGCAGTAAATGTATCACTTGAAGAATTAAGGCTCTGTTAAGACATACCCATAGAAGAGTAATCACATGTGTCCCCAAGTTGAAAATTCCCTCTTTTAGAAGATTAATTTTATTACAGCGTGAATGTGAGTGACTCATATATCCATGCAAATTGTAAATCATTGCATGGAAACTTGCCGAATAAATGCAAGTGCAATTATCTGCCCGTATCTGTGATCCTATCTTATTATTATTAAAGGTAATGACTGATTGGTTATGACAAAGTATAACCAATAACGTAGATGGATGATGGAAATTAATGGAACTCATTAAATCATCATTTATTAAGTATAAATCATAGAATGTCGGGCAGTGGAGTGAATTTCTACGTAGATACATCATAATCTCCTGTAAGTAACCAGTGTGAAGGTATCGAACTCTACGGTAAGAAATACAAGAAACACAATATATTATAATCTTTATATAATATACTCCGCAGTTAGACCATTATAATAAAAAACCATGACAGCTGACCACTGGCTTTATGTCGTATTTCATTTACGGTGTTTACAGTGTGAAATATGAACTCCTTGACGCCCAAAACCAAGGAAACGACACCAAAACTATTGTTCTAGCTTGTTTACACGTTGAAATATAGTAAATCTTATACTGCAGTGGTGATTACGGCGGTCATCTTGCTTTCCGCGATTTAAAGAGTTAAGACTGGTCTGACAATCCGACAGACACCAAATTTGGATTCAGCACACTCCGATTAGGGGTGAGAGGTGGTCTGTCTACCTTTCCTCAAAAGTGGCTCCAGAAGTATACAGTCTTATCACCGATGATCTTCTTGGCCACTATCACTATGGCTGTTTCGATATCGTCCTCGTCATTTGATAATAACTTCATGTGTTTCGAGCCTGTTTCTTGACGAGTAAAGTCTGATTCAAATCTATCACATAACTTTTGAATCAACAATCTACGTGAAGAGAATTGACCTCCATATGAAACATACATTTCCTCAATCTCAACAGCATTCCAGATACGTGACTGCTCACTCAGAATACAGTTCACCATCACTTGATAGAATTCACGTTCTTCTGATGCAGTGACACCTGAAGAGGACCTGATATTACGTCTGAAAGGTGAAATGCAGTCCTTATGGTACTGGGTATCGGCTGCATGGAGGTCACTGACAGCTGTTTTGACGCTCAGCTTGACTTTAGCTCCCCAGTCACGGTCCGACTAATTACCCAAATGTACCCAAATGTAGCCGCAATGAAGTCAAATAATGGTCGTACAAGCGTAAATCGGGCTGTGAATCACTTCTCGATTATTATTTGGTGTCATAAAGTCACAAAAAAAATTGATAAACTTAATTTAATCTGAGTTGTGTTGTGTTAGGTTAAGTTAGATTAGATTAGGTACATGCACTTGATCTATTAACTCAGATTAAATTAAGTTTACCAATTGTTTGTGACTTCGTGACACCAAATACTAGTCGAGGTTAGGTTAGGTTAGGTTAGGTTCGGTACATGGACTCGATCTATTAACTCAAATTAACTTACGTTTTCCATTTTTTTTTACTTTGTGACACCAAATACTAGTCGAGAATAGATTGGTAACCCGATTTATTCATGTAGGACCATTATTTGACTTCATTGCGGCTACATTTGGGTACATTTGGGTAATTAGTCGGACCCGCCCAGTCATCATTGCGCTCCTCACATGTTTCCGCAATAACTCCCTTTACTGTTTTTCTAGAGCTCCGACGATCCGCAGTGAGACATTTGATAACACGACGCCATCGACTTAACAGCAACCAAATCAAATTAACTGAAGCCAAAGAACAAGAACCTGAATTCAGGAAATATTAGAGCAAAATATTTCAAATAAGCCAGGAAGACAACCTGAACTTCTGTATGAACACCGAGCGACAAGTAACCAATCACATGACACACACAACCCACATCTGGCAACCAAGTCCCAACATAGACATTAACACTCCTGACGATTTTTCCGCACTGATCAAAACAATCACCGCAGAGGAAATACACAAAACAATAAACAGTTTCAAGAACAAGGCCCCGGGCATCAGTAAAATAAACAAACCCATACTCCAGCATCTACCACTCAACATGATACTCCAACTGAGAAACATTTTTAATGCATCACTTGCCTCTGGCTACTTCCCAAGGAAATTTAAAACAGCAAAGATCAGACTTTTACCAAAACAAGGTAAATCCCCCAAATTACAGACCAATTTCTCTTCTAGAAACACCTGGAAAAGTCTTAGATAAAATCATTAACCACCGACTGAGAATACACCTCGAACTTGAAGACAAATACAACCCCAGGCAGCACGGATTTAGAAAACAGAGGAACCCACACAGCCTTAGCCCTAATTTACGAAAACATAGCAAACGCAATGCACAACAGAGATCAATGTAACGTAGTATTAAGGGACGTAGCAAAAGCATTCGACAAGCTTTGGCACCTAGGGCTCAAATACGAAATTACCACCCAAGAACTTCCCAACAACTTTACTTCTTTTCTTTGTAACTTCCTTGACAACGGAGAGACCAAAATTATCATTAGTAACCACATAGGCCCAAGCATCAAGTTATACAGAGGAGTACCCCAGGGAAGTAACCTGTCGCCAACACTCTACACAATATACACAGCGGACATGCCACCTCCTACACACGGAGAATACATAGCTTATGTTGATGACGTCACCCAAATCATCCGTCATCCAGGCAAGGGCAAACAGATGATGGCACGGAAAACAGCCCACGCCATCGAGCAAATCAACGAATATGAAAAAAAAGTGGAAAATACAAACCAATACACAGAAACTGAAGATCATACACATTGCCAAAATAAACCCAGCACCAATCACAGTCAACAACGTACCTATACAATACTCCAACTAAGGCAAAATTCTGGGACTCACAATAACAAGAACAGGCATAGCAAAACACATAACACAACGCAAAATGCTTGCCCAATCACAACTCACAAAACTACGAAGATTTAGCAAAATGGACAACAAAATTCAACTACACCTACTCAAAGCACTTGTCCGCCCCCACCTGGAGTATCCACCAATACCACTCAGCACGATCAGCAAAACCAGCCAACTTAAACTTCAAGCAGTACAAAACAAAGCTATCCGTAGAGCATCAAAGCAACTCCCGCCATACACCACCAAAATACAAGAACTTCACGAATTATACAATATCGAACCACTGATGACACGTACACACAGCCAAGCTCAGAGAATCTGGAGCAAACTTGAAAGAGTTGGAGGACCCAATATTCTTCCAGTTAAAAGAAGAAGTAACTACTAAAACACACAGCTGGTGGCCCAAGAGCCTCCATGCTAACATTGAAGAACAAGACCCACTTTACACATATAAGTGAACAAATAACACCACCATCTAACAAACGTAAATCAAGACCCATTACAATAATGAATGCCTAGCTAGCTTAGCTCCCCCACCCCCCACCTGCCTCCCTTGAGCGGGTGGGCGTCTGCTGTGTGTGGCCACCACCCCAACCAGTCAACTGGTCTCAGCTAGGTGGACAGCCCACCTGCTATCACCCCCTACTACTTTACTTCCCGTTTCTATGCTTTCATTCTCTCTCTCCTCTCCTCTCCTCTCCTCGGGCAAAGTCATTTGCCACTTTACTTCATTATCATCATCATCATGGGTGCAAAGATCCAACTCCAAGCATTTCTCTCCGCAGAAGATACAATGTGCTTTATAGCGACAACTTCTTTTTACTGTTGGTTCAACAATGGTGTCACCTTATTTTGAAAGGTAGCGTTTGATGTGGTGCTTAGAGGTGTATAAGAACATAAGACTGGAAGAAACTCCCGTTTATACCCAACCCCTATCACTCATATATCCGTTCAACTTATATTTGAAGCTACCCAGCGTGTTCGAGTTAATGGTGATGTTTGGTAACTTGTTCCACTCATCCATTACTCTATTTCCAAACCAACGTTTAGCTATCTCACTCCTAAATCTAAGTTTGTCTAATTTAAAAACATTGCTACCTCTCTTGAGGGAGTGCAAATTCAGATGATTTAATCTGTCTCGGTACTCAAGGTTCCTATTGCCCGGGATTAGTCTTGTCATCCTCCTCTGTATGGTTTCTAAGGATTCGATATCCATTGTGTAGTACGGTGACCAGAACTAAAACTGTGCATTCCAAGTGAAGTCTCACAAACGCAAGATATCGTTTTGGAATAAGAACATAAGAAAATAAGGACTCTGCAATAGGCCGGTTGGCCTGTGCATTAGGGTGTGTCATAGGAGGGAAGATCAGCTAAAACTAATGGCCCATCACTTTTTTGGTAGATTTTAGTGTATATAAACAGAAAATAATTTCAGTTTCAATATTTTGCAACGTTTGGCTAGGTAAATTTTAGCGTGAAATTTATCGAAAATCTAACGTACAGCTGCATTAGTGCATTACAATTAAATAGTGAACATTGCTTTCTGACTTCATTCTTTAACAACCCAACTAACAATATTTTTTTCTGTTTCAGATTCTGATGCATTTATAAATTGATAATATTTGCGATGGCTGCTTGTGTCAGGACGAGGAACCAAAAATCCAGCCATCTCAGTCACTATCTTGGGTCTGGGAGAGAGCTCCTGAAGTCGGAGTTGCCTACATTGAGAGATGCTTTGAGATACGGTGTTTTAATCAGGCAAATCAGTGAAAAGAACCAAAGAACTTACACAAACAAAGACATTGCCAGTGATATGACCAAAGCTGTCTTGGCACAGTACACTCTGGCTAACGCTCAGTTCAAGCCTCCAGTCATAACAAGTCAGAGGAAGATTAGTGAGAGACTGCTAGCCAGTTGGGAAAAGGCAAGAGATATCTCTCTTGGGAGAGGAAAACTTGCAGTTAAGGACAGTTTTGCCAAGCAACTGGACCAGTTATTTGACATAATTACTTGCAAGTGCCCAATTGTTCTCTGTCCTGAGTTTGGATGCGATCGTGACTGTAAATCCGAGGCCCACATCTCCTGTATTTGCAAGCGTGAACTGAAGATTCCTGTGATCGAACTGGCATTTGTCAAAGCACAGAGAGAGAAGACTGGCAGTATAGGGGCTCTCATGATTCTAGCCAAGATATTTCGGAGTCCAAGAGACAGGAGGCTGCCACAGAGAGACAGAAGAGGAGAAGAGTTGCCGAGGAAAAGAGACTTGAGAAGGCCCAGGGTGAGGTAAAAAAGGCCGATGATTGGAGTCAAGCTGATTCAGAGTTTAATGACTTCCCCATGGCTGATCCGAGTGCTGACCAGGAGAATGGTGACTTTGTCCCTAACCCAGAAAATAATGATCCCAAACCTTCCAGGCATAAGATTCGAAATAGGAAAGATATCCCGAGCATAGCTCTGGCCAGCATGCGACACCACACTGGTCTCAGAGAAACTGCAGAGATAGCAACAGCTGCCTGGATTGACGGTGGTTTGATAACACCTGATGATGTTCACCTGGTGATAGATCATAACAAAGTAAGGAGAGCTCAGGAGAAACTTGTCAGTAACCTAGAAGAGGAGTTTGATAAGGGGATAAGAGAAAATGGAATCAATTGTTTGTCCTTTGATGGGAGAAGGGATGACACTAAAGTGTTCATGAAAGTTGGAGATTCTGACAAGTTGTTCCCTGCCATGGTGAAGGAGGAACACTACTCCTGCTGCAGTGAACCAGGAGGGAAGTATTTGTGGCATTTCACTCCAGAGAAAGATGACATCAGGAAACCAGCTGAGATAGTGGCAGATAACATTGTGAACTGGCTCAGAGAAAGGAACGTAGACCAGACCCTGCAGGCCATTGGAGGGGACAGCACCAACACGAACACAGGGTGGCAAGGGGGGGTCATACAGTGGATAGAGCGGAAGATTGGGAGGAAGCTGGTCTGGATTGTTTGTGACCTCCACACCAACGAGTTGCCACTCAGACATCTGATCCAGGAGCTGGATGGCAAGACTCTTTCAAACAACAGATGGTCTGGTCCTCTTGGCAAGATGCTGGACTCTGCCACTGAGTTAGAAATAAATCCGAGCTTTGAATAAATCACAGTTGGCCCTCCACTCGTTGACCTTGCACATACTGTCATTGACGACCTGAGTACTGACTAGTACTATGGTTACATGATTTGCAGTGCCATCAAAACTGGGGTCATGCCTGATAGACTTGCTTACCTGCAGATAGGTCCAGTCTCACATTCTAGGTGGCTCACAACGGCTCTCAGGTTCTGCAGAATTTGGGTCGCTCATCATAAATTGAAAGGGAACCAGCTTCACAACCTGAGACTTATTGTCCAATTCATCGTGAGTGTCTACTTGCCAAATTGGTTCAACACCAAGGTCAAGTCATCGTTCTCCGAAGGTCCGAGGCATGTTCTCTTCCAGCTTGAGCTCCTGAGGAGTCAGCCAAGGAAGGTTGTTCAGATTGTGGAGCAGACTGTGAGGAGATCTTCCTGGTATGCTCATCCCGAGGCAGTTCTGCAGACAATGCTCTGCAGTAAGGATGAGGAGGAGAGAAGAGTGGCAGTCAAAAAGATCTTGGATATGAGACTTATGAGAGGATCTGGGCATGACGAATCAGTTGGTGACGATTCCTTCAGGGTCAGGAAGACTCCTGAAGTCAATCTAGGTGCCAAGACCCTCACTGATCTCATAGATCTGGATAACATCCAGGCTGGCAGTGAGCCCCCTCTTACCTGCAGCCTCACCAATGTTCAAGTCAGAGCTTTCCTGGACAACCCCATGCATGTCCCTGCCTGGCCCTCGCACACCCAGAGTATAGAGCGTTGTGTACAGCAAGTGAGCGAGGCCAGCAGTCACGTGTACAGCCAGGAGAAGAGGGAAGGCTACATCCGAGCTCAGGTGGTCAGCAGGGAGGTGATGAGTAGAAACAGAAGCAAGAAAGACATGTTCTCTATGGTGTGTAGCAACACCAGGTCGTAGTAGTAAAACCGGTTTTTGTATTTGATGATTTTGTTTTCTAAAGGAATATTAAATTTAATAAATGTGTCAAGATCATTCGTTTCACTATTCTGGATCATTTTCATCCTAATAAATTAACCTGATGCATTTACTTTACTTTAAATAAGCTATTTAGTGGTGTTGGTAAAAGGGTGGGAATACTGAATTTTCATAAGATTTCAAGTTAAAATTTACCTAGCAAAAAATGAAAACTTTTCAAATCTGAAGATATCACATGATTCTGCTCATAGAACTACATCATTAATACCATGGGCCGATCTTTCAAACTCAAAAAAAAAAATTCGCCTCCGTATGACACACCCTACTGTGCATGGCAGCTCCTGTCGAGAGTTACTACCACTCTCTATCATCCATGAGTCTATCTAGCCTCCTTATAAAACTTTCCAGCGTTCTAGCGCTTACTACAAATTGCTAAGCTTGTTTCACTCGTCTACCACCCTATTTGTGAACCAGTTCCTTCCCATCTCCCTCCTAAGCCTACACTTATCCAACAAAAATCAGTTGCTTCGAGTCCTATCCTGCTCGGATATTATAAGAACTTTATCTATATATCCTCTATTGACTCCTTTCACCCACTTAATTACTTCTATCATATTTCCCCGCACTTTTCGTCTTTCTAGGGAATGCAAATTTAGTTTCTCTAATCTATCTTGATATGGAAGGTTTCTAGGTCCTGGAATCATTTTCGTCATTCTTCGCTGCACCGACTCCAGTGAATTGATATCCATATTATAGTAAGGGCACCAGAACTGAACAGCGTAATCGAGGTGGGGCCTGACTAGCACAAGATATAGTTGCAATATGACCTCCGCACTCATTACTTACACTTCTTGTCTTATTGCGAACATTAACGCACTGTTTTCTAGGCCGTAGGTCCGGGCTTACAAGTACCCCCCCAAGTCTCTTTCACAAGTCGACTTTTCTAGGTTGATGTTGTTAAGGCTGTATACATGACAGTATTTGTTCTCCCAATATTAAGTACGTTGCACTTGCTCGTGTTGAATATCATTTGCCATTTTCTGACCACTTCTGTAGTTTATTTAAATCCTCCTGTAGTGCGTTTACATCCTGCCCTGAATTAATTTGCCGCCCTATTTTGGTGTTATCCGCAAACTTGCTTATGTCACTGCTGATCCCAGTATCTAGATCGTTTATGTAGATTATGAACAAGAGGTGCCCAGTACTGACCCTGGGGAACCCCACTGGTTACACAGCCCCACTCAGATTTAACACCATCTACGCTGACTCTCTGTGTTCTATCGGTGAGCCATGATTTTATCTAATTTATAACTTCCCTCGATACCATGAGACTTTCCCCTCGATACCTCGATGACCTTGCTAGTCTTGTGACTAGCATTCCTTTGTATGAACCCCAAGTACTTTGTTAGCCTTGTTTCGAGCAAAAGCACATAGTTGACTTTCTTTAAGATTCCTCCTTATCATTAATCCTTAATCTTTCTCACAGTCGGATTTCTCTATATCAACGATGTTCATTTGATATCTGGTTTCTCTGTTTATGTCTCCTAGACCCACACAAAGTACTTTACATTTGTCCACATTAAATTTCATATACCATTTTTCAGACCATGCGAA
This sequence comes from Homarus gammarus, assembly GCA_958450375.1. Classification (NCBI taxonomy): domain Eukaryota; kingdom Metazoa; phylum Arthropoda; class Malacostraca; order Decapoda; family Nephropidae; genus Homarus; species Homarus gammarus. Next base: position 383,635 of record CAUDMG010001303.1, read on the forward strand.
AAATTTGTTTAGATCTTCCTGTAGTTTTGCTGAGTCCTCGTCAGATTTGATTTCACGCCCTATTTTAGCGTCGTCAGTAAATTTACTTATGTTGCTGTTTATGCCTATATCTAGGTCATTTATGTATACGTTAAATAGTAATGGTCCAAGTACTGAGCCTTGGGGTACTTCAGGACAAAATCGGACAGGTTTGCAACAGTCAATCAGCTGTATCTTTTGAGGAGGGGACGGGGCATCTTTTTTCAGCTGGGGAAAAAAACGCGCTATGGTGACAATACACCAGTCAGATTTGGTGCCATTAATGCTGACTCTGTTTTCTGTCCAGTAACCACTCCCTAATCCATTTTAGAATGACTCTTCCAATTCCATGAACCTTCACTTTACGTATTCGTCTTTCGTGAGGGACCCTGTTGAAGGCTTTGCTAAAGTCGAGGTAAGCTATATCTTATTCGTGTCCGTCATCCACTGATTCGAAAAGAGTTGAAAAGCATGATAATACATTTGTCAGTCATGAATGCCTATTTGTGAAGCCATGCCGGGAATCATTGATTAATTTGTATTCCTCGAGGTGAGATAGAATTGAGTTTGAGATTATTTCTTCCAGCAATTTGCCTACAATTGATGTTAAGCTATTTGGAAGGTAGTTAGAGGAGCGTGATCTATCTCCCTTCTTGAAAATTGGTATCACGTTCGCTATCCTCCAGGCTTCTGATATGTCACAGGTTTTTAATGACATGTTAAACAAATTTGCTAAGGGCATACTAAGCTCTTCCTTACAGTTTTTGTAACATCTGTATCTTGTAGCCGAGTCATGTGACAATTGTTCGTGTAAAGTATCACCTCTTTGTGTACTAACAGTCCTTAAACATTCTACACCTACATCACAAAATCCACCACCATTATCACTACAGTTTATGTAATCTTTCAAATGATAATTCTATTTAGCCATGCTGATTCTCTTTTAAAAATGACTTGGAATTAGAAGAAACATGCAGTTTTTTGACCCATCACCATGCAAGTTTCAAAAGGAGGCTCGATAGATTCATGGATGATAGAGAGTGGTAGTAACTCTCGACAGGAGCTGCCATGCACAGGCCAACCGGCCTATTGCAGACTCCTTATTTTCTTATGTTCTTATATTGATCAAATGGATTGCTAAACCAAATTTACAATTCCCATCCAGTACCTAAAAGCAGAAATAATTATCAATGGTGGTTTTAATGAATTCCTTCCAAGGCTTTGTTTGTTTGATAGATAAAAATGATTTATCAATGAAAGGATATTTTCGAAATACATATTGTTACATTTTCGTGAACATTTTCTTGAAGCTGATATCATATTAACCTTCCATGTGTTTCAAAAAAATCCAAGACTTCGAATACATGGATTTTGCCACCAAAATGAAGTCTCTATCTCGATTAGAAACTGAGATTTGGCTGTGTGCCAGCTTGGCGCACTGTTGATATATAATTAGTAGGACTTAATCCACCAGAAACAACAATAAAACGTTGTATATGTCTCAAAATTAGGTTCCGTGCTCTGCCACCGGACAACTGGGTATAAGCTGGCCTTGGCCAGATATCAACCCGGGGGTTAATCTGGCTTTGGCTGTTTAGCACTCCCTCGGGCCAGAATACCACATCTTTGGTGTCACCTGCTGAAACTGTATATCAAAGTGCACAAAATAATATGACTTTTTAAACTCTTACTTCCTTATAATTCTTCTTCTTATTATCATTATGATTACTTCTCATAAATCCTTATTATTATCTTATTACATTGTAATTTCCTCAACTTTAGCCACCCAAGGGGAACACCTGAACTTTAGCCACCCAGGGGGAACACCTGAACTTTAAACACCCCGGGGAGCAATTGAATTTTACCTACCCCTTCGATCAAGTGAACTTTAGGCACCCTGGCGATTTAACTGAACTTTTGGCACCTCGGGTGGATCAATTGAACTTTAGGCACTCCGATGGATGAAGTGAACCTTAGGCACCTGGGGGTGATCAACTGAACTTTAAGTTGCGTTGGGATAGGTTGGGTTGGGTTGGGTTGGGGTAAGTTAAGTTAGTTTAGGGTATACTGGGATAGGTTGGGCCACTCTAAGGCGTCTCATCGAGGGAATAATAAAAATCAGTAATAATAATGATATGTAATAATAATTATAAGGAAATAATAAATTGGGAAGTAATATTAGTAAGTACAATTTAAATAAATTTTCAGCAGTGACACTGAAGAGGGTGTACTGTATTCTGGCCTGGGGGAGGGTAAAACAGCCCAAGCCAGCTTATACCCGGGGTGTAAAGTGGCCAAGGAGTTAAGCTGGCCTATTACACATGTTCATACCTGGCAATCTTGGCCAATATATGCAATTATAAGCACAGTTATGTGCATTTAGAGTTAGAATATTTACATCTGTTTTGTCACATACGTAAAATATCTTAATGGATTACCTAATCAACCGTGTCTTAGCTAACTCTTACCTTAACCTAAACTTATTCTATTACTAACCTGAAAATACATGAAAGTAATACTAGATTAAGGTTAAGCTAGGTAATGTTTGGTTAGATTATTTCGTATTTGCAAACAAAATGGATGTAAATATTGTATTCAGTAGCCCCCAAAACCATGGATATGAACTTTTCATGTACCCTAAACCGTTGCTCACAGCCTCATAGTAAGATGTGCTTTTGCTGTGGCTCGACTATAAAAAAATAACACAACCTAAACCGTCACGATTTAGAAGGATTATACAGTAGATCTCTCTGTCTATAATCCTTCGTCAATTGTCGTCCGATTTTCATGCTGGAGTGTGCAATATGAAATATGATTCCTGAAGCTATTTATCACAGTAGCAAGCTGATAACTTTATAATACTGCTAAAATTCGTGAGCTAGCCCGACCTGAGTATAATCTTAATGTTGGAGCTTCATGCACTGAAATGGGGCGCTGTGCCTTCCTGCCCACAGTTTCTGAAGGTAAACAAACTGTCACGTGAAGCGTTCTAATACTGATGTTGCACATAATTTTTTCGCAGTAATTTGAAAACGAGATGATCAATCTTTAGTACAGTACTTAACTACTACAGTTATAATCAATGTGTTTACCATCATTCACAGTCATTTTAGAAAAACTTTAACATATTTTATTATCAGATTTTGACATTCACCAAACCATGATTACCCAGACAACTCATATGTTACTCACTATAGGGGAAAGAAGTTGAGAACTGAGGGGAGAGACGCGGCAGCCTGCAACCACCGCCAGTCACGAATTAGGTAAGCCATGGCACCCCACGCCATCGTGCCCAGTGCCCACGGTAAGCCTGTTAGGATGCCCACTGTGCCCCGATGCTTTGGCTCGCACACTTCCAACGCTGACAAAATAACACATTGTGCAAATTACTGGATATATTTGAGGCAAGATACTATATAACTTTTCAAGAAATCATTTGAACTAATGAAAGTGTGGAAGACACACTCACACACAAGTTGGTAACGGGTAAAAACAAAATAGGGGAACAAGTTTTTCCTTGTTTGAGGACTGGCCAATGGATTTGTAGTTAGTTAATGTGACAGACAATTATGCCCACGTGAAAAAAAAGTGTTTTAGTTACATTACAACTGATACATCTCACCATGGATAAAAAGAGAATAGCTTAACGAAAAATTACTACAGCTTTGGTTGGGATGAAGACCCACTGCTGAATTCTCGTTCAAATAGGCCAAGATCTTCTTAAGCTCACCTGCAGGGAGTGTTATGATAAATTATTGCATATATAATAAATAAGCACTTAGATTGGCTAAAGCAGAGAGAAATATAGAGGATTTAAATAATACGAAAAATAAGATACTTTGACTAGGTTCAGTAATTTGGGATGAAGAAAAAACAGCGGAAATAATGATCGGTGAAATTGAAGGTAGGAGGGACAGGGGGGGGGGGGGGGGACTGGGATCAACGAATGCAATTAAAAGTTTGATCCACGGAGACATAAAATCTGGGAGGGTTGATAATGACAAAATGAAACCGTTGGATCAGAGATCCCTGGTTGCCCACCCTCAGACACGAGGAAGACTTTGTTACGAAGTAACAACTGATGCCTAGAGGAAGGAACTGTGGGTCTTGTCGAAAAGCAAAATATGTCATTAATATTAGTATAGAACACTGCCACCTTCTACACAATATTTATTTTCCCACTGATGACAAACTATTATGACGTAGCCTCGATAGCAGCAGATCGCCTCTCCTGACCAAGAACATTAAGAAGGTAAAAAGTTGCTTAAATCCACGAAAGAAACAGAATACAATAATGGTAAAAAGGTTGACAGAAGATGAGGAGGTTGTCAGTACTAGCCACGCATAAGAAAAATCGGGAAGGCTGCAATCACTAACCAAGGATGAAGAAGGTGAGGAGGTTGAAGGATCCCGTGATGAAGCGGACGATGAGGATGGCTATGAAGTTGGTGAGGAAACAGAGGCTCAGCGAGGTCAGTGCTGTCACCACCTGTGTCACCACCAACACGATTTTCCGCCCAAACCTTAGGAAGGAGCGATATAGGATATGGTTTAAGAAAATTAATATTTAAGTCTCACAAGATGTCTATTGATCACGCCACGCCAACGTAAAAGTTGATCTAGGGTGAGAAGTGAGTTACTTTTACTTAAAGATTTTAAATTTCAAATACTTTAACTATTATATCAGTAAATTTATGGGTAGAATATCCTACCTTTAAGAACATTAGAACTAATAATGGATGAAATTGCAGCAGGCCTATTGGCCTTTAAACAATTTTCCTTTACAATTACAATTACTCCACAAAAGTCCAATTACGTTATAATTACAATTACTCTTCCTAATTTTCAATTACAATTACTGTATTTTTTTGTCTTAAATGGTTGTAACTGCTTACTGCTTGAAACAGTTATTTATGAAGAAATTCCCGCACCTACAGTGATTTATTTGCATATATATATATATATATATATATATATATATATATATATATATATATATATATATATATATATATATATATATATATATATATATATATATATATATATATATATATGTATATCCATTATGTTTTGAATTCGGATTCTTGTACTTTCGGTTCTGTTAATTTGATTTGATTGCTATTTAAGATGTAGTTTGATTTATTTCTGGAGGTTCCCATTAGCTGTTTATTTTTGTGGTAATTAGCTTCTGTGTTTGCTATTAGTTTTTGCCAGTTATTCACGTACTCTTCTTTGTACATGTTTCTTAGTTGTTCGTGTATGGTGTAATATTGTATTCTGTATTCTGGCGTCCATCCTTGTTCTATGATTAATTTTAATAAATTACTGAATTGTGTCTGTAGAATTCCTGATTGATGTGAGTATTGAGGGTGTGGTAATGTACGGTGAGTGGTCATGGGTATGTGGTGTTCCATTGCTTGGCTCACGTTCTCGTACCATTTGTCTAGTGTGTTGTCTATTTGGGAAGTGTGTTTGTTGTGTAGTTGATTGTTTAACTCCTTTTTGAATTCCTCCCAGTTGGACCGGCTGTAGCTGTATCTCATCCTGGCAGGGATCTGTATTGGAGACGTGGAAAGTGTGGCTGCGATAGGGAGATGGTCACTGGTGGTTATTGGGCCGGGTTCCAGTAGTAAGTTTGGATGTGCGATTTGACCTGCTCTGATGTACTGTATGTGGGGGGGAATTCTGGACCAAGGTTGAAGTGGGTCAATAGTGTGTTTGAGATCTGCTCTGCGGCGTTGTTGTCTGGATGCCCTATTACGAGGTGCCTTGCATTTAGGTCATCCAGAAAGTAAGCTGGTGTAGTTCTTCTCACGAGTCTGCATATCTGCTAGTGGAAAAATGGGTCTACTTTTGGGGGGGGGGGGGGGAGGGATAGCAGGTGCCGATTATGATTTGGTCCCGTTGAGTTGCTTATTTCGATGGCCAGAAAGTTTTCTTGGAATTAATCGTGACCGGTACCGCTTGTTTTATAGATATTGATGATGAAAGTATCATTGAGATCTTGGGGGATTTCCTTCTGTTCACATGTATTTTCCAGGGGGGAGTGGAGACAGCTGGTCAGCAGAGGTCTCCGGCTGGTATTCTCTGAGGACCTGTGCCTTTGTTATTTTTCATCTGCTTGATGGCAGAATAGGTACCTCATCACAGGACTGAGGATAGTCGAAGGGGGGTCAGCTTTGGGCTGGGTAGTCAGAACATCCAAATCGGTTTCGTCGACCAGGGAGTGTTACTGCTTTTTTCAGCCCTGAAAGATGCCCTTTTCATCTTTAATTAGGGAGTTACCGCTGGATGAGTGGAGTAGTTGGGATGTTGATTGCTTTAGTAGAATTGAAAAATTCACGCACCTGGGGATGATTCGCATTTTTTTTTTTGTATTTCACGTATTTTTATTTATTAGTTTTTATAGTTTACAATTCGTTCTTCATTTCCCGGAGTTTGCGCTGGGCGGAAAGTATCAGCTTTGGTTTGAGACTGAGGATTGTTTTTCCAGTCAATGAAAGCAGCACGTTTACAAGAAAGGAGTACAGTACTTTGATTTCCTGACTATTTGCATCAAATACTGGTTTATTCTTCAGATTTGGCCGTGGGTCTCGGTTCAAGCTTTTGTGATGACAGCTTGTCGGTGCTCCATTCGGTGATTGGATTTAGAATGTTTATTGTTGGCCTGTTTATCAGGACCTAGTCGAAATGCTATCTGAAAGCATGTTCTACTGTTTGTACCTCCAGTCACTTGGTGTTGAAAATGCTTCTGGAGGCTTGTTGCTTTCACCGTTTTAGGACGACATGAAGCGCTAGTTTGGATTTAACAATCCTCTGTCTGTGTCACAGTGGTCTTAGTCACGCATGGCTATGGTAATGAGGACATCTCGACGATGTCTTTTTCTGACAATAATAGTCAATGAGATGCCAATGTTTGGATAGTGGTTGTTGCCAAGAGCACTTGGTAACAATCACACACACACACACACACACACACACACACACACACACACACTACTACTACTACTACTACTACTACTACTACTACTACTACTACTACTACTACTACTACTGTTACTGTTACTATTCCTACTATTTTTTTTCCTACCGTGGCCTCCAGCCTCCCCCAATAGCCACACCTTCGCTGCCAAATTATTACCTTAACATTAAATATCCTAATACATAAGTAGCTATCCTAACTGTGTTGAGTTAGTTGAGCCGAAGATCTATGTGGCAGTCAGTGACTGTTGCCTCATAGTCAATATCTGTAACTGTTGTCGGCTTTGGGGCCGAAGTTCTCGTTCCCCTGAGGCAGAGCAAAGCCGAAGGAAGGAGAGAGAAGGACAGTCGACATCTCATCCAGGCTGTAACATAACTTCTGGGCTGCTGCTTCTGTTCGGATATCACCTCCGCGAGTCTGGCGTAGAAGCAACCTGCACTTGGTCCCATCCCACCAGAGGTTGTGTACACTAGAGGAGTGAAGCTGCCTTGATCAACGTTCTGAATTCTCTCCCCGTATTCCCTTAACTTGTCGTTCTCGCTCCTCCTGTGTGCAGCATCGAGAGCTAACTTACGGTGACATGCAGCCATGGGATAAAAAATCCTGAAGGCGAGGAAGGCTCGGTGTCCCGCGTCCTGAATCCTCGAGCACTGACGTCCACACGGGCTTCATTGGATGTGTTTGAAGTCCAATGTTGGAAAAATCTCACGGTTCAATGGAAGGAGGGTCGGTTCTACCCTGACATAACGGCAGACTTCTTTTAACATATTTGCTGTGAGATCCCTTACTTCTTCATGCCTCATACATACGAAGCCCCCTTTCTTGCACACCATGGCGTGATCGGCGTTATAGGAAGAGCCACACACGCATTGGGAGGGCAAACCTTCCACTAGCCAACCGTACCTTAGAGCATTGGCATCTGTAAATTCTTGTTTATTAAGACTGAAACCATTTGCCCTTATCGGTAACATAGTTAACCAGTTCGAGGCGCCCACCTCCTGCGCTATAGCTACTTTTTTTAAAAATTCTCTGGTACTTGCAACAACAGTCGCTGCAACTTATCACTTTGGCTGTGCTGTCATTCTGTCGTAATGGACCTTCGAATCTTGTTTACTTCACTGGTATCCACCTCCCCTGTTGCGTTCTGAGCCATTATGTGGTCCGTGAGGGCTGCCGTAAGATTAACTGAGCTTTGATGTTCGGTGGCAGCAATCTCCTCTGGATTGGTCAATCCCATACCTTCCAGTCTCGGCGGTAGTGCAAGGAGTGATCTTTCTGCTGGGGTTAAGTGAGGGTGTTTCACTAATTTGGGAATAAAATTGACGCTGATAGCTTCTTCCAGAGGGTGGAGGAGGGGACCAATATCAGGGATAGTGCGCATCAGGTAGTTCCAACGATACCTTGACTTCATGGGTGAGTGCCGCAAAAGCCGCATGTGGCTCTGTGTTAGCAATCTCAGACAGAGCTTGGATTTCCCTAACCCACTCATTCACCTTTCCCGTTACGTACTCGGTCTTGAAGTCCGGCGTGCCTATTACTGCGCCTAGGTGTCTTTGGCCTTCCTTTGTTATTTTGACCTCACTTCCGCCAAACACCTCCATTGCCCGTTCATAATGGTCTGGCTTCACAATGAGGAAGGGCTTGCTGGCGTTTGGGTGGTACCCTATTTGTGGACCACGCGATGTTACCAGGTCCCACCACTTTTTAATGTCCTCCACTTTTCCTGCTCCTATAAGGTCGTCAGCGTACGCCACTTGTTTGACCTCAATTGTTTCAAATTTTATTGTGTGTTGGAGCACGGATAGGCCTATTGCATACATTGCCATTGCAACAGCGTCCCCCTGCTTTGTTCCTTCGGTTGACTTTATGATGGTATCACCTCTTAGAGCCTTTTTGTTTACTATATAGAGGCCTCACAATCACGCTGCTCAAATGTCGTTCTCATGGCGTGAATGGCAGCTTCCCCTCCAGCCTGGTGGCCAGCACAAACTTGCAAGTCCCTGCTGCTTCCCTGACATCATCCTTTAGCCACCTCCATTAAGCATTTTCCGATGGTGCGCCTCAGCACTTCCCTACCCCTATAAGACTACATCCTGCATTCGTATCCAGGGGAATGAGGCGGCAGGCTGTCAGAGCATGGAGGTGATGGCAGAACGAGAATGCCAGCTTTCTTGCAAGGATGGCACTGGCAGTACAGAGATCACTTGCTACAGGGCCAAACTTGTTAGTGCTGAGGATGACTCTCCAACCGTTTGCATCCAGGCTTGAAGGTCCAGCACCTCCCATGTCTTCAGTGTCTTTTTCCACGCCATCCCTCCTGTTATTTTCTCGAACAGGACAGCATTTGGTGGGATATAGTCACCCTGGAACCTGATGCCTTCGTCTTCACTTGCAGGGGGATGTTTTTCTTTCAGTTGTTTTAATGTCTCTCTGTTTATTGGCAGAACCCCACCGGAGGATTCCTCTGTGAGAGAGCTTACCGCCGAGGACACTTTTCTCACACGCATTTTGTTTCCAAACTTTCTTGTACCGTCATCGATGTTTTGCTTTCCGTCACCTGTCAATTTTAGTCTCTCCTACAGTGTTCTTGCTTCACATAGGATTTCCTCAAGGGCCCCATTCTGCCGCATTGTCACTCTTCTCTTCATTGCTGCCGCATTTTCTTTGTGCTTAGTTTTTGTGCGTGTCCTCTGACAGTAGTTAACCATTTCGAGGCGCCCACCTCCTGCGCTATAGCTACTTTTTTTTCTTCAAATTCTCTGGTACTTGCAGCATCAGTTGCTGCAACTTATTGCTTTGGCCGTCCTTCGTTCTGTCATAATGAACCTTCAAATCTTGTTTACTTCACTGGTATCCACCTCCCCTGTTGCGTTCTGAGCTATTATGTGGTCATTAAGGATTGCCGTGAGCTTAACTGAGTTTTGATGTTCGGTGGCAGCAATCTCCTCTGGATTGATCTATCCCATTCCTCCTAGTATCGGTGGTAGTGCAAGGAGTGATCTTTCTGCTGTGGCTAAGTGAAGGTGTTTCACTAATTCGGGAATGAAATTGACGCTGATAGCTTCTTCCAGAGGGTGGAGGAGGGGACCAATATCAGGGATAGTGCGCATCAGGTAGTTCCAGCGATGCTTGACTTCTTGGAGGAATGTCGCAAAAGCCGCATGTTGCTCTGTGTTAGCAATCTCAGACAGAGCTTGGATTTCCTTAACCCACTCATTCACCTTTCCCGTTTGTACTCGGTCTTGATGTCCGTCGTGCCAATTACTGCGCGTAGGTGTCTTTGGCCATCCTTTGTTATTTTGACCTCACTTCCACCGAACACCTCCATTGCCCGTTCATAATGTTCTGGCTTCACAATGAGGAAGGACTTGCTAGCGTTTGGGTGGTACCCTATTTGTGGACCTCGTGATGCTACCAGGTCCTACCACTTTTTGATGTCCTCCACTTTTCCGGCTCTTGCAAGGTTGTCAGCATACGCCACTTGCTTGACTCAGGTTGTTTCATACTTTATTGTGTGTTGGAGCACGGATAGGCCTATTGAGCACATTGCCATTGCAACAGAGTCCCCCTGCAGTGTTCCCACAGTTGACTGTATGATGGTATCACCTCTATGAGCATTGTTGTTTACTATATAGAGGTCTGATGGATTCTTATAGGTGTTTTCAACATATAGTGCAAAGCTTGGACACTTGATCTTGATGATGAGCAGTGAGGCTTTGCGGTTAAGTATGTTGAATGCGTTTGAAGCGTCCACCAGGAGGACGGTCCCACAATCACAATGTTCAAATATCGTTCTCATGGCGTGAATGGCAGCTTCCCCTCCAGCTTGGCGGCCAGCACAAACTTGCAGGTTTCCTGCTGCTGACCCAACATCATCCTTTACCACCTCCATTATGCATTTTCCGATGATCCGCCTCAGCGATTCCCTATCCCTATAGGCCTACATCCAGGGGGATGAGGCGGCAGTCCGTCAGAGCATGGAGGTGTTAGTAGCACGAAGTTGCTAGCTTTCTTGCAAGGGCGGCAATGGCAATGCAGAAATCACTTGCTACGGCGCCAAACTTGTTAGTGCTGAGGATGACTCTCCAACCGTTTGCATCCAGACTTGAATGGGCGGCCCCTCCTTGGGTTTTCAGTGCCTTTTTCACACCACCCCTCCTGTTATTTTCTCGAACACGACAGCATTTGGTGGGATATAGTCACCCTGGAGCCTGATGCCTTCGTGTTCACTTGCAGGGGGATGTTTTTCTTTCAGTTGTTTTAATGTCTCTCTGTTTATTGGCAGAACCCCACCGGAGGATTCCTCTGTGAGAGATCTTACCGACAAAGACACTTTTCTCACACGCATTTTGTTTCCAAACTTTCTTGCAACGTCATCGGTGTTTTGCTTTCCCTCTCCAATAAATTTTAGTCTCTCATGCAGTGTTCTTGCTTCAAATAGGAGGTCACCAAGGGCCCCATTCTGCCACATTGTCAATCTTCTCTTCATTGCTGCCGCATTTTCTTTGTGCTTAGTGTTTGTGCGTGTCCTATGACAGAATAGATGTGGCATAATTGCCAGTATTTGAAGAGCTAAAGGGGCAAGGAAGCAGTCCTGAGTGTACTCGGTTATGAGACGAGTCATTTCCCGAATCGTTTCTTTGGTGGCCGCACACTTGGGTGGTTCAAACAGGCTAGCTGGCGACCACCTGACAATTTCTGAGTAAGTTTCTTTAACCCATATGTCCGCATTTTCCATCGAAATGCCATTCCACTGGTGGCTGTCCCCTATTCACCTCGTGGGCATCTGCTACTATTGGAGCAGCGTTTATTTGTACTACATTTTCAGGTTGAGTAGACTCAATTGCTATCATTTAGGATATCATCGGGCGGTTGGGTCCCGGCGATATCCACTGTGGCCTCCTGTGTCGGATCCCTGCCATGTGGGTTCCGACAATTGTTTCCCTTTCTGCAAACCACACATGGTCGATTGTTTCTCACACACTCCTTTGTATGAACCCAAGTAGTTTATTAGCCTTGTTTCGAGCTTGGCTTAAGATTCCTACTTATCATTACTCCTAAATCTTTCTCGCAGTCGGATTTCTCAATAACATCGTTGTTTATCTGGTATCTGGTTTCCCTTTTTACATCTCCTATACTGAGTACTTTACATTTGTCCACATTGAATTTCATCTGCCATTTTTCAGACCATTCGAAAAATTTGTTTAGATCTTCCTGTAGTTTTGCGGAGTCCTCGTCAGATTTAATTACACACTATATTTTAGTGTCATCAGCAAATTTACTTATGTTGCTGTCTCCGCCGATATCTATGTCGTTCATGTATAAAATAAATAATAATGATCCAAGTACTGAGCCTTGGGGAACCCCACTATTGACGTTGCTCCAATGGGATTTAATGCCGTTAACACTCACTCGCTGTGTCCTGTCCAGTAACCACGCCCTAATCCATTTTAGAATATCTCCTTTAATGCCGTCAGCCTCCACTTTTCTTATTAGTCTTTCGTGGGGGACTCTGTCGAAGGCTTTGCTAAAGTCGAGATATAACACATCATAATTGTGCCCCTCGTCCACTGATTCGAAAACAGATGAAAAGAATGTTAATAGATTAGTTAGACATGAACATCCGCATGTGAAGCCATGTTGGGAATTATTGATCAACTTAATAATAATAATAATAATAATTAACGGTTTATTGAAAGAGCTTGGCAGCCAGAAGGCTGAAAATATACAGTTACATATTTGGGGAATGGGTTACGAATTACAAATAATATACAAGTAACATAAGTGACACAAATAAGACATATAATAACTTAGATGGGGAAAAGCTCAAACTACAGTTCATTTCAACATAGTGACAGTGTTACAGTATTACAAGTTATTGATAATTTTTACAATGGTTGGGACTGGGCTGTTCTTATAGCGATCAGTTCGTGCACGTATGGGCTGGATGCGGTTGTGGTGTCGCACAGCAATTCTCGGACAAGGGATCTCAGGTGGTAGTAGGAGCCGGTGTCGGGGATGGTGTAGAAGCTTCTTACCAAATTTGCAGATGAGGTCGTGGTGATGGTCAGTGAGAGTCGAAAGGGTCAGTGTGTTGAGCGCTTCTTGATATGTGGAGTAGGAGGGGGAGAGAATAATCTTGCATGCCCTCTTTTGCACTTTTTCTAGGTGTTTACGTTGTGTGGCATTTAGGGAGGAAGACCAGGTGGGGGAGGCATAGGTGAGCTTGGGAAGTATGAATGTTGTGTAAACACTGAGGAGCTCGTGTGCAGGAACTCCGAGGGACTTGAGTCGGCGGAGGAGGTGGAGACGGAAACTGGAGGATTTGACAACTTCATTGACGTGTGGTTTCCAATTTAGTTTGTTGTCTATGGTGACGCCGAGGAGCTTCGTGGAATCTACAACCTGGAGTGTGTTCGGACCTAGAGTAATGGAAGGAGGTGGGACAATGTCGGAGGAGAGGTTGATGTGCATAACCATGGTCTTGGTATGGTTGATGGTGACATGGTTGTTGGTGGCCCAGTTTTGGAGACTGTTCAATAAATCCTGAAGGGCAGTATAGTTGGGAGCAGAATTGTTGACGCTGATCCCAATGGTGGAGTCGTCGACATATTTCCAGCGAGCAGGGGTTTCTCTTAGGGCATCATTGATGAGCATAAGGAAGCAGAGTGGTCCCATCTTGGTGCCTTGGGGGACGCCACAGGTGAGTGACTGAGAGGTGGAGACAGCCCCTCGGAAGCGTACAGCTTGGCGTCGGTCACTGAGGAAGTCTGTAAGCCATGGTATGAGGCTTCTTCGAAGCCCGAGGTCAATAGCTTTGTTGATGATTATATTGTGGTCGACTAGGTCGAACGCTTTAGTGAAATCAATGAAGGCGACAGCTACAGACGTTTTTCGTTTCTCGAGATGGCGGTATATGTAATCGAGAAAGCTGACAAGACAGTGAGTGGTGGAGGAAGTTTTCATGTTGCCAAATTGCTGAGGGTCTACGACTCCTGCAATATCAGCATAAGCCCAGTCGAACACAAAACTTTCACAGATTAGGCTGGGTATTGGGGTGATTGCAATAGGTCGTAGCTGATTTAAGGATTGTGGGCTGGTTGACTTGGGCACTGGTGATACATAAGAGGTTTTCCAGTCAGCTGGGCATCTGGCTTGACTGAGAGAAGCATTGATGATGGAGCAGAGGGGTTTAGCAAGCTCCGGGGAGAACTCCTTGAAGAGTTTCATTGGTAAGTCAATGGGGGTGGTAGAGCGTTTTAATTTTAGTTTGTCCAGGCGTTTTGCTACGTCAAATTCTTCTACTAAGTCAGTGGGAAGGGGGGCTGGTAGGTAAGCAGGGAGAGTGGTTGTGTCAAGCCGTGGGAGCGTCTGGCATATAGTAGCGAAATGGTTATTTGTTTGCTCAGCTGCGTCAACACTAGTGAGATGGCTAAGGAAGGGGAGGGGGTGTGTCTTATTGTTTAGTCCACAGAGTTCTTTAAGCTTACCATACCATTGACTGATGTTGGTCTGCTTCAGGTGTTGTAATTTGGTTGGGTAGTGGGACTTCTTTGCAGTGCGTATTTCGCGGATGACTCGGTTGCGAAGTGACCTGTAGCGGATGTGGTCATTGAGATGAAAGGCTCTGTCTCTCTGTTGCATAAGTCTTTTGATCCGAGGTGTGATCCAGGGCAAGTCAGCTGGGTGAGATCTGACGGACTTCTCGGGGAAGAAGTGGTGGTGAGCTTGCGTGGTGGTGTTGGTATAATTTATCCATTTGGTTTCCACGTCATCCACGCTAAGTACTTCAGTCCAGGGATGGTGAACTATCCACTGCCCGAAGAGGCGCACTGCAGAGTCAGTAATCGGCCTGTAGGTCTTGATGTAGGGTCTCTGTACTTGAGTGGGAGTAGCAGCTGGGGACCAGAGCACTGATAAGTGTGTGCTACACCCGATAGGAGGCATTGGTTGAGGTGGTTGGTACTGGTCCGCTAAGTCAGTTAAGATAAGGTCAAGGGTATTTTGACCGTGTGTGGGGAAGGTCACAACTTGTGATAGTGATAGCTGGTCCTGGATATCAGTGGTGTCAATTTCATTTAAATCCCCACATAATACTAACTTGGCACATGGGTACCTAACTCTGAGGTGGTCTGAGGTGGTGATGAGATGATTGATAAGAGTGTCTCTGGTGGGTGATCGAGGCGGATGGTATGCCACACAGATTATAATGGAGGCGGTGTTGCGTGGGTGGGCCCGTAACACGACACGTACCCATAATGCTTCCACATCTGCTGGGACTTGAACATCCAGGCGTGACGGGCGTAGGTCATCTTGACAGAAGAGGGCAACGCCCCCTCCGCGTCTTTGTGAACGAAGGTGATGAAAGAGTTGATATCCCTCAATATGACATGTTTCAGGCACAATTTGCCAAGCCTCACATATGGCAACGACGCTCGCGGCGGTTGACCTGACTGTAGTTGCCAGCTCGTCGAACTTGTTAGCTAGGGAAGTGACGTTGGATAGCAGTAAAGACGGGAGATCATACCATATCCGTGGAACTTCAGTGTGGTGGTATGGTCTGTCAGGGGTGGGTTTCTCCGGTTTCCTAGTGGAGGTTACGGTTCTAATGGGCTTATGTGCATGACGGCCTTGTCTACGGCTCCGTGCATGGAAAATGTTCAGTGACTTGAGTAGCGCAATAACACTGCCATCAGGATAACCGTTCCCACGCTTTAGATGGTACAGAGTGCGTCGGGAGTAAGTGATTGGTGGCCATCTGTTGATATCTGTTGTGGGCGGACGGAAGTGTTTGTCACTGGCGGCACTTTGAGGGACACTGACACTGGTAGACATCTGTTAGGATTTGTCAGTCGTAAAGACGGTGGTCTTTGTCCCTGGTGCTTGGGGTCGCCGACACAGTTATCACGATATATGTAAACACCGCGGTGGTCCTTGTCACTGGCACTTTAAAGGTGACCGATAAAGTGCTCACTGTCTGACTTTTCCTTGGGGTGCACTATCGAGCACTGTATGGTAATCACTTATTGCACTGCTCCGTAATCAATCGTTCACTAATCACTAGAATGTTTTGCTGAATTGATCCTGGTGTAGTAAGGCTGGTAGGGCGTTGGGGTATAGCAGGGGGGGTGGGCAGGGCCAAACAGACTCGGCCTGGCTGCTAAAACCGGGAGCGCCTCCGGGGCACGTCCTGTCTCACTTGTGCCTCTCCAGGTGATTTCGGATAGAGTTTGAAATGATTGCTTCCAGTAACTTGCCTACAATTGATGTTAGACTGATTGGACGGTAGTTAGAGGATAATGATCTATCTCCCTTCTTGAAAATCGGTATTACATTCGCTATCCTCCAGGATTCTGGTGCTACACCCTTTTTTAAGGACATGTTAAACAACTTTGCTAAGGGCATACTATGCTCTTCTTTACATTCCTTTAATACTCTGGGAAATATCTCATCGGGACCAGGTGACTTATTAGGCTTTAGTTTGTCTATTTGCTTATTAACATCGTTACTAGACACTACTATCTCGCTTAATTTATTTCTTCACTATCTCTGTACAGAGTCAGTGCCTCGGGTCACTGCAGATCTTTGTTGTGTGTGAGCGGGCACAGAAACCACACTGCGGTCTCTGAGAAGGGCAGACACGAGCCACATGGGCCCATCGTTGACATTTGTTACATCTTTGGGATGGAGGCTGATAGATGTCTACTTTTAGATAACGGTAAGCTTTTTCGATTTCATATACCGCCATACACACACACACACACACACAGACTACTCCGGCAACAACAACGCTCTCTCCACCTTGGAAATGCCATCACTCAGTGGCCTCCACCACCACGCACTAGCAAGGTTTGGTAGTGGACTACTGCATCAATTCAATTTCAATTGTTTATTCCTTGATAGAGGAATCGGGATCCTAGCGCTGTCACTAGGTACCCATGTCTACTGCATCATCCTTGTCATCGCCACCTACGTCCACCTGCAGTATCCCGCCCATTTCGCGCAGTCCGCCACTACAAAACATTCAGCCCATAAGAGCCCGCACTGATAGATATAGGACTAGCACCATCCCATCTATTGTTAAATTAATAAATAGCTCCTGATT
This sequence comes from Homarus gammarus, assembly GCA_958450375.1. Lineage (NCBI taxonomy): Eukaryota > Metazoa > Arthropoda > Malacostraca > Decapoda > Nephropidae > Homarus > Homarus gammarus. The sequence continues at coordinate 400,743 of CAUDMG010001303.1, forward strand.
TATGTACTGGACAGCCATCTATTGAACGTATATTACTCTGTCTAAATCACATGTAAGTTTGTTAATTTTCAGCCACCGGCTGCAATTCTATTAATAAATCGATATTAGTAGTAGTAGTATTACACACACACACACACGCAGTACCTGTCAGCCAGGTATCCTGCCAGCAGGGGACTGAAGAAGGTGCCCAGCATGTAAATGCTCTGGTAGGTGGCTCTCAGGTGCCCTCGTCCACACACCAGCGAGAACTGTAGGTGGAAGGTGAAGTTGATGTGTTTGTGTATTAGTGGAGGTGATTGTTTAATCAATTGATTTGTACAACTGGTGTCTTGACAGTTTAAGTAACGTGACGTCGTATCTCCTTAATATAAGATCTTTCTACATAGAAATAATGTAACATGAAACTATACTTAAATTATAATAAAAATTACCTGTTATATATTGTGGAGGAGGCCAGCCTCCTCGATAGAATAAAAACACAAACATGCTGTAGATATTAAACATCTGCTCTAAGTACAAAGAAAAAAAAATAATGGGACCAAGCCGACATCACATACTGGCTGGTGTTCTCTGGTGTCCAAGGGGGGGGGGGGGGCATGTGTAAGTCTAGAGTGGCCAATGCTATGTCTGACCAAGGCATTCTCCCACCTCGGTGGCAATCGGGAGTCGAGGGGTGTATCTCCGTTGTATTATCCCAGAGCTTGTTTGGGCCAGCAGTGGCATCTCAACAGTGCTTCCATACAGTACATATGACAGTAAAGTCAATAAACAGTGTGGTATCTTGTATCACACTCGACAGTCACTCACTGTTACAGCAATGAAAGAAATCTATTCTAATCTAGTTTATCAACACCTGATACACTGTCACACACTATAGGGGGCATCTGGCTCTTCAAAAACACAACCCCTGATTGTTGCACAAAAGAGAGTTGTGCGGACAATGACCTACTTGAAAAAAACTGATCACACAAACGAACAATTTGCTACATTGAAAATGTTAAATTCGAGGATATTAAAACCTACAACTTAAAGCACCTAGAGCTACTAATACCACCCACCCCCCCATGCGCTCCCCTCAGTCCCAGACCTTCATAAAATATCATGGTATGAAGGTGTGGAACAACTTACGCCCACCCAGGCAACCGAGCAAAGACTAGACTCCCTTCCTTAAAATCATCTCTGCCAACTAGACATTTGCCAACTAGACATAATCGTGACAGCTATGTCCTCTTGTTCCACCTTAATGCAACCCATGTTGTACTGCTTCTCTCCCTTATCATATTTATGTTTTTAAATTCCACTGTTAATTATGTATATACTTATAATAGAAATGTAAAAAACAAATAAAATAAAATAAAATAAAATAAACAAATATCGAAGAGATAACCGTGGTAACATTCTGATATGTTCTTATTACCACCATGCTATGTGTACTATTCCAGATGATACTAAATGTTACAGAACACTTCCTTGAGATAAATGTACAGTATACAGTATATCAGGTGCCTGCAAGAGAGCTCAGGCTCTCAACTGGCTCAGCCATGTTAATATTATGATTTTTAAATTGACTCTATCTGTGTTCTTCTGGCTAAATAAACTGTTTCAATATGAATATTCATATAAATTTTATTCCCAGAATGTACATCCCGATCTGAGAGTGGTTGACGCATAGGGGCTGGGCAGTACGCAGCGGTACTATTTGCCTTCTCATTGACCAACACATTTACACGTGCAGGTATCCATAAGAAGCTGACCTGATTGCCACGTTGTTCTCTATTATTTTCTATAAGGAGCCACTGCAAAGCCTCAAGAACCAGAGGGTGGAGTGGGTCAAAACATTATAGAGCTTGAATCACTAAAATTAATAGAATTCTTGTCCTCAAGGTTGATAATGACTTTCCAGACCAGGAGAATCGCTGACAACTCATTAGTAAACAAAAGAAGTAGGTAAAACAATTTTAGGTAAAAACTGGACAAGTGGAGGCGACACTCAACAAGGAGCGGAGAGTGGTAGTGTCACTACTGAAGGGAGGCGTAGCGCCGTGTGTGTGGCCTTCACTCATCAGTGTTTCGTTTTAGTCAAGTCAAACTATCGTCAAACCTCACGCGGTTTGCAATATTAATTTATCTGGTGTTTTTAGTTTCTAATATAACCCCAAAAGACAAGGATAAAGCTTACCAAAATCCAATTGGTGGAACTTTGTAATTTTCAACAATAATCATATATGAAGTATCAAGTCACATTAGGTAACATTTTTGTGTACAACTATTTGTAAGTGCTCAAACCATGCTAGTGTCATACATTATTGGAAAACAATATTTTCTTTTTCTGGTGATCTAATAACGAGTATATTTTTTCTACTAATGGCGTCGTCTATGCTTTTAATCTAGATTTTAAATTATTCATAATTTTTTCGAACCATAATTTTATAAAGATGTAAACGTTAATATTAATGGGATCCTTATTGACGACTTCTTAATGCAGAATTTATATTTACCAAGTTGATAATTATACAGCAATAAGAATGTATCATCCCCGTCTATATTCAAACAGATTCGCTGCCAAAACGCGACTCAGTGTCTCCCTCCACTTCGACCACGGAGTGCGAGGGGCCACCTGGTCGCACGAGGCAAGCGAGGTCATCCGACACCAGCAAGCAGAAACACTCGTCAAGAACAACCAAGACATACGAGGCAATGGTTACGTAGTTCCTCCACCATGGAGCCCTCCACCAGCCACATTCAAAATTACCGAACTAGGTGATAGCAAAGCCAACCTCCAGAAGGAGGACCTCAACAGAATAACTCTGGAAGCCATAGCCACCGAGACACCAGCTGATGCAGCATCATACTTCACAGATGGCTCGGTGGACCCAAAACATCATACATCCGGAGCGGCCTTCTACACCCAAGGTCAGACCCTCCTATGGAGACTTTCTAATGACTGCTCCACCCTACGAACAGAGTTGGTAGCACTCTCAAAGGCCCCACAACACGCTGCAACAGAACACAACAAGTCCATCATAATTCACACGGACTCGAAAACGGCCATGCAGGCGCTGCAACACAGTCAACCAAGAGACAACGTCCACATCATTACCTCGATCCTCGCACAACTACAGGACTTTCAAAGAAAAAACCGCCCAGTCGTCTTACACTGGATTCCCAGTCATGTAGGGATCGGGAGAAACGACGTGGCAGACGAAGCAGCCAAGGCAGCCACACGCTCTAGAAGCATACACATTCAAGTTCCAGCAAGCGTGCAACAGATCAAGAATCACCTCAGAAAGACTACCACGCTCCACATCCAAAAGAGCTTCCTTCACGCATTCAACGCTGGTTCCCAATCAGCCAAATGGTACCTGGCATCTACAAAAGGGGAACCACCTTTTGCGGACAAGAAAACACCAAGACAAACCCAAGTTAGCCTTCATCGACTACGACTGGGGTACAAGTGCTCCTGGCAGACGATCGGAAATGTCGTCATGGAGTGCACCTACTGTCAGGAGCCAGCAGCCAACCCACTTGAACACTATCTCCTCGACTGCGAAGTCACACACAGTCTCCGAAACAGAATTCGAAACTTCCAAGAAGAACACACAACACCAGCGGCCACTCTAACCCGAAAGGCCCAAACAAACCACATTCACCACCTTCTCCGGGTCATCACACGATACCCCCACCCAGATAGCTTAGGAAGTATCCTCCCCCAGCAAGTGCAGACCCCAGTTCGGGGGGCGCGCCACTCCGAAACTGACCACGTCCAAGAGTGGGGGTTGGTGGTAAACGTCCACTGATCAGGGGTCCGCTCACACTTGCAACCTGCAGTATCCTTTCATATCTGCAGGTAGGACAACCTCCAATCCTTAATCCGGTCTGGCTGCTCCAGGAGCTCCAGCCGGAACCACCAAACGGGCCGCCTATAGGCAAAGGCCCGTGTCGGACTACCTGTCCGTCAATCTCAGCAACAACAACAACTAACAGGTGTTATGTATTAATTTGGCATGGGGTTGGTTGCAACAATATTGGCACAATGACTGGCAAGGCAACCTCAGTTCGGCTCCTCCCTTAGTCTAATGCCCGTGGCCCACCTTTAGAGCGCATTAGATTTGATTTTGCCGCTTGCAGCGGCTACTTTATTGTGCACCCCACACTCATCCTGTGAGCGGTAGCGCAAAAGGATTACAGAGTAGGGTTTACAAAGGGTCATAATAATTAACCCCCGTTGTCAGGATATTATGGCACTGAATGTTACACAGTATTTCATTTACATTATTTGTTTAGTTCTATACATAAAGGGTAACTTATTCACAAATGCGTGAGTACAGGCGTGTGAGGCTGTATGTCTGGCCTCACACTTTGTTATTCACATTTATGTGGGAGGTATTCAAGCACATTGCGTATTTGGTTCTGTACATAAGAATTGATATAGTTACTAAGTGCAAAAAAGTGGATACAATCTTAATATGTCGGCTATCTTGCCATTAGAGATGAAGTGTTGTGCCATTTCACACACAGTGTGCTTGGACCTGTCCCTAAAAGGTTCTATCTTCACACAGTCGAGGACGTAGTGTTCAAGTGTGTGGCCATATGTATGGCCACATACTTTACATTTAGTTTTGTTTACATCTGCTTGAGGAACATACTGCCAAAGGTACTTATATCCTAACCTTAATCTAGCGGTTACAACATCTTGTAATCTAGTGATCTTGTTACTTGCTCCATATACATGTTTCACTTGATACATCTCATCATGGTAACCTATGGATCGACTAGTGCCTGTTTGCACTTGTCTACTTGCGTCAAACTCATCAATAAGTTCTTTCCTAACTACAGTTTTAAGAGTTCTTTTTGACAGACCCAAATTGTATTCAACGGTGTCTTTGTTAGACGCGAGTTTGGCGAGGGCATCAACTCTGTCATGTTTTATGAGGCCTATGTGAGAGGGGATCCACAACAGTTTGACCCTGACACCCCAGTCAACAAGGCACGCATATTTGTGTCTGGCTTCAGAGACAAGAGCGTGACAACCTGAGTCGAGGGTACCAAGGGCAAGTAGTGAGGATAGAGTCAGTGATGATGAGACTGTCAGTAACAGTGGTTTCAATGAATTTAATAGCTGTGAGTATGGCAACTAATTCAGTTTGTAGAGTGGATGCCCAGTTGTTAATTCTAACTCCTTTCTCAATTATATTACCGTCAGGTTGAGTCACAACAATAGCACTTCCAGCCCTCCCACAGGCGGTGTTTAGAGATCCATCAGTGTAGATGGTCTGTGTGATATTATCATCAGTCTGTAGAGTGTGTATGTGTTCAAGAGCTCTCAATTTGGCAGTGTGTTGGAGATAAATGCTTTGTATAATTAATTTTTTAGGCGGATACGTCGGTATTGTGATATCGAAGGGAACTGTCCGCTAGGGTGGCAGGAAGCGCTGTTGTGTCTCATTTTTGTACAGGTGGTGTAGTCCAAACATCTTCATATGTGTAGCTGTAGTTTGGATCCATTTAGACTCAGTAGTCCCATGGTTCATACATTCTTGCAATTTTAAGGAAACAATGTTATCAGGATCACCACGCAGAAGCCTCAGGGCTATCATGAGGTTGACTTCAATTATTCTATCTTTAACACTGGGTATACCTAGTTCTTTCCTCATATTAAGTACTTTAGTGCTCATGGGACATCCTAGGATAATTCTGAGGGCTTTATTTTGCATTTTCTCGAGCGTGTCAACGCCTTTCCCGTCACGAATGACCAGGGAGCGCATTAGAGCCTGAGGGGGGGGGGGGGGGAGCGTCCTCATATCTGAAGGCTGGCTACCACAGTCCTCCACTCTAAACGTTCTCGGGTTGTTTTAACCAATCTTCTAAAGTTTTGTATCTCTCTGGGGACCCAGTTTTTAATTTCATTCACCCATCACAGACTCTGTCTTCCCCCTGGCCCTCCTACCCTCAACTTTGACCATTAATATTTCTGTTATTATTCACTCATCCCTAATTATATGACCAAAGTAGCTCAAGTTTCTCTCTTTTCTTGTTCTGTACATTTCAAGTATTGCTCTTAAAGTTTTTGCTAATCTTAGGACTTCTTCATTTGTGTTCCAGTCAGTGTAGCTTATTCTTAGCATTCACCTATAACACCACATTTCCAAGGCTTCCATCCTCTTTCTGGTATCTTCTGAAAGTGTCCACGCATCTGACCCATACATCAGTCCTTGCCATTTAAAACCTTTCAGCAGCTTTTTTTTTTTAAATTGAAGTTAGTGTCTCTTCTCACTCAGTCATTAGATTATTAAATCCGGTTTTTGTTTTGCCCTATTCTTACTTTGATATCTTCCGTACCTCTACTATCACAGCTAATGTTACTCCCAAATACACTTTGCGACCAGGCAAAGTGGAGTGACCTGATTAAGGGACTTAGTGCAATGACCTCGATTGAATGAGCAGTACTGCTGATCGTGGCGAGGGCTAGAGTGGAATGGCCCGATCGAAGGACCCAGTGGCCGAGAGAGACAAGCCAGTTACACAATGCCAGCTAATTGTGCAGTGTTTGGATGCAATTCTTTGTTCAAACGAGAGGGACATATACACTTCCTACATTTCCTAAAGATGGAGAACCAAGATACAAGTACTGTATAGTAAACTCTGTAAGAGAAAATACATCAGTACTGCTAATGCTCGGATATGCAGCATTTTGAACCAACTGCTTATGAGAGAAACTACAAGTGTCAATGACTTGGACTACCAGTACCAAAATCACAACTAAAATTCAAAGTTATGTCGATCAAACCCCTTCTTTGTAGTACTGTAATATTTTGTCTTGTATTGTTAAGAGTATGATTTAATAAACCTGGAATACATCAGTCCGAAACAGTAAATTATTGTTGGAAATAAAGTAGATAATGTTGTGGGTTTTATCTCTAAGGTTTAACAAAAGTGTACAGGATTTATTACAATTTGTTAGACTTTACCTTGATAAAGCTGTTCAGTTTTATTCTTCATATTTTGGAATGGATGCGAATCCCTTGAGTCAGTACTGAGTTTTTAGTTTAACAAATTTTTTGACAAAGCTTGGAGTACAGTTTGCCTATTCTGAGCATTTCAGTTAGGTCTTGACTGAGAAGAATAAGTGATATCTTCCTGAGTCTTAGAAACCCTCCATATGAATATAGACAACATTTTTAATTGAATTCCCCATAAAAACGAAAAGTGAACGGGGCTATTTTACCTTTAAAATAACTGGTAAAGAACAATAGAAAGTATCTCTGGTAGAGATGGAGTGACCTGCTTTGCACTGTACGGTGCATCTGTTCTCTAGACCAGGGGTTTTCAAACTATGGGTCCCGACCCTTCAGTGGGTCGCGAAATAAATAAATTGGGTCGCAAAATAAAAATGGGTCGCGAAAATAAATAAGAAAAAAAAATAAAATGGGTCGCGAAAATAAATAAGAAAATAAAAATAAATGCACCATAATTTAGGCTTGGTTATTGTAATGTACACTCCACAGTCTAGGAAGCGACTGCAAGGAGAGCATTTCCTGATTCTTTCTTTACCTCTCATGTCATCCGTTTTGCGCATTTCATATCATTACACTTAGGTTTAATGGGTCGCAATTCAAATTGTTGTTCTGGCTGTGGGTCGCAGTAAAAAAAGTTTGAAAAACACTGCTCTAGAGATTATACACCACCCACTTACAGCGCTGCCAGAGGCTGACGCAATTTGCAACCCATTCTATAATTATTTTGACTACTAATAGCTATGAATATATGTAATCTTCATAACCTTATCGTAACGGTTCTGTAAATAATGCACAAAGTTAATATATCTCTGTTCCCTGGTATTGTTTTATACTGAATTGGGAATTCTGTCAGCCTCTAGCAACAAGTTTTTATGGTCACTCCCCCCTCTCTCTATCTCCCCTTCTTCTCTCCCTCCCCTTCTCCTTCTCCCTCTCCCCTTCTTCTTCTCTCTCTCCCCTTCTCCTTCTTCTTCTCCCCTTCCCCTTTTCATTCTCTCTCTCCTCGACTCCTTCTCCCCTTCTCTCTCTCTCTCTCTCTCTCTCTCTCTCTCTCTCTCTCTCTCTCTCTCTCTCTCTCTCTCTCTATTTATCTAATATACTATAGGACTAGCTGTCTGTCTGTCTGTCTGTTCTGGGCAGCCGAAACGGCACAATCGTTTTTCATCAAACTTGGTGGAAAAATCGCAAAAAAATTCGTAGAGTGGAACAGACTTGGTCCCATGTCGATGGTTTCTTTAGGAAGGCATTAATTAACGATTTTATTTACGCTGGCAAAAGACCTCTGACCCAGTTCAGTTGACCTCTGACCCAGCTTGGAGAAGGTGGTGCCCGATCGTGCTCCCGTTAGAGACCAAGGAAAATGGCCGCTTTGGATTGTTGTGTCGTGGGGGAAGAGGAGGGGAGTGTGGGGAAAGACGACCTCCTTGCCACTCTGTTAAGGCAGCTGGGGCAGTTGAGGAGTGAGGTTGACACTCTAAAGGGGGAAAATGAAGCCCTCAGGACGGAACTCCTTCAGGTAGGTGTCCTGCCTAGCAGGACACCTGCGAAGGAGGAGCAGGCGTGGAGAGTGGTTGTCTCCAAGGGGACTAGGGTCAGGCTCAGGAAAGCTGACCAGGGTGTGGAGTGTAGTAACTCTTACCAGGTGCTGCAGGAAGCTGGCGAGGAAGAGAAGAGGCAGGACGGTATGGATCAAGGAGAGGAAAGGGCAGTTGTACAAACCCTGCCCACAGGTAAGGTCGTGGTAGTTGGGGACAGCCAGGTGAGGTTTATAGATAGGGCTTTTTGTGCGAGAGATAGGAAACGTAGGACTAGGGTGTGTTTTCCTGGGGCTGGGATAGGGCATGTAGCCGAGAGGTTAGACAGGGTTTTGTCAGGGGAGGGTACCAATCCAGTAGTGTGTCTTAGTGTGGGAGGAAACGACATAGGTAAGGTTAGGAGTGAGGAACTTTTCAAGAGGTATAGGGAGGCGCTGGAGAAGATTAGAGATAGGGGAGGGATCTGGATAGTATGTGGTGTCTTGCCTAGAAGAGGGGTTGGTCGTGAATGGCTGTCCAGGGCAATTGCTATAAATTGCCGACTGGAAAAACATTGTGCAACCAATGGTTGGGCATTCATTGATAACTGGCAACGATTCTATGGCAACGACTACCTGTACTGTCGCGACGGAGTACACTTGTCTCGTGAGGGGGTAAAGACGTTGTCTGCATCCCTGGAGCGTGAAATTGTCACTCCGAAGGGAGGGTTTCGCCAGTAGAGAGGGGTTGGGGAAAGTGGGAGTCAAAAAACAAGCAGGTCCTGGGAAGTAAAATTAGTTGCTCAGGACAAGGGGTAAAACAGGACCAGGGAAGAGTAGGTTTAAATGTATACTATACAAACAGTAGGAGCGTTAGAAATAAAATAGACTTGCTGAGAGCGGTTGTATGTACCGAGAATGTAGACGTCATAGCAATCACCGAAACTTGGATGAATCTGGCGAGCAAATTTTTTTTATCAGAGTACCACATAGAAGGGTACAACCTTTTTCACAAGGGCAGGGAAGTTAGGAAGGGGGAGGGGTCGCACTCTTCGTCAAGGATACATTAAAATGTTGTACTAATAATTCAATAAAGGGTGAAATAGGAACCGAGTCTGTGTGGGTAGAAATCACGGAAGGAAGAGAAAAACTAATTTTGGGAGTGATTTACAGGCCCCCAAGTCTTGGCAAAGAAGCAGCTCAGCCCCCATATAGCAGGAAATGAGTAGGGCAGCAAAATATAACAACCTATGCATTATGGGGGATTTCAACTTCAGAAATATTGACTGGGACAACATTGTAGGCGACTATGAATCTGAAGACTTCCTAGACGCAGTACAGGACAATTTTTTGAAACAACTAGGAAGGGGTGAGGTCATGGATGACACAGCAATTGATCATAACTATAATATATTCACTAGTATACTACATAAAGCATAAGAACAAAATATACCATACAGAAAAATTAGGTCAAATAAGAATGAGCCAAGGTGGATGACCAGAAAACTTAAACATGACATAGGAATAAAGAAAGGAATATATAAGAAATTAAAGGGAGGGGAGGAGCAGCTCAGAAACAGGTATAATGAACTATCTAGGAATGTTAAGAAAAATGTAAGGAAAGCAAAGAGAGACTATGAAATCAAAATAGCAAGAGAATCCAAGGCGAATCCCAAGGGATTTTTCCAGGTATATAGGACAAAGGTCAAGGACAAAGTTGGGCCTTTAAAGTCAGGGAGGGGAGAATTGATAAATGGCAGTGAAGAAATAAGCAAAGCATTGAACAGCTACTTCTTATCAGTTTTCACAGAAGAAATTTGCGATGAAATTCCGGAGGTGGAACTGATATTTAAGGGAAAGGAAGAAGAGAAATTAAAGAATATCACTATCAGAAAAGAGGATGTTCTTAAGAAGATAAATAAACTAAGGAATACAAAATCCCCAGGGCTGGATGAAATTTTCCCTCGAGTCTTAAAAGAGTGTAGGGAACAGATTAGCGGACCCCTTGTAAACTTATTTACAAAATCATTAGACACTGGAGTTGTGTCAGAGTTGTGGAAACAGGCAAATGTAGTACCCATATTCAAAAAGGGAGACAGAGCATCAGCGTCAAATTACCGGCCGATCAGTTTGACGTCAGTAGTGGGGAAATTTCTTGAATCAATTATAGCAGATAGCATCCGATCGCATCGAGAGAAAAGCAAATTAATCTACGACTCTCAACATGGGTTTATAAAGGGAAAATCTTGTCTAACAAATCTGCCTTACGTTTTTTAGGAAAGTCTTCGAGGTAGTAGATAATGACGAAAATTACGATGTTATTTACTTAGACTTTAGCAAAGCATTTGACAGAGTACCGCATCAGAGGCTTCTGAGAAAAATTAAGGCTCATGGCATCGAGGGGAAAGTTTTAAATTGGATAAAATCATGGCTCACCGATAGAACGCAGAGGGTGAGAGTAGATGGTGTTAAATCTGAGTGGGGCCGTGTAACCAGTGGGGTTCCCCAGGGGTCAGTACTAGGCCCACTCTTGTTCATATTCTACATAAACGATTTAGATACTGGGATCAGCAGTGACATAAGCAAGTTTGCGGATGACACCAAAATAGGGCGGCAAATTAATTCAGGGCAGGATGCAAATGCATTACAGGAGGATCTAAATAAACTGCAGGGGTGGTCTGAAAAATGGCAAATGAAATTCAACACCAGCAAGTGCAGCGTACTTGATATTGGAAGAACAAATACTTATAATGTATACAGCCTTAACAACATCAACCTCGAGAAGTCGACTTGTGAAAGAGACCTAGGGGTACTTGTAAGCCCGGATCTACGGCCTAGAAAACAGTGCGTTAATGTTCGAAGTATGGCAAACAGAGTATTGGGTTTTATATCTAGAAGTGTAAGTAACAAGAGTGCAGAGGTCTTATTGCAACTATATCTTGCGCTAGTCAGGCTGCACCTCGATTATGCGGTTCAGTTCTGGTGCCCCTATTATAGAATGGATATAAATTCACTAGAGTCAGTGCAGCGAAGAATGACAAAAATGATTCCGGGACTTAGAAACCTTCCATATCAGGATAGGTTAAAGAAACTTAACTTGCATTCCCTAGAAAGACGAAGAGTGCGGGGAGATATGATAGAAGTATTTAAGTGGGTGAAAGGAATCAATAAAGGGGATATAGATAAAGTTCTTATAATATCCGAGCAGGATAGGACTCGGAGCAACGGATTCAAGTTGGATAAGTTTAGGTTTAGGAGGGAGATAGGAAGAAACTGGTTCACAAATAGGGTGGTGGACGAGTGGAACAAGCTTAGCAACTTTGTAGTAAGTGCGGGAACTCTGGAAAGTTTCAAAAGGAGGCTAGATAGATTCATGGATGATAGAGAGTGGTAGTAACTCTCGACAGGAGCTGCCATGCACAGGCCAACCGGCCTATTGCAGACTCCTTATTATCTTATGTTCTTATGTCACTGTACGCTGTCTGCCGGCCAGACGATTGCAGTTATCGTACGGCTCCCTCCTCCTCCCCCCACCCCCCACTTTTTCCCTTAGCCTACTTTTTTTTAATGTTGTTTGGATTAGTAAAGGAAGGAAGATGAGTAAATAGAAGACAGAAACGGAAACAGAAAATAGTTAGAGATAACAGGTGGGGGGAGCTCAGTTTCATCATGTGTCTGGATGAGCAATTTCAAATTTACCAGAGCATTTTCGGACCTTACGAGGCTACAGTGCATACTTATTCCTGTGGCTGACTGTATATGGAAAAGGAGAAGAGATAAAAAGATAATAACAGGAATGCATGGAGAAGATAGAAAGGGAGAAGAGAAGGAGAAGAAACATTATTATCCTTAAGAGGCGAGGGAGGAAAGGAGATGGGAGAGAGGGATAGTGAGAGGTGGAGGTATGAATGGACGGATGTGTTTTTTAAAGTTCCCAGAATACCATATTAAAATCACCTATTTAATAAGGAAGAAAAAGTGCGAAATATGATAAGTAGTGTAATGGAGAGAGAGATATATAAATAAAGATAGAGATAGTACGGATAAAAATGGAGAGAAAGAGAAGCGGACAAACAAAAGACAAAATACAGACAGATTCAAGGACACACAGAAAGACAGACAGATTGACAGACTTATGAAAGACAAAGATAACAGACACATACATACAGACAGACAGACATGACTACACAGGGTGAGACTAGACAGTTAAACAGACAGGTGGTTGACAAAAATAGACAGATTCATGCATGCACAAATAGACAATATGGCAACTAACATGACAGAGAGACAAACAGACAGTGAGAGCACTTCTGCGCTAGCGAGGATCAAATTACCCTCCCCCTCCTCCCCTGCCGCTCAACACACCCTAGCCGCCGTCGTCAGGCTAGAACAAACTGATGACATCCGTGTCAAGTTTATTTGGATCCCGTCACATATAGGAATAACTGCCTGTGACACTGTTGATCGACTTGCCAAAGAAGCGACACAAGAAGAAGATATTGAAGCCACCCTCGCCCTTTCCCTGAATCATCTCAAATCTCGCATACATGCCACACAACGAGAAGCATTCGAAGTAAAATGGTGTTACGAGTGAGCGTTCCATCGTTGGTCGTGGATTCGCAACGTGAACGTCTTTTGTTTGTGACGCCATTTCTGCCGCGTCCGCTCGCTTTGTTTACTTTAGTATGGGCCCGGCAGTGTTTAGTTAAGTACAGAGTATCTCCTTTCTTATTGTACAGTATGTTTCTAGTGGTATAACGTGTAAACTTTGCTCGACTTTTATAACACCAAGTAAAGTAGTATTTGTGGAAGATTATTGTTAATCATATTTTGGAGTTCCACGGAAAATGACTTACTTATTTATGAGGTTTCGTGTGGTGGATAGACCACGTTGTTCATCGTAGTTTCTAGACTAAATAAGTCTTTACTTTGGTGTTCATTATTTTGTCTCTCGGTTGAGTCATTTATTTGATCAGATTTAACTTGTATTTGTTTATTTTGTACATACTGATATATTTGCTTTATTGATTATTTGTTAATATATTGTTATTAAAACTACTGCATGTATTTCAATATACCCCATAGTAATGAGGTGATAATTTGGTGGGATCTATTCCTGGACCTATAGTACAAAGTGTAATTTGTGAATGTGTGATATTGTTACACCCTTAAGAGGCCAAGGGTCGTAACAAATGGACACACCTGAAACAACGGGGTAGCATCACACTATGCCACTATGACGCTGTAACCGGTGACTCCAACCGCCACTACAAAGAGTATCAATCTCTGACTCGATCTCAACAGATTATGTACATTAGACTGCTCCTAGGGTACAGGTACCTATGGGAGTACATTGGCAACCCTGAGCCTGGCCGCACTGTTTGTAAACTTTGTGGTCAACCGGACTCTCACACCCTTCCTCACTACATCCTCACTTACCCTATGACCAACTCCTACAGGTCCCCAGCTGTTACCAACCTCATCCCTCCGTGACCAGATATCCTTCCTCCTGGTCACAGGCCTGGCACTTGACATTATTAGGGACCTGCCACGCTTTGCTAAAAACAGATGAAATGTACCGGGAATTTTCCCCCCCACACACTCATCATTCCGTCACTTTATGTAACTTGCTGACAAAACCTATGATCCTTCAGGCTTCCACGCCCTTAATGCATGAGTCATAAAGGCAAGCATGAACTCCGCATGCTTCCCAGTTGGGCACTGTAAACGCTTCTGCGCTTCACCTTGCACAGGATGTAAAGGGGTACCCAATAAACTAGCCCCCTCCGGGGCAACCTCTAATCTGTACACAGCTGACTGACTGGTTCACATTAGACAAACAGGCAGACTCACGCCAACAACGGATAAGACAGACAGATTTGACTACACAAAGAGTTCCGACGGGCTTACAGTCAAACACCACGCAGACGAACAGACAGTTGGGATGGCAATAGACAGGACGGATAGACTTGAGACAGATTAGAAGTCATTTATAAACAAGAATAACACCATACTGACCATAGTTGCGTCAGTGAGGGTAGCTGGTCTTACATCCACCAACGTAAATAATAAGAGGCATTGAAAACTAACACCCTCGCGCGGAAAGAACATCCATGGTTGGCCAGTCATGTGAGATGGGCCTAAAACAGACTAACGTAGATGATGGCTATGATGACTTAACACAGGTGATGACTTAAGCAGATGGTGACTAATATAACCAGAATCAAGGTCACTTCTCTTCATAATATAATTTTTCTCGGAATGATCATAGGTGACACATTATAATTTTTTTTTATGATTTTAACCTCTCCTTATGGCGAATATTTATTTAACTAATTATTCTAACCTGTATTCTATTCCTTCCTGTAGTATACTAGATACTTACAGTATCCGTAAGACATTAGCTATTGGAAATGTGATTAAATGTTTTGTTATTAATCCAGTGTGAAATGTATCAGTATTGGTGGTACAATCCTAATGGTCTCTAATCCTGTTGATTAGGTGAGGTTAATCTGGGTTTATTGAGATTAAAGATTAGGTGTGGGGTTTATTCTACCTGCGTTAGTCTCAGGTACGACCCTTATTGTAACAATCACGACCATGATTATAACAACCACGACCATGATTATAACAACCACGACCATGATTATAACAACCACGACCATGATTATAACAACCACGACCATGATTATAACAACCACGACCATGATTATAACAACCACGACCATGATTATAACAACCACGACCATGATTATAACAACCACGACCATGATTATAAGGTGCTGAATCCAAATCTGCAGGGTGCCACTTTGTCACCGTTGGGGAAAATGAGATATTGAAGATGGCGTCTAAGATGGCCGCCAAATACATACAGTTTGATATTTCATCCCTAAGCATCATAGAACAACTATATTTTAGGTGATTATTTGGTTTTCAGGGTCAAGGAATGTAATAAAAGTAGTTTGAAATCTGTTTCTGGAATATAAAGACGTATATAAGATGGCGTCCAAAATAGCTGCCGTATATACCTCGTTTTCTTTTTTAAACTTCAAAGCAACAAATAATGGCATTATTTTTGCTAACTAATATTATTAAAAATTAACCCAATATTCTTCTATTATAACCTATATAATAATTTAGCAAATATTTGATATTATGTATTTAATATTTTGGCTAACTGATTTTTATGTGTGTGGCAATGGTGACTCAACTAACAAATGCATGGCTTTCATTTCAAGAGTACTGTGTCTGCAGCAAGTTCATGATATCAGTAACAAAGATGTTCTTCAGTATGAATGATCACCAGTGCCACCTTCCTTTTTTGAAGACAATGGTGACATGCGGACAGCGAAGAGTAAGGCCACCTTGAAGAAAAGTTGGGAGCGAAACTTTCTTCTCGTTTCGTTGAACAAGCTGAAGTAACTGTGGTAGATGGATGTGCTGTCCTATGGATCATCTCATGGCCTTCCAGGAGTACAGTTGAGAACTTCATCAAGAACATGATTGCATACATCAACAACATATTGCAGAAGACTGATGTATATCTCATCTTTGACAGGTACTACCCAGAAGGTATCAAAGATGCAGTGAGGATGTCAAGAGCAGGAAAAATGCAGGCCGGCGCCATCAGCTGATCCTAAACACATAACTACCCCCGCAGAAAGTTGTGCTGACAGTCAGAGAATAAAGTGAAATTGGAAGATCTTATCTGTCAGTATCTACAGGAGAACGCCGAGCTTCTTCCACAGAATGGTAGAAAGCTCATCACTACTGGCCGAGACTCGGTACTCAAAGAGATTCAGTTGGATAATGTCATGTGTAAACCAGACATGAAAACGCTTCACGAAAAAGCGGTTGTAAATATAGCAAACCAGGTGTTGTTTCTTGCCTCAAGTGGTGTTGATTGATGCACAAAGTCATTTGCGATGACAGGGATGTGCTTGTGCTCTTGATGCACTACTACTCATTACATAAGTTAACCTGTGACATCAAGGCCACAGTTGAAAAGCACAGGGATCTTGTTGATGACATAATGGCAGCACACGCTCTTTCTGGATGTGACACCGTCGCTCATCTCTATGGTATTGGCAAGGTTGCCGCCGTACAGACATTGAAATCTGGTCATCGTCTTGACAAACTTGGGAAAATTGTTGCCGAGATAAGAGGTTCTCTCTCAAGCCACTAGATTTATAGCAGCATGTTATGACTCGAAGGTCATCCATGATATGTCTACTGTACGATTTGATGCTTGGACATCCAAAATGTCCAACAAAAGGCTGACATCAGCTCCTGAGCTGAGATGCTTGCCTCCAACAACTGCAGCGTATGATCTACTGTACGTGTGCTCAGGGCGCACTACCAGATCGTGATCTGGAGAGCAGCCGTAGAAGTTGGTCCACCAAACCATGACCCAAGGCAGTACGGATGGTCAAGTGATCAGGCGTCCAATCTTCTGCTTCCAGTTCTATTGCCTTCAGATGTATCACCAGTACCAGACATTATCCAGAAACTGATCAAGTGCAGCTGTTCAGCCAATCGGCCATGTTCAACTGCTCGATGTAGTTGTGTTGCTGCCATGCTATCATGTTCTGTTGTCGTCATGCAGAAAATGTGTGCCACAATGAAAGAACCATGACAACTCTTGATGTTAATGAGGAAGATGATGAAAGCAATGATGACAGTGTTGATTATTATAAAATATTTGAGTGCATAAATATGTTAGAAAAATAGTCCTATAATTTATTGGTATTATGGATCTTTAAAGATTCTGGACTAATATGGAGTAACCTTTTAGTGTATATAGGATTAAGATCATATGTGAATATTTCTGTTTCCAGAGCATGTAATTAGTCTCAGTCACTAAATCACCACTTTCTCTTATGAATGAAAACAGAAATGTTTCCCACAATTGTTTTGGCAGCCATTTTGGATGCCATCTTAGCTACAGGTGTGCATATTTCAAATAGTGTTTTTAATGTATTTGTGTTGCATTCTTTGACCCTGGATACCCACGAATCAACGAAAATATAGTTGTTTTATGATGCTTAGGGTCGAATTATCAATCTTTATGTATTCGGCGGCCATCTTGGACGCCATCTTGAATATCTCATTTTCCCTAAGGGTGACAAAATGGCACCCGGCAGATTTGGATTCAGCACCCTCAAATTATACAGAATAAGAAAAAACTTTGCCCGGAAGACAAATCCGAGTGTTATCTGTTTCTCCCAGACTATATTGCCTTTATATTACACGGTGCAAAGTACGCCTCGAAACGAGCTTGTACTTTACTTACAAATATTGCAAAAAATTGCCAAGTTTAACAAATTGGATTTTGGTGGATGTTAAATTCTGGTGTTGTTGGGATGTTGTAGTAACAGAACGGTACAAAATAATTACTATTACAATGTATTTGAGATTGTCTCCTATTTTGTCGTAAATTGACTGGACTATTTGGCTGTATGTCGTGAGTAGACTGTCATATACTCTCATTTAGGAGTAATGGAAAATGTTCCTGTGGGTATGAATATAGTGAGCAGCTCTATTTTGAAGTTTCCATGACCTTTAAAATATAAAAGTAACCTCGTAAGTTTTAAAATACAAGATTTTTACTTGAGTACAGAACTACTGAATTTCTAAGTTGCGTGCTACACTGAAATAAATAACTTCTTAATCCAACGCTCGTATTTTTCCTGCTCAAGCCGCACACACAAAAACAAAACAAAACAAAACACAAAACGAATATTTTTGTCTCAACATGACGATGATATTTGTAATGTTTCGGACACAAGTAATGCAAGAAGACTAACCGCTTAAAGGCTATACAGTCCAGATCTACCCAAGAGGACCATTTCTACGTCATCTTCATACAGTCTCATTATGACTGAAGTTATGGCAAAGGTGTATTATCGAGTTTATATGATTTATGAATATAGACAGCCGCCGGAAGAACCATATTGCAAGTCAATATCAGTCCGATTCGTTGACAACTGGGACAACTTTTATAGCAGAAGGGACTTTTATGCTAGGGATGGGGTGCATCTGTTTAGGGATGGGGTGGCAACCCTGGATGGTTCTCTCGAGAGGGCAGTTCAAAAGATGTCGAAGTCTTTAAGCTGCTAGGGGAATATATGAGCACGGGGGTGGAGGAGACTGCAGTGAGAGCAGGTAAACAAAGTGAAAAGTTACAGAGAAATAGTGCTAGGAATGATGACAAAACTAAATTAGGCAGGGAGTTAAAACCTAAATGCGTCAAAGAGAGGACTCAGAACACGACTAACTTAAATGTCTACTACGCAAACAGTAGAAGTATGAGTAGAATTAACAGGTGGTGGGGAAAAATTAATCACAAGAGTAATATATACAGTCTACAGTAGCCCTCCTAATCTTGTTAGAATTAATGAGCGACTTGTTTGGGATGAAATGTGCAGGGCATCCAGACTTCGCAAAGTCTGTGTAGTAGGTGACTTTAACTTTAGCAAAATAGATTGGATCAACCTACAGGTAACCCAGAAACAGAGGATTTTCTTGAAACAATCTAGGACTGTTTTCCAAGTCAACAGATAACACAACCCGCCCGGGGCAATAATATACTCGATTTAGTTCTGTCAAACAGAGAAAACCTCATTAGTAAAGTCGAGGTAGGGAACGAACTTGCAAACAGCGATCACAAAGAAATAAGATTTCAATTAGAATTTAATGGCAGTCGCAAGGAAAATTCCATTGAAGTCCCAGATTTCATAAGGGCAAACTTTGATAGTTTGAAAAGGAAGCTGAGAGAAGGGGCATCACGTTTGGGGGTGAATTACACGACCTCACACAATGTACCCACAGAGGGCGACCTCACTTTATCTGGAGAACTGACAACGATAACCTCACAAAATATGACGGTTTAGGATGACCTGAACCACGAGATCTGAGGTTGACGAGTTTCACTACAATTTAAATAATGAGTTGTTTAATGCACAAAGGCAGAACATACCATACAGAAAACGCAGATCAAACAACAATGACCCTAAATGGAAAAATAATTATTTAAAGAATTTAATTGGACAAAGGAAGGATATAGGTAGGAGAATATATCGTGGTGAAGTTTACCTCCGAGCTTATTATAAGGTATTGGCCAGTAGGGTTAAGACCGAGATAAGAAAAGCAAAGAGGAATACAGAAGTGAAGGGAGGCGAAGTCAAACCCCAAGGGATTCTTTCAAATCTATAAAACTAAAATACGAGAAAAGATTGGACCAATACAGTCAGATACCGTCGAGCTAACTGAAAACGATGGAGAAATGAGTAATAATCTGAATAAATATTTTTCAGCAGTTTTCTCCACCCAAAATTTAAACATGATACCCGATGCACACACTGTATACAGAGATAGTGAAGAAAATAGATTAAGCGAGATAGTAGTGACTAGTAACGATGTAAGTAAGCAAAAAGACAAGTTAAAGCCTAATAAGTCACCAGGTCCCTATGAGATATCTGCCAGAGTATTAAAGGAATGTAGGGAAGAGCTTAGTATGCCCTGAACAAATTTGTTTAACATGTCCTTAAAAACGGGTGTAGTACCAGAATCCTGGAGGATAGCGAATGTAATACCCATTTTCAAGAAGGGAGATAGATCACTTACCTTCGTCCAATCAGTTTAACATCAATTATAGGCAAATTACTGGAATCAATAATTTCAACCTCTGTTCGAAATCACCTGGAGAAGCACAAGTAGATCAATGATTCCCAACATGGCTTCACAAGCGGGTTTTCATGTCTAACTAATCTATTAATGTCTTTTTCAGTTGTTTTCGAATCAGTGGACGACGGGCACGAATATGATGCGGTATATCATGATCTTAGCAAAGCCTTCGACAGCGTCCCCCACGAAAGACTAATAAGAAAAGTGGAGGCTCATGGCAGCGGAGGAGATATTCTAAAATGGATTATAATAATAATAATAATAATAATAATTAACGGTTTATTGAAAGAGCTTGGCAGCCAGAAGGCTGAAAATATACAGTTACATATTTGGGGAATGGGTTACGAATTACAAATATTATACAAGTAACATAAGTGACACAAATAAGACATATAATAACTTAGATGGGGAAAAGCTCAAACTACAGTTCATTTCAACATAGTGACAGTGTTACAGTATTACAAGTTATTGATAATTTTTACAATGGTTGGGACTGGGCTGTTCTTATAGCGATCAGTTCGTGCACGTATGGGCTGGATGCGGTTGTGGTGTCGCACAGCAATTCTCGGACAAGGGATCTCAGGTGGTAGTAGGAGCCGGTGTCGGGGATGGTGTAGAAGCTTCTTACCAAATTTGCAGATGAGGTCGTGGTGATGGTCAGTGAGAGTCGAAAGGGTCAGTGTGTTGAGCGCTTCTTGATATGTGGAGTAGGAGGGAGAGAGAATAATCTTGCATGCCCTCTTTTGCACTTTTTCTAGGTGTTTACGTTGTGTGGCATTTAGGGAGGAAGACCAGGTGGGGGAGGCATAGGTGAGCTTGGGAAGTATGAATGTTGTGTAAACACTGAGGAGCTCGTGTGCAGGAACTCCGAGGGACTTGAGTCGGCGGAGGAGGTGGAGACGGAAACTGGAGGATTTGACAACTTCATTGACGTGTGGTTTCCAATTTAGTTTGTTGTCTATGGTGACGCCGAGGAGCTTCGTGGAATCTACAACCTGGAGTGTGTTCGGACCTAGAGTAATGGAAGGAGGTGGGACAATGTCGGAGGAGAGGTTGATGTGCATAACCATGGTCTTGGTATGGTTAATGGTGACATGGTTGTTGGTGGCCCAGTTTTGGAGACTGTTCAATAAATCCTGAAGGGCGGTATAGTTGGGAGCAGAATTGTTGACGCTGATCCCAATGGTGGAGTCGTCGACATATTTCCAGCGAGCAGGGGTTTCTCTTAGGGCATCATTGATGAGCATAAGGAAGCAGAGTGGTCCCATCTTGGTGCCTTGGGGGACGCCACAGGTGAGTGACTGAGAGGTGGAGACAGCCCCTCGGAAGCGTACAGCTTGGCGTCGGTCACTGAGGAAGTCTGTAAGCCATGGTATGAGGCTTCTTCGAAGCCCGAGGTCAATAGCTTTGTTGATGATTATATTGTGGTCGACTAGGTCGAACGCTTTAGTGAAATCAATGAAGGCGACAGCTACAGACGTTTTTCGTTTCTCGAGATGGCGGTATATGTAATCGAGAAAGCTGACAAGACAGTGAGTGGTGGAGGAAGTTTTCATGTTGCCAAATTGCTGAGGGTCTACGACTCCTGCAATATCAGCATAAGCCCAGTCGAACACAAAACTTTCACAGATTAGGCTGGGTATTGGGGTGATTGCAATAGGTCGTAGCTGATTTAAGGATTGTGGGCTGGTTGACTTGGGCACTGGTGATACATAAGAGGTTTTCCAGTCAGCTGGGCATCTGGCTTGACTGAGAGAAGCATTGATGATGGAGCAGAGGGGTTTAGCAAGCTCCGGGGAGAACTCCTTGAAGAGTTTCATTGGTAAGTCAATGGGGGTGGTAGAGCGTTTTAATTTTAGTTTGTCCAGGCGTTTTGCTACGTCAAATTCTTCTACTAAGTCAGTGGGAAGGGGGGCTGGTAGGTAAGCAGGGAGAGTGGTTGTGTCAAGCCGTGGGAGCGTCTGGTATATAGTAGCGAAATGGTTATTTGTTTGCTCAGCTGCGTCAACACTAGCGAGATGGCTAAGGAAGGGGAGGGGCGTGGTTACAGGACAGGGAACAGAGAGAGAGCATTAACTCCGATTGGAGTAATGTCACTAGTGGAGTACCCCAAGGCTCAGTAATTGGACCATTATTATTTATTGTATATATATAAGCGACATAGATATCGGCGTAGACAGCATTATAAGTAAATTTGCTGATGACACTAAAATAGGCCGTGTAATTAAATCTGACGAGGACTCTGCAAAACTACACAAATCGAATGTTCTGAAAAATGGCAGATGAAACTTAACGTGGACAAATGTAAAGTACTTAGTCTCGGAGATGTAAACAGAGAAACCAGATACCAGATGAACAACGATGTTAAAGAGAAATCCGACTGTGACAAAGATTTAGGAGCAATGATAAGTAGGAATCTTAAGGCAAGTAAACAATGTGTATTTGCTCGAAACATGGCTAATAAAGTGCTTGGGTTCATACAAAGGAGTGTTAGTTACAGGACTAGCGAGGTCATCCTAAAACTATATCTTGCGCCTGTGAGACCTCACTTGGATTACGCAGTTCAATTCTGGTTACCGCATTACAGAATGGATATAGAATCCCTAGAAAGAATTCAGAGGAGAATGACAAGTCTAATCCCGGGCATTAGGAACCTTGATTACAGAGACAGGTTAAAGCATCTTAATTTGCACTCCCTCGAGAGACGTAGAGTGAGAGGCGATATGATGAATGGAAGTCAGGGTTAAACAAAAGTGACTTTACAAAGGTACTCAAACTATCCAACCAGGAGCGAACTCGTAACATTGGTTTTAAATAAAACAAATTTAGATTTAGGCGCGAAATAGGTAAACATGGGGTTGGAAATAGAGTAGTGGATGAGTGGAACAAGTTACCAAACATCATCCTTAACTCGAATACGCTGGATAGCTTCAAACATATTAATACCAATAATACTGCAAAAACATTAATTTTGTGGAGGAAAGCATTATGGAACTAGTTATGAAATCAAATCAAACGGTATCCGTAAATAACTCTTTATAATAGAACCAAAGTACGAGGGTTCATATAGCAATATATAGAAAGTTTTGCATTACAATACAGTCACTACTCGCTGACAACTTGTGAGGTAGAAAGCAAAATTCATTTCTTACGAACTGGACACACATGTTCTTGTTAGTAGTGAACGTTGTGAATAAACGCCAAACAGATAACACCATGAAAATAAAACCCATTAAACTTAAGTTTAACAGGAAATATATAGGTTTTAAGTAAACCAGATAGATCTCCTTGATACACTTAAGATGGTAAGGTGGCTAAGTGGATAAAATAATAACTTTTTGCCCTATAAGTCACTGGTTCGCGCCCGAAGCACAACCAGTTCAGCCCTCTGTGAATGACTAGTTAACTTTACGGTTGTTGAAGTGAAGGCAATTTTGTACAGTACCGGGTGCACTGCCTCCTCCTGTGCCGGAAGCTTAATATTCAATGTATTGTATCTGCAGTGCCCCTAACGAGCCTCATTCTTTGGGATCCACTCTCTCTTTCACTTACCTGAAATCCATAAATCACTTACTGGACATTAACTTCTCGTCAACATCTTCCATAAAATTACATGACCAGCAGTTTATTATTTATATGTGAGATGATGTACTGTAAGCACTACCTCGGAGGTGAGGGTGCTGGAGAAGACAGAGGTGTCAAAGTCCCATTCACTGCATAGTTCTTCCTCCAACTCCGCCGAGGACGACGTTCTCACCATGTAGCTACACGAATCTCTGTCGGGGCAGAGTTGGATATCATAAGGAACATAACATGTCAAGGACTGAAGCTTGGGGAAGAGGAATATATAATTAGATAATCGAACCGTAGTGGACAGAATCTGAGTTGAGGTAATTCATGCTGAAACAATCACCTGATAACAGCATCTCAGCACTGGGTGCCTGAGTTCATTAATCATTCAGTTTAACAAAAAGAAACATGAATAAGTCTTGACCCGAAAACATCTTAAACGGAAGTATGAATACTATAGTACAACAGCTGAATGACATATTTTCAGCAAACGTGGAGTTAGCGTCTAGACAGTATTTTATTTGTCTTTTAGTAACTTCAGCATGCCTAGAGTCAAAATTAAACGAGTGCTAATCTGGCAATCACGAGGAAATTATTTTATGGGTGAAATTAAAAATGATTGTACTTGTATTGGGGGATTGCTGGCCACTTCGCCTTTGGGCTATTTCGGCCGGAGCCGATGTCTTCTTTCTTCTTCTTGAGGTTTCTTCTTCTAGTCTTGGTCTTCTTTCTTGCTACAACTAATCTGATGTTCTTGTTTCTTCTTTTCTTGTTATTATTGTGTTCTTCTTGTTCTTGGTATTTTGGTTTCTTCTTTCTTCTTGTTGTTTTATTTGGGATGAATTATGGTATGAGTGAGTGATATGATGGTGAGTTACTGACAGACCAGATGAAATGGCCGGTCAGGTGACTAGTTTCTCTGTGATTTTTTTTTTTTTTTTTGTCTTTTGTAGCCCGTGTCTTTTTGTTTGAATATGTGTTGGTGGGTGTCAGGTTTACTTGATAAATGTGCGTGTTGTATGTAATGGAAAGGTTTGTGATATGTGTTAGGTTCTGAATAATAAGTTCTATATACAGGAGAGAACACAAACACCTGTATAGTTTTGTAGGTTCGGTTTACTGGACAAGAGTATGTACACAAAGGAGAGCAGCCCTCTCTCTTGGCTAGGCTCCTTGTCAACTGCTATAGGCGACGTATGGCAAGTGATACATTAGCAGCTTCCATACGTCGCCAGGCACATTAATTAAGCATGTGGGATATGGTAATAACATTGCCACACACTGCTAGCTAGGCTGAATAAATAATACATAAATGGAGCACATACATAATATACATACATGATATATAATCCAGCATACATAATATACATACACCTCCCTCCCCCCTATACGCTCATAGCGAAGTCTTGAGCGGACCTTTTCTTTTGGATCCGTTCTGAGCGTCGAGGGACTTCATCACTGGGAAGGGTATGGGACTCAACACTGGTGGCGGGGCCAGCAGACGGCATTGTTACGGGTCGGAGGAAACGGCGGTTCCTCCACCACACACGACCACTGGGTAACCGCACCTGGTAGTCCCGTGACCTGCCGAGACCCATGACTACGCCTACTTTGTCCCAACGTAGGGAGGTCGGGTCCTGAGCACGGACTTGGGTGCCGACACTCAACCTGGGGAGAGAACGGGCGTGGTCATTGTAGCGGGCGACGACGTCCTGAACACGTTCGGCGGCTCGGCGATCACAATCCTCTGTCTTGGCCTGCCACTCCTTGGAGAAGGATTGAGGGTGAGCAGGGACACAAGAACGAAGGGGGCGTCCATACAAAACCTGGGCAGGGGAGCGTCCGGTGTAGTTAGGTGTGTTGCGGAGTTCAAGAAGACCCCTGTCGAAGGCCTCGCAGTCAATGTTCCCAGAAGGGGCCACCTTAAGGATGAGGTGCTTCAGGGATTTGACAGCAGCCTCAGCGTGGCCGTTGGACTGCGGGTAATGGGGCGATGACAACACATGCCGGACTCCCCATCGGTCAAGGAACGCAGCGAAGTCCCGGCTTGTAAACTGAGGCCCTCCGTCGGTTCGCAGGCGTACAGGAACGCCCACGTCACGGAAGTAGTGGCGGAACTAGCTGATGGTGGCGGCAGACGTCGTGTCATTACCGCACTTGATGACAACCGGCCAACCAGAGAGACGGTCGACGATAACGAGGAAGGACTTTCCTGACACACAGAAAAAGTCGGCCGACACAGACTCAAAGGGGCGGGTGGGGTTGTCGTCACTCATGAAGGGTTCCTGCTGCTGGCTGGGTTGTAATACGCGGCGGGGCTTACACACCTGGACAGCATTGGAGATGTCGGGGTCGATGCCAGGCCGGAACACAGTCTGTCTTGCACGCCGTTTGGTGGCCTCGGCTCCACAGTGACTGTCGTGGAGGCGAGCCAAGGCGTGGAGACTTGAAGCAGCAGGGACAACTACCGAAGGAGAGGTGTCACTGGCCAGAGGTAGGGGTAGGGCGGCAGCAGGGTAGTTGCTGCTCCCTTCGTGCACCCTGTTGGCGTGTTTTACCTCGAGAATCGGTGTTGGGAAGTCCTGGGAGATGATGGCCAACTCTTGGCAATGTCTGTAGGACAGCAAAGGAGTCGGGACGCCATTATGCACATCAATCCAGGCTTGACACGACCTGTTGCCAAAGGTGACGTGTGCATAGAGTGAACCTAGGGCCGGGGTCATCTGTGAACCATCTGCCATAAAGCGGAGATCCTTGGGGGGCGGTCCTAGATCACTTGGAGAGAGCCCCAAGCATTGCAAATGCTGGGGACCGATGACTGTAGCATCAGCGCCGGTGTCGGGCAACATCTGAAGACGGGATGACACACCGCCGTAGGTCACGATGACGCTGATGTACTGGGGGACTTTGGTCTTGGGACGCGGGGGGGAGCACACATTCCTAATGTGGCTCGAGCGTTGTCAGGAGTCGTCGTGCCTCTGATTGGAAGACTGTGGGCGGCCCTCTCTGGTGGAAGGGGGCTGAAGCTTCCGCCGACGCGGTCCCTTGGGTATGTTGGAAAGGCAACACTTGTCATAGTGGCCCAGACGACCACACACATTGCACTGGACGCGTTTGGCTGGGCACCGTACTGTGAGTGACCAGTGGCCCTTACGGTCACAACTGTTGCAGGTAGACTGAGCAGCTGGACACACCTGTGTTCCGTGCTGCTTACCACAGTTGTTGCAAAATAAACCGGGCGTGGACGTGGTGGGCGAAGGCGTAGGAACAGACTTCTTGTCCTTCTTGTACCTGGACACAGCGGGTACAGCTGTAGGGGGAGCACGGATGGCAGAGGTGGCACACCTGGCAGCCTCATAGGAGCGACATATCGTCAACACATCCTTAAGAGAAGAGGAAGAGTCGAGGGAGGTGAGGCGTTGGACAAGTTCCTCGTCCTTAACACCCATCAGGATCACCTGCTTCAACTGGGTCTCCTCGCACTGCTGGTGGTGGCCTGGACATATATCTACCTCTTCCGAGGCGCTCTTGAGTCGTACGTAAAAGGCATCAAAAGACTCACCCTCCATCTGTCTGCAGCTTCATTCTGCTGTCCTTTGATGTGCCGTTGTAGAACGTCCAGTACCTCCTCTACGGACAGCGAAGAGGTTGGGGTACCTGCAACGTATGTTCCAAGACACGCTGAATTTCCAAGGACAGGCACATACGCAGCTGGATGAGTTGTTTAGGCTGTGACAAACTCTGGAGATCCACCATTGTAGAATAATCAGTCCACCGTCGCCGCCATTCACGAAAAGTCTGGAAATTCACATCAGGCTTCAAGATGGGCGGTGTTTGAGCTGCTGCTTTAGGTGGGGCTGGGGGTTGTGAAGGAAGCATGGATGAGGTATCTGAACCAGTCAGTGCCGAGGCAGTGTTAGAGCCAGGGGCTTGGTTAACAGTGAGGCGAGATATCAAGGCTTCAAACCGTTCACTGTCTTCCAATCTCCGTTGGTTGTCTCGTTCTGCCTCTGCTTGCCTTCTGTGCTCATCCGCCAAACGTCTGTGGGCTTCATCCTCGCGTTTCTCATCTCTCATAAACTTCAGTAAAGCAATTATCTCTGGAGACAACGCTGAATATTGAGGTGAGGGACTGCGCGATGTGGGGGCTGGAGCGTCGTGGCCGGCCTGGTCATCCATCTCTGCGGGGCTATCACCCGCCTGACTCATCCAGGCGCTGGGTCCACGGCTACGTAAGGCATGAGACATGACTACTTCATCTGTGTACTGTGTCTTAAATCAGTGTTGACCGGTCAGCCCGTCGTATCAACAAGATTTCAGACAAAAAAATTAATTAAATACACAGATAAGTAGATTATATATATAAAATATATATAAGGAAGCCGCGCGGTCAGCGAGTGTTAGTACATGTATGTGTGTGAGTGAGTGTGTGTCCCGGGCGGGCAAAGCGTCTCGCCCCAGCTGTGAGGGGGGAGTGGAGGCGGCGCTGTGAGGGGGTGGAGGGAGAGGCGCGGCGACTCCCAGTCAGTCTAGTTACCCTCAGGACGCGGTCAGAGATGGGTGCACTGAACTCTACTCCTTACGAATGCCCAGAACGTGCCGTATACCTTGGGAATCCTTTAGAACAAGGTCACACATGAATGGCACGAAACACACAATGCGCTAAGCACTTCACAGAAAATCACTGTCACTGACACTGCTCAAAGTTGCGAAATTCTTCGAGCAGGGATGACGCGCGGGAGTTGACCCAAGCGAGAGTTCATAGCCGGCTTTCCACAAACTTTGCACTATCACTCGTAATTATCCAGTAAGATCGGATCACTGCGCCATGTTCGGTTCTGAATAATAAGTTCTATATACAGGAGAGAACACAAACACCTGTATAGTTTTGTAGTTTCGGTTTACTGGACAAGAGTATGTACACAAAGGAGAGCAGCCCTCTCTCTTGGCTAGGCTCCTTGTCAACTGCTATAGGCGACGTATGGCAAGTGATACATTAGCAGCTTCCATACGTCGCCAGGCACATTAATTAAGCATGTGGGATATGGTAATAACATTGCCACACACTGCTAGCTAGGCTGAATAAATAATACATAAATGGAGCACATACATAATATACATACATGATATATAATCCAGCATACATAATATACATACAATATGTCTCTCATGTTGTATGTTTAAATTTTTGTTTTATTCATTTTTATTTGCTTTAGGGCATGGTTACATACATATTATAAATATAAAAAGAGTTCATGCGTGTGTCATTCACAACATGCCGATAAGACGGGTCTCCTTGAGGAAGATTTTTACAGCGTCACTTATGGTGACATCATCTTGCAATATATTGGGTACAGTCAGCACGAAGCCTCGCTTGGCAGCTAGCATCACCAGCTGCCGGCGTTCTGGTTCGTACTGGCTGCACTCCGTCAGAATGTGTCGGATGGAAAGAATTTTGTTGCACGTGGCACAGATAGGTGGAAAGGAGTTGTCTAAATAAGCTTTTAGATGGGTCAAATAGGTACAATTTAACCTTAGACTGGCGAGAACCACCTCTTCCCTCCTATTCTTTCGGTATGCTGAAAGCCAGTTTCCTATGTTAGTCTTCCAGTTGTTGCGAAGATCTAACCTCGTCCAATCAAGTTGCCACTTCCCTGTTGTATATGTCTTCCCCAAGGAGAGACACGACGGACGCTTCCAGGGTACATTGGTTGTCTCCATGAGACCCACAGTCGCTTTTGCTAGTTTGTCTGCCTGTTCATTGCCCCGAATGTTGCAATGCCCAGGCACCCATATCAGCACAATATTCTTGGCACACTCATGTAGTTCATTAATAATATTGCCCTGTATCTCATTGCTGGTAGTGCCACCACTTTGAATTGCTTTAAGAGCTGACATGGAATCTGAAATGACAGCAACATCATTGACATCGCTTGTTATTGCAATGTCAACGGCTCTACTTATTGCAAACATCTCTGCAGTGAATATGGTTGTATGCCGCGGCAGGCGGGAGCTCCACTCCCCGTCTCTGCTCCAGAT
This sequence comes from Homarus gammarus, assembly GCA_958450375.1. NCBI lineage: Eukaryota > Metazoa > Arthropoda > Malacostraca > Decapoda > Nephropidae > Homarus > Homarus gammarus. The sequence goes on from CAUDMG010001303.1 coordinate 430,566, forward strand.
ACCGGCTCCAACGTTGTCGTCAGTTCTGGACCCGTCTGTGTACACGTGAGTATAGGCGCTATATCCTTCTAGAAATTGATAGAAAAGTTGTTTCAGGAGCTCGGGATGTAGGTCATTCTTCCCTCCTGGAAGCCACGATGTTTCCACATGGAAGTTGGGGTTCTCCTATGGCGGACACAACGGTGGAACGTATCTATCAACGTCTTCGAAGTGGATACCAGCACCCTGGCACAAGGTCTGGAGGCGGACAACCGAGGACGGGGACAAACGCAGCTGCAGGAAACGGAATTTAGCAACAGCAAACCAACCTGGGTGGCCTGTGCCGCGCCTCCTAGCCGCACTCAACCCGTACCTTAGCGTCAACATGTCCCTCCTGATGTGGAGTGGAGGGACATGGGCCTCCACCTCTAGTCTTTCTACACGTGTACACCTGTAAGCACCCAGATATAGACGAAGGCATCGGTTCTGTATTCTGGTTAACTTTGCGAGTGTGGTGTCGCATGCAGAAGCATACAACTGGCATCCATAATCAAGTTTCGATCTGATCAGGGTCTTATACACCATTAATAAAGATTTCCTATCGGCTCCCCATGTAGTACCTGATAAAACTTTCAGGATGTTTGTGACTTTAAGACATCTACTTTCAAGCTCATTAATGTGGTTTTTCCACGTTAATTTCCGGTCAAAATGAACACCGAGAAATTTTACTGAAGTCCGAAATTTAATCGGAGTATCATTTAATTTTAATACTGGATTATTAATGTTACGTTTCTTGGTGAAGACTACTCCTACTGTCTTCTCAACTGAAAACCTAAATCCCCATTGCATTGCCCACTGTTCAGCGGCTTTTAGGCCGGCCTGCACCCTTGGTGCAGATAGTCTCTCGACCCGAGAGGAGCGCCAGATTGCGCAATCGTCAGCAAACAAGGAGAATTTGAGGTCACTTAAGCTGGGTGCTGGTGATAGGAAATCATTAGTCATTATGATAAATAATATTGGGCCCAAAACGCTGCCTTGTGGAACTCCGTTTTCTAGGACAAATGTGTCTGACTTTCCGTTACCTTCTAATTTGACGGAAAAAGTTCTGTCTTCCAAAAAATTTCAAATGAAAATTGGCAAATTACCTCTCAGACCCAAGGCGTGGAGCTTCATCATGAGGCCAGTCCGCCATGTCATGTCGAAAGCTTTTTCTATGTCTAGGAATACTGCAATTAGTGTTTCTTTACTGCAAAGAGCTTTTGAGATGTCAGTTTCAAGACTTATTAAATGATCTAGTGTGCTTCTACCTTGGCGGAAACCACACTGTCGATCACTCAATAAGTTGTTACTTTCCAAAAAATACATTAGCCTACGTTTTATCATACGTTCCATGACCTTACACAGACAGTTTGTGGGCGAAATCGGACGGAATGAGTTGGTGTTAGTAGGGCATTTGTCCCTCTTTGGGTACGGTACGACATGGGCAAAGTGCCATGAGTTTTTAAAAGTTCTGGACGTCCAGATCTCATTGAACACTTTTAGCAATTTGTCCAGGTTTCCCTGGTCAAGGTGCTTAATCATCTTGTATCGTATACCGTCAGGTCCAGGAGTAGAGCCCTTGCCCTTTTTTAAAGCAAAGGAAAGTTCCTCTGGGGAAAATGCTCGGTTGTAGTCTTGTTCGTCCCCGTTCTCGAAGTCGAGATGCACGAGCTCGGTACGATCACGGAACACGCCGAAGCGTGGATCATGATTGGTGGAGCTACTGGCATCTGCGAACTTCTGGCCTAGGGCGTTGGCAATGGACTGGGGTTCGTCGAGAAGCCGCCATCCACTACTCAACTGTGGGATAAAAGTCCTTCCTCCTTTGGATCTGACCCGGTTTATAGCCGACCATACCTCAGAGGAAGGGGTATCCTTGTTAATAGTGGAGACGAATGCCCGCCAAGGCTCTCTCTTGCACTCCCTGAGAACCCTCCTAGCCTTAGCTCTAGCTTTTTTATATTCAATGAGGTTTTCAATAGATGGAACTCTGTTGAATAAACGGCATCGCCTATTTCGCTCACAAACCACTCGTCGGCAGTCTGGTGTCCACCATGGAACTCCAGGCCTGTGGGTAGTTGCAGAAGTCTTAGGAATTGTTAAATCTGCTGCGTGTATTATAGCTTGTTCTATGTGTGACATTTTGGTGTTGATATCTTCTCCAATGGTGTCTATACGAACGGCTCCTGAGTATGCCCCCCAGTCTGCTTTCCTAAGGTTGTAGCGCACCTCGGGAGTAGCCGTTGGGGCGCCACACTCATAAGAAATGCAGATCGGAAAATGGTCGCTACCCAGGGAGTCGTCGTATGTAGAAAATTTACAGTCTAATAGCAAGGAAGCTTCAACTATAGAGAGATCTATAGCTGTCGCTGAGCCAAATCGTTCGTCCACTCGAGTCGCACTACCGTCATTCAGAAGAGACAAGTTGGAGTTGAGTATAGCTGCAGCCACCTGCTCTCCCTTCCCGTCACTCCGGACACTGCCCCACCGCAAATGGCGAGCATTGAGGTATCCGAGGATCATTTTTTTTCCTGGCAGTTGGTTAAATAGCTCCTCAAGCTCACCCTCGGCAATGAGCCCGCCCGGAGGACAGTATAGTGAGCAGACGGCCACATAGTCAGACCGAAACTTGACTCTGCACGCCACAGCCTGCAGATTCACGCTCAGCTTGACTCTTTGTTGAGCGAATTCACTCCTAATATATAGGGCTACCCACCTTAGGTTGTCTCCCCTGTCGGACGTGTAGTTGTCAAATACAGGTGGGTCGTCCTGACCCGCAAGTAGCGTCTCTTGTAGGCAAAAAACGTCTGGCCGGAATAATGACTTTAGTAAATGAAATTGATCATTTTTATTCCTCGCACCTCTGCAATTCCACTGGATGATATTGAATTTTAAGTCTGAGAGTTGATATGGTCAGCGTTTTGGGTTTTCTTTTTCTTTGCTCTTGTTTCTGGGGGGGAATTGTGTGCCGGGGTATGTTCCCTCGTATTTCGTGAGCAGTCCCATGGCTCCATAAAGCCAGTTCTCTTCTCGGCAGGGGCTCCCAGCCCCCGGTGTGTTTCAACAATGCGAAACAATGGTTGTGGTGAAGAGTCTCTTGTCATGCTTTCGATAGATAGCGACCTTTTCCTTACTTGGGGGTAGACAAGGTCGACAGTCTGCTTAAGTTTTGTGGTCTCGTTTAACTTGTTTTTAGTTTTAGTTTCGTTAGTAGTCATAGTTGTCTTTGAGTTTTCGTCGTTGGCGTCTGTGGTTGGATATCCGGTGAGTGTGGAGTCAGTTTGTGTTGCAATGGTCCTGGTCTCAGTCTGTGTTCCAGTGGTGCACATTTTGGGAGGTGAGGTGTTTTTGGTTACAGCGGATGCGAAGGACATTCCAGGTGTTGGTGTCTGCAAGGACATCTCCACCTGCTTCCTAGCCTCCCTGTAGTCCAAATTAGTCTCTGCTCTCACCCTACTGATCTCATTCGCCCTCAGGTAGGAAGGGGGTTGTTAGAAAGGTCGGGTATATTCCGTTTTTGTTTTGGGAGGATTGTAGGAGTTGATTAGTGGTTGGATAAGTCGAGTTAATTTTTTTTTTTTTTTTTTTTTGGTAGGGATTGTGAGTAAGATTGGGTGGGTTAAGTTTTTCTTTTGGGAGGATTGTAGGTTTTGTTAGTGGTTGGCAGAGTTGGGTTATTATTGCTTTCATTCTTTCCTTTTGGCTTGTAAAGGACTTCTGCAGTTTGCAGGAGGGCTTTTGCAGGTATTGTGAGTTCCTGGTCCCATTCTTGACGGAGAGGATTTTTGTACAGGTACTATGCACCCCTCCCCGACCTTAATGGCTAAGGGAGGCGTTCATGTCATCTGTATGTTGGTACCGTTCTTTGTAAGGTACACCTCTCCGACCTTATTGACTAAGGGAGGCGCCCATCAACAGTGTTGGTAACATTCTTGAGGGAGAGGGCTTGTGTACAGGTATTGTGCACCTCCCGACCTTATTGGCTAAGGGAGACGTACACGTCATCTGTGTTAGTATGGGATGGGTAAGTTAGGTATTTGTTTTGGGAGGAGTGGTAGGGTGTGGTTAGTGAATGGTAGAATGGTTATTTTTTATTTTGGGTGGGATTGCTAGTAACGGCTGGGTGTGTTAGGTTTTTTTCTTTTGGGGGGATTGTTAGGGTTTTTCTTTTTGGGAGGGGGGAGTGTTAGTGCAGGTTGAGTGGGTTAGTGCTCTTTTTTTTTTTTTTTTTTTTTTTACGCGAGAGTGGTCTTTGAGTGTGAGCGTGGGGTTTAGATTGAGGGGGGGGGAGGGGGGAGGAGGGAGGTGGTTGTTCTGTATTGCTAGGGCAGAGTCAGGTTAATGATTTTTTTTTTTTTTTTTTTTTTTTTGAGGTTGGATAAGTTAGGTAAGGTTAGGTTAGGTTAGGTTAGGTTAGGTTCGGTTAGGTTAGGTTAGGTTAAGTTGGGTGGGAATCGTTGGGTGTGGGTTGAGGAGAGGTGTTAGGTTTAATTTGAGGGGAGTTGTTGGGTGTGGTTATAGGGAAGTTGGGGTTTGATATGGGAGTTATTAATATAAGGAAGGTGGGAGGGGTGTGTTTGGTCTGTTTAGTATGGAGGGATTTTCGTTTCTGAATCTGCGTGGGAGTATGATGTTGCCGAAATAATCCTGCCATTGAGGTTAAGTAGTGAGGAGTGATTCTATTTGTTTGTCTCCTAGTTGTCTCCAGTAGATGTTGAGTGGAGGGAGGGAGCGAGCTGAGTTCATGTAGATGTCTATTTGGGGTGAAGGATGACCAGTGTGTGTTATGGATGAATCTTAGTGCTTTGTTTTGTATGACTTAAAGTTTCCTGGCGTGTGATGGTGGTGCTAGCTGGAGTGTGTTAGGTGCATAAGTCAATAGTGGGCGTATGAGGGCTTTGAATATGTGTGTTTTGGTTTTGATTGATGCGGTTCTGAATCTGTATATATTCCCGAGTGTTTTGTTTGCGATCAAAGCCTTCGTTTTGGTGTGCAGTGTCATGGTGAGGGTGTCGTAGAATGTGACTCCTAGGATTGTGTTTGCTCGTTTGACAGTTATGGGTGAAGGGTAGTCGATGTAGGGGTTTAGGTAAATGTGACGTAGTTGGCGTCTTTTGGTGCCGAAGTAGGTGATTTGTGCTTTGTTCGGGTTGGTTTGTATTCGCCATCGGAGTTCCCATTGTGTAACTTGTTCGAGTTCCCTGTGTGCTTTGTCTGTTAGGTGATCAAGGCTAGTGAAGTGTCTGACTAGTTGGGTTACATCGTCAGCATACTGTATTGTCAGAGAGCCGATGTGTAAGGGGTCGGGTAAGTCGTTTGTGTAAAGAATGTATAGTGTTGGGGACAGGACCGATCCTTGTGGGACTCCTGCTTGCAGTGTGAAGTGGTCAGAGTAGGCAGGTGTGAATTTTATCCTCATTTTTCTGTCTGTTAGGAAGTTGCATAGTAATTGTTGTGATTTTTGAGGGAGGTTAAAATTGGTGCATATCTTATACTTTAATCCATCGTGCCAAACTGTGTCGAAGGCTTTTTGTACGTCTTTTGTAATGAGTGCTGTCTTGTATACACCTTTGTTCATGTGGAGGTAGTTTGTCATTATATTGAGTGCGTCTTGAGTTGAGTGGTGTGCTCTGAAGCCGAACTGCTTGTAGGACAGTAGTTGTTCATCTTCAAGGTGGTATCTGAGGCGGGTGTTGTATAGTCTTTCAAAAGTTTTGCCTAAGACTTCTAGTATGCTGATCGGTCTGTAGTTTTGAGGATCTGTTGGGTTTTTGTTTGGTTTAGGTATCATGATGGCTGTGGCTGTCTTAAAGAGTTTTGGGAAGTATCCTGTAGCTAGTTGGGTGTTGTAGAGGTATGTAATGGCTGTGACTGTTTCTGGGGGCAGGTGCTTCAGGATTGCTTGACCTATATTGCTGTCGCCTGGTGTTTTCTTTTTGATTCTGTCTAGTGCTTGTTTGACTTCTGTTGGAGTGAAAGGAGCAGTGAGGATGTGGTCCTGTGTAAGTGTGGAGGTATCTATTGTGTTGTCAGGAGTTGTTCTGTCGTGAAGTGTTTGCATGTGTGTGGTGATGTTGTTTATGTGGTTTAAGATGTGCCTTTGTTGTGTGGGGGAGGGGGGTGTGGGTGGAAAATGTGTTCCCAGTGTTGTTTTAGTGTTTGTGCTACGTCAGCTCGCTCATTGATTTGCCAAAATTCTCGGGGGCTATGTGTTTTCCTGGGCAGCCTCTACGAGTTTTGCCCAGTGAACCTCATGGTCTTGTCGGAGGCTGTGGATGATGTGTGTTCTTAGTGTGGAGATGTCTGCGTAAACTGGTGCTAGGTTAAGTTTGTTTAGTTCGAATCGTGACCTGTAGCAGTGAAGTAGGCGTCGAGTTCTTATGGAGGGTGTGAAGGAGTATTTTCTCTTGAACCGGTGTTTAGGAATGTGGGTATCTGCTATGGCGGTGATAGTGTTGAAAAGGTGTGTCCAGGTTTCCTCACTCTTCCTTGTGGGTTGGTGTTCGAGGTTGAGTGTGTATTGTTGTTCAGAGAGTGTGGTTTGGAGGGCATTCCAATCTGCGTGTTGATACTGGTATTGAGATGTGGTTGTTGGGAGGAGGATGGGATTGTTGGAGAGGTGAAGAGTGATGGGAATGTGGTCTGAGCCTGATAGGGGGCCGGGAGTGATGTAGTGTTGGAATTGGAGGGCAGGGATGTTGGTGATGACGATGTCTGGTGTGCCTTTGCCGTGAGCAGCGTAGAATGTGGGGAAGAAAGGTCCAATGTGGTGAAGGTTTTTGTGAGTGACCAGAGTGTGTAGTTGTTGGCCATGAGGGTCGGTGCGGTTGTGTTGGAATGAGGTGTGGTGTGCATTGAGGTCGGCCATTAGTATTACAGGTAGGTGTGTGTTGTTAAAGATGGAGTTTAGGTCTGTGAAGGGGATAAGCGTGTTTGGTCTTGAGTATGTTGTGCAGATGATTATCTGTCCATGTTGAGTGTCGATCTTGGCGGCCATGAAGTGTTTGAAGGCAAAGTTGGTGATGAATTCGTGTTTCATGGAGGATCTGATGAGGATTGCAACGCCCTCGTGTAGTTCGTGGGGTGATTGTCTATTTGTGTAGCCGAAGTGCTTGATTTTGGTGTTTGTGTATATTGAGTTGAGGAGGAGGATGTCTGGGTTGTGTTCTTGTAGGAGGAGACAGATGGCGTGTCTGTTTGAATGATATGCTCTACAGTTGAATTGCATTATGGTGATCATGTTTAGTTTGTTCTTGGTGTAAAAATGATTGCTGTTACGACAATTTATCGCTTATCTCCACTCAGTTAACAAAATCATCAACCAATCACAAGAGAAGGAGAAATCAGCTGCGATCAACGCACGTGATAGTGGCTAGACAGCTTCAGAGGCAACTGGATTACATTGGACAGAGAGAGGCTTAAATATACAGGGTGACCTTATAAAACATGAGGTCAGGTCATAATGATGTCATCCACTAATCCCCACACCAACACACACGTAGAGGAGCTTAAGAGAAGGGGATGACGTGACTAGTCAGGTCAGGTCAAAAATAAGGGACCCACTAAATAACTATCATACATCTAGATCAAAGGTTTTCAAAGCATATTTAACTTTGGGCCACTAACAAATAAATTTATGTTACATATTATCAGTTTTGAACTGACCATCACTAAGGTTTATTGATTTTAATTCCTTAATCAAACTAAGCTTTTTTCCCAAGAAGTATTTAAATCATCTTGTGTCATAAGAACATAAGAACATAAGAATGGAGGAAACTGCAGCGGGCCTATTGGCCCATACTGGGCAGTCCCGTTTACACCCAACCCCTATTGCTCATATAAGCATCCAACCTATGTTTGAAGCTATTCAGCGTATTCGAGTTAATGATGATATTTGGTAACTTGTTCCATTCATCCACTATTCTGTTTCCAAACCAGTGTTTACCGATTTCACGCCTAAATCTAAATTTATCTAATTTAAAACCATTGTTAAGAGTTCGCTCCTGGTTGGATAGTTTGAGTACCTTTGTAATGTCCCCTTTGTTTAGCCCTGCCTTCCACTTATACACCTCTCTCAGGTCGCCCCTCGCTCTATGTCTCTCGAGGGAGTACAAATTAAGATGCTTTAGCCTGTCTCTATACTCAAGGTTCCTAATGCCCGGGAGTAGTCTTGTCATTCTCCTCTGAATTCTTTCCAAGGATTCTATATCCATTCTGTAATACGGTGACCAGAACTGAACTGCGTAGTCCAGGTGTGGTCTCACAAGACCAAGATACAGTTTTAGGATGACCTCGCTAGTCTTGTAACTAACACTACTTTGTATGAACCCAAGTACTTTATTTGCCTTGCTACGAGCAAAAACACATTGTTTACTTGGTTTAAGGTTCCTACTTATCATTACTCCTAAATTTCTCTCGCAGTCGGATTTCTCTATGGCATCGTTGTTCATCTGGTATCTGGTTTCCCTGTTTACATCTCCTATACTGAGTACTTTACATTTGTCGACGTTGAATTTCATCTGCCATTTTTCAGACCATTCGAAAAATTTGTTTAGATCTTCCAGTAGTTTTGCCGAGTCCGAGTCAGATTTAATAACACATCCTAGTTTAGTGTCATCAGCAAATTTACTTATGTTGCTGTCTATGCCGATATCTATGTCGTTTATGTATATCATAAATAATAATGGTCCAAGTACTGAGCCTTGGGGAACACCACTTGTGACGTTGCTCCAATGGGACTTAGTGCTGTTAATGCTCACTCGCTGTTTCCTGTCCTGTAACCACGCCCTAATCCATTTAAGGATGTCACCTTTGATGCCATGTGCTTCTACCTTTCTAATTAGTCTTTCGTGGGGGACTCTGTCGAAGGCTTTGCTAAAGTCGAGATATACCACATCATAATTGTGCCCCACCCATTCGAAAACTGATGAAAAGAATGTTAAGAGATTAGTTAGGCAAGAACGTCCCCTTGTAAAGCCATGCTAGGAATCATTGATCAATCTGTGCTTCTCCAGGTGATTTCGAATAGAGTTTGAGATGATTGCTTCCAGTAATTTGCCTACTATTGATGTTAGACTGATTGGGCGGTAGTTAGAGGATAGTGATCTATCCCCCTTCTTGAAAATCGGTATTACATTCGCTATCCTCCAGGATTCTGGTACTACACCTGTTGTTAAGGACATGTTAAACAACTTTGCTAAGGGCATACTAAGCTCTTCCTTACATTCCTTTAATACTCTGGCAAATATCTCATCGGGACCAGGTGCCTTATTAGGCTTTAGTTTGTCTATTTGCTTACTAACATCGTTACTAGTCACTACTATCTCACTTAATTTGTTTTCTTCACTATCTCTGAATAGAGTCGGTGCCTCAGGTATCATGTTTAAATTTTCGGTGGTGAAAACTGTTGAAAAATATTTATTCAAATTATTGCTCATTTCTCTGTCGTTATCAGTGAGCTCGCCCGTGTCTGACCGTATTGGTCCAATCTTTTCTCGTGTTCTAGTTTGATACATTTGGTAGAATCCTTTGGGGTTTGTCTTCGCCTCCCTTGCTATCCTTACCTCATTATTCCTCTTTGCTTTCCTTATCTCGGTTTTAACCCTACTCGCCAATACCCTATAATAGTCCCGGAGGTGAATTTCGCCACGATTTATCCTTCTACCTATAGCCTTCCTTTGGCCAATGATGTTCCTTAAATAATTATTAATCCATTTAGGGTCATTGTTGTCTGATCTGAGTTTTTTGTATGGTATGTTCTGCCTTTGTGCATTAAGTAACTCACTATTTAAATTGTCGTGGAACTCGGCATTAAAGGAGATATTCTAATATGGATTAAGGCTTGGTTACAGGACAGAAAACAGTGAGTGAGCATTAACGGCACTAAATCCCACTGAAGCAACGTCACTAGTGGAGTTCCCCCCAAGGCTCAGTACTAGGCCCATTATTATTTATTATATGAATAAACGACATACTGTAGATATCGGAGTAGACAGCAACATAAGTATATCTGCTGATGACACGATGTTATTGACAAATCCGACTGCGAGAAAGATTTAGGAGTAATGATAAGTAGGAATCTTAAGCCAAGTAAACAATGTGTATTTGCTCGAAAAAAGGCTAATAAAGTACTTGGGTTCATACAAAGGAGTGTTAGTTACAAGACTAGCGAGGTCATCTTAAAACTATATCTTGCACTGGTGAGACTTCACTTGGATTACGCAGTTCAATTCTGGTCACCGTATTACAGAATGGATATAGAATCCATGGAAAGAATTCAGAGGAGAATGACAAGATTAATCCCGGGCATTAGGAACCTTGAGTATAGAGATAGGTTAAAGCTTCTTAATTTGTACTCCCTCGAGAGACGAAGAGTAAGGGGCGATATAATCGAGGTGTATAAATGGAAGTCAGGGCTGAACAAAGGGACATTATAAAGGTACTCAAACTATTCAACCAGGAGCGAACTCGTAACAATGGTTTTAAATTAGACAAATTTAGATTTAGGCGTGAAATAGGTAAACATTGGTTTGGAAATAGAGTAGTGGATGAGTGGAACAATTTACAAAATATCATCATGAACTCGAATACACTGGATAGCTTCAAACATAGGTTGGATGGGTATATGAGAGATAGGGGTGCACAGCAAGGATGGCGCGACTCACTGCTCGGGCAAAAGAGGAGATCTCGGAGTATGAAAATGAATGGAAAATAAAAACAAACAAAACGAAATTTGAGGTCATACCCATAGCCAAATTCAAACCGGCCCCATTGATGATCGACGACGAAGAGATTGAGTACTCTAAATAAGGCAGGTTGCTCAGCCTCATCATCTCTCGGACGGGCATCATTCCCCACGTGAAGGACAGACTAAATAAAGCCAAAGTCGCCGCAGCCAAATTAAAACGTTTTAAATTGATGCTTGAAAAGATACAAGTTCACCTGCACAAGGCGCTGGTGAGGCCTGTGTTGGAGTACCCATCTATACCACTCGTCACACTCGGGAAGACGAGACTACAACAACTACAGAGCTTCCAAAACAAGTGTTTGAGGTCAGCCAGTGGCCAAGCGCCACCCTACCAGGAGACAGTGGAAACCATCCACCTAAGAAATAAAACAGAGGTCCTCAACTTCAGGTTCCATCGCCTAGGGAAGAAGGTTTGGGACAAGCTCCTGGACGACCCTCACAGCCCAGACCACCTACGCGGGGTAGACATCAACGGAGGGAGACCTCACGCCTGGTGGCCCCGGAGTCTGCCCGCACTACAACAACCCAACCCGCGACCCATCTATGTCCGCCACAGTGATCCACCTTACATTAAAACTTAGATGATATAAATTCACATTTAACAAGTCATAATCAAGTGAGTCCATAACGTAATACAGTATAAGATGTTAATAAACTTGTAATTGTAAAATCAATCTAGTCATGGTCTACTAAAATAAAAAGCGATAGGGGTTGGGTGTAAATGGGACTGCCCAGTATGGGCCAATTGGCCCGCTGCAGTTTCCTCCATTCTTATGTTCTTATATATATATATAATATATATATATATATATATATATATATATATATATATATATATATATATATATATATATATATATATATATATGCAGGTAAATCACTGTAGGTGCGCGTGATCTAGGTATATGCTGATAACCACCAGGAAAGAAGAAAACACGAAGTTCCCAAGCGCTTTCGTGTACTCACCCCTGAAGATGTGAATTACACGAAAGCGCTTGGGAACTTCGTGTTTTCTTCTTTCCTGGTGGTTATCAGCATATATATATATATATATATATCATGTGCGTTACGGCATTCTTAGGTTAGATTAGGTTAGGTTTGGTTAGGTTAGGTAGGATAAGGTTAAGTTAGGTTAGATAAGGTAAGGTAAGATTTGGCAAGTTAGGTTTTGTTAGGGTAAGATACATTTCACTAATTTTGCAGCAAAAAAATCACTATTGAATGTATCGGATAACAAACCTATGAACATAATACTTTTTTTTTACGAAAAAAATGCTTTACCACTTAATTTGTACCCCCCTTTTTATGAGGTTTGATGAACTTAGATTGGGTTAGGTATTATTTAACTATGACTCACGGGTACTGCTTGTATACTTGGCAGAATAGCTTGTTATAACTTGGTCCTAGCCATACCAAGGCGTAGGCTATTGGTTGAATATGGAAAAAGAACGAGGAGTCTAGGCAAAAATATTCACTTCTATATTGGTACAAATTATTTGAAAAGTTGTAAGAAGACAAAAGATGCGTCTCTTCCATTCCACGACAAATATAAACACACTCAAGCATATCTTATTAAAAAATAAATTATGCAATCGGGAAACAGGGACTTATTATATCCGGGTTGAGCATGTTACAGCACCTAAGGAGGTCCTGTAAGTTAGGCCTCGAATACGGACTCGCTTACGGAGTCCACTGACAAATATTTGTTTTGAGTATACAGTACCGAACGGAGACTAACTCCAGTTACGTGGTAAACAAAGAGATACAGTCCCGTAAATGCTTTTGAGTATGCAGCCCCAGGACTACATAGATGGCTGATTTTGGTAGCACACTATAAGTTTGTGAACAACGTATCCAATGGTACACGTTAAATCACTCTAGGAGTACGTCAGCATCCTTAAATAAGGAATGAGGGTTTTCTTCTGCTGATATGACCATAGTTGAGCATATTTTATACTTATCATTGCTGAAAATGGTTCAATGTACAGTATCATCTTCAATTCATTTCGTATTAAGTGAGAGAGTGAATATTTATGTTGTTTTCATTGAATAATTACATTCTGCCTGTTGGTGGTGGTTTAATGCACAGCCCCCCAAATAGTATGGTTAGATTTTCCATAGCTAGAGATGGGGGTAGGATTGGGGAAGGGCGTCATCCTTGTATGGCATACTAAATACTTAGATAAAACAGGAAATCCATTGTGCTATATTAATGCATGCATCGTGCTGTGTAGAAGCAAGGCATATGTAAACAAGTCACTGACTGATGATTACAATAACACTGATATATACATTGAATAGAAGTGTTTCGGAACATCATAACTAAGACTGAGACTGACCTTAAAACGGACATTTCACCATTACGTAGTTATACTAATGAAGTTTCATTCATACTAACTTTCACAATATGCCTACTCATGTTGTTCACGATATGTCTGATTAATGCAGCAATAGTACTTGATATTAGAGTGAACAGCTTCAGCAATATATAGTAAGACATTTGTGGTTGTAAGTTTCAGTGTGGCAGCAGTTGTTTCATGGCGCCTAACCCATCGCGATACTGTGGGTTCGCTTACCCCAGTTCGCCTTGTTATATATCAGCGTTATGTACGTATACCTCTGTTTTGAAGCCCATAATAGCACCTCTCACAACTTACTATGTCACCCTGATAATTCCTCGCTCATTCGATGTAAGATCCCTTTGGTGACCGGCATGGCGTTGGTGTCCATTTACGACATCCACTTTGAGTCGTGTAATATATGATCTGAAGCCTCGGAGGATTCACATCGTTCGAAAACATATATATTCATTCCTGCTCAAAGGTCGCGGATTTAGGACTATTAACCGTTCAGAAACAGGTCGAGTAACATTGCTCGGTAAACCTCGATTCACATGGACCCCATGGCAACGACATTTTTTTGGGGACTGTACAGTAAATGTATCTTCTATTTGCAGGAGATGCAGATGTTATAATGTCTGCATGCTATTTCAAGGCACTGTTGTGGTTGTGTAACACTGGTGATAAGTTCATCACAACTGGTCCTGTCCGTATGGGAAACATAATTAGATCTAGCAAGGTTAGAGGTGAGCTTATCCACATTCAACTGGAGCAGGAGGTGCTTCAGACTGATAGTCACAGAATTTAATGGCATAAAAATTGCGTGTCGACGTGCACATCTATTGTAAATATAACATCAAGTGCCATCTTTCAATAACAGATAACCAGGCTCAGTCAAATGGCAGTATATCACCTCTATAAGTTCCCAGCCTTGATTTTCACACACATAGAATATTTTGTGTAAAATTGTGTAAATTGGAGACAGATCCTCAGTAACTCCTGAATAAAAACGCAGTCAGCTGAGGAGGCTTCCTCCGCTGCTCCTTGTTGACGCTGACGGCGCTCCTCAGCGTCCAGCTGTTGCTGCTGAATCTGGAGCAGTTTCTCCCTTGCCTGTAGTCGTTGCTGTTCTACTGCTGCCTCGCTAGCAACTCAGCAATTCTATCCAGTGCTGTTAGGGGCACTGGGCTGGTGGCAGACAGAGCAAGGGAGTACCTGCATTGGGTGATGAGGTGAGGGGCGTGGTGCGGACGCCGACGTTAACGATCACTAAACTTGTTCCACTAAGTTTTCCACGCCTTTCCCACACTAGATCCTACTCACTGCACCATGTGGGAATTGCAAATGAAAGTTACATATACAATTGCTTTGGAGCCGTTTACTACTGGCTTATTATGGAGGCCAGAGGCAGACTGTTTCCCCACCAGGCCTATGACGTCAGAGTGACGTCGTGCGAAATGAAGCACAGGGTTGTGGAGAGACAAATTAACATACAGTACATAATTATACTGGAATCTCTTCATTTTGTCTCATAAATCAATCAAGTAAGCTTTGCTAAAAAGGATTTCAAACGAAATGTGTCAAGATGGTGGCCATTTTGAAATACAAATGTTATTTCTTTTAATTCGAATACTGACATGAAGGGTCACCCTAATAATTATTTCTAGGCACCACTGGTCTCAATGACCGTGAAAACTGATATGAAACACCAGAATCAGCCACCTATGTGCTCCTAGAGTGTAGCTATGGGGGAAACTGTGTCGCTACAATGGCCATTTGGAATTTCGTCCATAAAATAATTTTCCCAAGACTACCTGATTGGCACCGGCTTGGTTTTGATTCTAAGCAAGCTGAAGTTACTAAAACACTAATTAAATATTGTCTAGACGACAAAGCCACTCTGCTGTTGGATTACACAGAACGTGATAAATGAAGTCAATTATGTTAACTTTTCTTGTACCTGAATCTACTGTAGTTATATAAACACAATTTTTTATAGTAAAAATTCATCATTTACTAGTTTTAGTTTCTTATCATAGTGAACCATTCATGCAGTTGGACTTAGTGTTAGGTTTTCTTGGTCACCTCATCGACATACTAAAGAACCTCTTGGTGACATTATCAAAATATTTATTAATTTCTTAAGTGATGTATCTGAATATTATTCTGAATATAATAACACATATAACAATAATATCATTACTTGTAATTTTGGGTATCAGAGACACTCCAGACACATAATATTCAGTACTCAATAACAAAGATTTAAGTTAGTCACTATGACGAAAGAGTACTCAGTATAAAGGGAGATCTTACTGTGATATCTCGACGACACTCTCGTTCTCAGGTGGGAGGCAGGTGTAGCTGACGGCTGGAGCCAGGTAGACGCCACTGATGAACTGAGGCGGAATGCACAGACACGCTGCACACGTCAACAATTACCACATTTAGTCACATAATTGAAGACTTTATTCTTTTCATCCTGTAATTTACATTACCCCTTGGTTACAGAAAATACTATTATTTGATAAAGAAGTATTCTGAAGATGACATTACGTCGAGTTTTTATGAGAGAAACTTATATTTTTGGAAAAATATATAATTTATTGACGTACATATTTGTATAAGTCGTGAACTAATGCTTTATGAACCCTCCAATCTGCACCAGTGTCCATGCTCGGAAACTCAGAGATATCAGAATGTTCCCAAAATGAAGTAGATAGTTGAGAGATAAAAGTAAATCACACTCTCCTCTCCTAGAAAAGTGTAAAATTTACGTTCCTAAAACAATGTAAGCCTTTTGTTGTTTTATTATGGAGACGAAGCTCTATGAAATAGTTGTCAAGAGATAACTGCTACTTACAATAGGCAGAGCCGAGGAAGTACAGCAGGTTCCACTTGCCGGTGCCAAGTTGGGTTAGCAAGTCGTCAAACTTGCTGGTGCTCATCCTGATGCTTACGGAGCTGCCTGATGAAGAGATAAACCTATGACTAAGAAGTAGTTGATGTATTTGGAAACATGAAGCTCACGAGGTGCATTTCTCGTAAGGACAGAAACACAAAGTAAACTGTCTAATTAGAAGATTCATGGAAAACTGATTTGCTGAGGGAGATATATCAAAATATACGTGGCTTAAGGAGATATACCAAGAATTGTCTGATGGAGGAAAATACATAGTGCCTGCAGGAGAGAGACATAACAGGAACTACCAGAAGTAAGAGAAGCAGTTGAGACCCTGCAGTGGACGACTTGACGGTCACCTTTCTTTTATATAAAAAGACACTTCAACAAGTAAAAAATTTGCTAAGTTTCGCTGTGGTAACCATATTTACAATAAAATAGGTTAGAAAGTTTAACAAAATAAGGGTTAAAGTTGCTCAAAAGACACGTGACTGTAAAACGCCACAAGCTTGTAGTGAATAGTCCAGGAGCAATAGATTTGAAATGGCACTAATTCGCCCAATGCCGAAATTTTCAGGAATGATGTAGAATTATGGTCTTAGCACAATATCCATAAGGAATTCCCCACAATTAAAGATGGCGTCCACGATGGCCGTCACTGGCTTCGTGCCAATTTTTCACTGTGCGGTTGAATTGTGAACGTTCCTGTGCTGATTGGGAGAGATGTTTTCTTCTTTAATCATATAATTTGTTCTGGTTTAGTTGGTCGATATCCTCTGCTGGTTCATAGTTCGAACACCATTTTTGGAGTTCATCTTGATATAATTTCCAATTTGCTTTCCTGGTATTACATCTGGGTGGCGGACGGGGGGAGGAGGGAGCAGCTCCATCCTCAAAATAGTTGTCATTGCAAAGTGGTCACTGATCAGTTCATCATCTACCTCACACTGAGCTACTGGAACGAGCTCAGTGGCGATGAATGTGAGGTCCAATGTTCCTCCCAGTATGTGTGTTGGTCCCATTATTAATGAGCGTTATTTCTGGAACATCTGTCAGCAGTTCCACTAGGTGATGACCATCCTGGTTCATTGTTGTGGTCGGATTGAACATTGGATGGTGGGCATTGAAGTCCCCACCTATGAGCACAAGTTCCTGTGTTGCTTGTGTCAGTAGTTCACCGGCTTCTAGTCGTTTGGGTGGCGGTTTATAGATATTGTATACTACAAGACTGTCGTTTGCCAGGTGTATCCGAACTGCTTGTGCCTCTACTCCATCTCCACAGTGAACTGGTTCTATTTCTGAACTGGGGATGGTCGCCCTGAAGAGAATCATGCTGCCATGGGAGTTGGGCCCCTTTGGTACAGAGTACAGTTGGTATCCAGGCAAGAGGAATTGTTTATCTTTTGACATCAGGGTTTCTTGCAGAATGAAGACATCAATATTTTTAGCTATGGCTGCTGCTTGTACAGTATGCCGTTTGTTGGACAGGCCTTGTACATTCCACTGTGTTATCTTGAGATGACAAGGAGGTGGGGCTATTCTATCATTATCTCCTCGCCGCTGGTGCTGTAGTTGCTCTCGGCGTTCATGGTTGAGTCGCTCTCCTCCTCGTACGTTAGGAATGGTGGCTGTTTCTTGGGCACCTGCTCTGAGGGAGGAGCAGGAGATGGAATTCCGCTTGTTTTGGGAGGTATCTAGGGAGTTATTTCTTCTTTCTTTAGGGTGCTGTCGCTCTTGTCTGTGATCGTGTGTTTGCTGATGGTCTGTGCTTGTTGTTCTATTCCTCGTGATCTGTTGCGAGGGGCTTGAGGTTTCACGGTTTTGAGTGATCTCTCGGATGGCAAGTTCTTCTTCTTGTCTGATATCTGACTCAAGGACGTCGTCTGTTCCACTTGTAGTTGTGGAGTTTTGAGGGTCTGGTCTTTCTGCATCTTTTCTGTGAGCTGTGTCATAACTGCATTTATTAAATTTTCGGTGCTGGTATCTTGTTTCTTTATTATAGTAGAGAAAGTCACTATCATAATGGTGGTCATCTGTTTTGTTTGTTCTTCTGTGAATGCCGCTTGTAGATAGGCAGGCTGGAGTGTATTCAGTTGGGCGGTCGCCTGAGGGAGTTGCAGTATTCCAGGCAGTATGATGTTCTCCACCAATACTGGAGCGTTCTGTGCTTTTACTGCTATACAGTTCTTGAGCTGCGGTTGTGGAGTCCACTGATTTGTCATGGTTTCCTGCATGGACTGATTTTGTCCCGGTGTCTTCAATTTTGTCTTGTAGCCTGGTGGAGTAAGTGCAGGGAAGGAATCCTCTGACAGTTGGGGCGGAGTAGGTGTTGGGTTGACTGTTTTCTGTCGCTGTTGATCCCACACGAATGTGCTCTGAGGTGCTTCTGTTTTGTTTTGTGGTTGAATTTTTGCCATTGCAACTTTCATTCGCTCTCTCCTCTCTGGGCATGATGTGCTCAAAGCGTGATGTTTCTTTCCACAATTTGGGCACTTGACTGTCGTGGTGGTTCCTTCCTTGTGTTTTTTAATACACATTTCTGTCTTGTGGCTTTGGCTACAGATGCCACATCTCACTTTTTTGTGGCATCTGGATTGGTGATGTCCAAATTTCTGACATTTGTAGCAGCGTAGTGGTTCTGGGACAAAAGGACGCAACTTGTAAGTCCCCCAGTTGCCTAGGTCTACCTCCTCTGGGACTGTCCCCTTGATGTCCACTAGCAATTGCTTTGTCTGTGCTTTGTCCTGACTCGTAACACAACGCTCTGCCTTGGTCACTTCTGGATGTTTTATGGATACTTCTACAGGTAGTTCCAGAGGATATCGTAGTAGGACCATTCTGGTTGTTTTCTCCTCGGGGTCTAATGGTATTTTCTTGACCGTCTTCCCGTTGAGGTTGGTGACCTCGCTGAGGATCTTGGCTGTGTTGTGGTCTTGGGGGGAAAGTATCAGGTCTCCCACTAGATTGGGCTTCACACTGAACTTGATGTTCTGTAATCTAGTTCCAGTGCTACCACTACCTCGTATGTATGGTTGAATTCGGTTTCTTTGGGAATCTTGTACTTCATCACAGTCGGAATCGCGAAGGTAGGTGGTTCTGCCACTGGGTGGATTGCTGGGGGCATATTGTCTATGTGGGAGATGCTGTTTTCCTTCCGAGGCCTCTTGTGGCATTTTCCTTCCATTGGTTACGTCTCTCTCGCTCGTCTTAAATCAATAAATTGACAATGAAGGATCACTACACCTACCTAGTTCCTTGTTGCCCTAGGACCAGTGCCGTAGCCAACCCCCCCCTCCCCCCTCAACGGGGGTCGTAGGTTGGTGGCTCTGGTTTTGCAACAGGACCCCCCAAAAAGGAGGAGCCTACTCTACCCTATCAACTAAACTCACCGGCCCAGCTCGCACCCCTCTAAGGGGCCCCTTTGTGGCCTATCCTGCCTAGAAGGAGAGTTGGCAGTGAATGGATGTCAAGGGCAGTTGGTGTCAACGACCGTCTTGGCAGATATTGCAAGTCAATATCAGTCCCATTCATTGACAACTGGGACAACTTCTATGGCAGAAGGGACCTTTATGCTAGGGATGGGGTGCACCTGTCTAGGGATGGAGTAGCAACCTTGGCTGGAGCTCTAGAGGGGGCAGTTCAAAAGATATCGAAGTCTTTAAACTGCTAGGAGAACAAATGAGCACGGGGGTGGAGGAGACTGCAGTGGGAGCGGGTAAACAAAGTGAAAGATTACAGGGAAATAGTGTTAGGAATGATGACAAAACTAAATTAGACAGGGAGTTTAAAACTAAACGTGTTAAAGGGAGGACTCAGAACACGACTAACTTAAATGTATACTATGCGAACAGTAGAAGTATGAGAAACAAAACGGATGATATTAGGGCCTTGGTATGTACCGAAAAAATCGATATAATAGCATTCACTGAAACATGGATCAACCTAGACACACGTGAGTTACCAGTCGAATACCAAATTGCGGGTTACAAACTGTTCCATACCGATAGGCAGACCAGGAAAGGAGGCGGAGTAGCAATCTATGTTAGGGATAATCTGAAGTGTGAAATAAATAAGGAAATAAAAACTAAGCGGAATACAGAAACAATTTGGATAGAATTTATCGACGGAAGGGAAAAATCAATCACAGGAGTAATATATAGACCTCCCACTCTTGATAGAGTCAATTAGCGACTTATCTGGGATGAAATGCGCAGGGCTTCCATACACAACAAAGTCTGTATAGTAGGCGACTTTAACCTTGGCCAAAAAGATTGGACTGACCTTACAGGTAACTCAGAATCAGAGGATTTTCTCGAGACGATCCAGGACTGTTTTCTAAGTCAACATATAACCGAACCCACACGGGGTAATAATATACTCGATTTAGTTCTGTGGAACAGAGAAAACCTCATTAGCTGTGTCGAGGTAGGGAACGAACTTGCAAACAGTGATCACAAAGAAGTTAGATTCCAGTTAGATTTTCAGGGCAGACGTAAGGAAAATTCCACTAAAGTACCAGATTTCAGAAGGGCGAACTTTGACAGTTTAAAGAGGCAGCTGAGAGAGGGGGTGTCGCTCTTGGCCGTGAACCTGGCAGATGACACCGACCAGATAATGAGATCTGAGATTGCCGAGTTCCACGACAACTTAAATAGTGAGTTACTTAATGCACAAAGAGAGAACATACCATACAAAAAACTCAGATCAGACCAGACAACAATGACCCTAACTGGATAAATAATTATTTAAAGAACATCATTGGCCAAAGGAAGGCGATAGGTAGAAGGATAAATCGTGGCGAAATTCACCTCCGGGACTATTAAAGGGTATTAGCGAGTAGGGTTAAGACCGAGATAAGGAAAGCAAAGAGGAATAACGAGGTAAGGATAGCAAGGGAGGCGAAGACAAACCCCAAAGGATTCTACCAAATGTATCAAACTAAAACACGAGAAAAGATTGGACCAATACGGTCAGACACCGGCGAGCTCACTGATAACGACAGAGAAATGAGCAATAATTTGATTAAATATTTTTCAACAGTTTTCACCACCGAAAATTTAAACATGATACCCGAGGCACCGACTCTATTCAGAGATAGTGAAGAAAACAAATTAAGCGAGATAGTCGTGACTAGTAACGATGTTAGTAAGCAAATAGACAAACTAAAGCCTAATAAGTCACCTGGTCCGGATGAGATATTTGCCAGAGTATTAAAGGAATGTAAGGAAGAGCTTAGTATGCCCTTAGCAAAGTTGTTTAACATGTCCTTAAAAACAGGTGTAGTACCAGAATCGTGGAGGATAGCGAATGTAATACCGATTTTCAAGAAGGGGGATAGATCACTATCCTCTAACTACCACCCAATCAGTCTAACATCAATAGTAGGCAAATTACTGGAAGCAATCATTTCAAACTCTATTCGAAATCACCTGGAGAAGCACAGATTGATCAATGATTCCCAGCATGGCTTCACAAGCGAACGTTCTTGTCTAACTAATCTATTAACATTCTTTTCATCAGTTTTCGAATCTGTGGACGAGGGGCACAATTATGATGTGGTATATCTCGACTTTAGCAAAGCCTTCGACAGAGTCCCCACGAAAGACTAATTAGAAAGGTAGAAGCTCATAGCATCAAAGGTAACATCCTTAAATGGATTAGGGCGTGGTTACAGGACAGGAAACAGCGAGTGAGCATTAACGGCCCTAAGTCCCATTGGAGCAAAGTCACAAGTGGAGTTCCCCAAGGCTCAGTATTTGGACCATTATTATTTATTATATACATAAACGACATAGATATCGGCATAGACGAGGACTCAGCAAAACTACAGGAAGATCTAAACAAATTTTTCGAATGGTCTCAAAAATGGCAGATGAAATTCAACATGGACAAATGTAAAGTATTCAGTATTGGAGATGTAAACAGGGAAACCAGATACCAGATGAACAACGATGCCATAGAGAAATCCTACTGTGCAAGAGAGATTTAGGAGTAATGATAAGTAGGAACCTTAAGCCAAGTAAACAATGTGTTTTTGCTCGTAACAAGGCTAATAAGGTACTTGGGTTCAAACAAAGGAGTGTTAGTTACAAGACTAGCGAGGTCATCCTAAAACTGTATCTTGCTCTTGTGAGACCACACCTGGATTACGCAGTTCAGTTTTGGTCACCGTATTACAGAATGGATATAGAATCCTTGACAAGAATTCAGAGGAGAATGACAAGCCTAATCCCGGGCATTAATATCCTTGAGTATAGAGACAGGTTAAAGCATCTTAATTTGCACTCCCTCGAGAGATGTAGAGTGAGGGGCGACGTGATAGAGGTGTATAAGTGGAAGGCAGGGCTAAACAAACGGGACATTACAAAGGTACTCAAACTATCCAACCAGGAGCGAACTCGTAACAATGGTCTTAAATTAGACAAATTTAGATTTAGGCGGGAAATAGGTAAACACTGGTTTGGAAACAGAGTAGTGGATGAATGGAACAAGTTACCAAATATCATCATTAACT
The DNA here is from genome assembly GCA_958450375.1 of Homarus gammarus. Lineage (NCBI taxonomy): Eukaryota > Metazoa > Arthropoda > Malacostraca > Decapoda > Nephropidae > Homarus > Homarus gammarus. The sequence continues at coordinate 453,086 of CAUDMG010001303.1, forward strand.
CGAATACGCTGAATAGCTTCAAACATAGGTTGGATGCTTATATGAGCAATAGGGGTTGGGTGTAAACGGGACTGCCCAGTATGGGCCAATAGGCCCACTGCAGTTTCCTCCATTCTTATGTTCTTATGACAGTTCCTGCAGGGTTCGTTAATACTGGGAGAATCGGTGAGGGCACTAAGAAATGTGAGCATAAAACACAGAGAAACACGCAAGTCAATTCAACAGAGACGAGATATCCACGTCAAAGTGAGAGTGGCGTGTGTGGCGACAGTAAGTCTGGCCAGTCGCCGACGTGAGCAAGTGGAAGCACGTGGGTCGGGAGTAACTGCGACATGCGTCTTCTCACCTCACTGCTCAGCTGTCGTCTCCAGACTGACCTGCAAGGGCATACCGTTAAACACTCCACCGTTCAAACAGTGCGCGCCCCAGACATCACTACCTTCCCGGAATCGCGTGCGCCTGCACCGATATCCGGCGATACCTAACCAGACGTTGCAACCCAACCACTCCCCGAAACGCTGTGATACAGCAATTATATAAACGTGACACAGCTCACTTTCCATATATTTGGAATTTTAGCACCTCACGAACGCACAGGACTGACGACGTTAGCCTTCTCACCCCACAGACCGTGTGAGTGACACACACACCTGCGGAGGAAGCGCTAACTGTTGTCCTTCCTGACGTGGTAGGAGGGCTATCGCTTTTCACCTTTATTTTTCCATCACTTACCCTTGCCGAGGCACCTGCTGATTGTTAATACTTCAGTATTCGTGCTAGAGCCCCCCCCCCCCCCCCCAGTGGTGCACACCTCACACTGTGGGATTGTGTGTATCCAGTGGGGGTCGGGGGAAACCTGGGCCAATCCAGTGACGTCCGTGATAGTGTAGACACACCATTGTGCGGGGGTAGCCCTTAGGAAAGAGTTTTTTTTTACTAAAGGGCCTTCAATAACCTTAGTACACCATATATACATGTAAAAATGGAGATACAAATCTGTACCTAAGGGGTGGTTCCCAGGCACCCCAACCATGCCCCCTGGAGAGGGCCACAACAAGCCCCCCTCTACTTGTTCAGGTAGGAACAAGCAGAGGCGGGAGATGAAACAAAATGACCTTAGACTGCCAAGACCACTGACAGACAAAGACCAGGAATCGACCACGGGCAGAAACATCCCACAAAGACGAACTATTGAAATTAAACCAGAGAATACCATTGTAATTCACTTTCGGACTATTGACACGTCCACCTCGTTTGACAAAATTAATGGCTTCATTATCCATAAGGCCATTAAAGATCAAATAGGAGACGTGGAGAAAATCCGAAAGACGAGATGTCTTTAACAAGAAAACATGGCTATTGTGCGCAGCTGACGCTGTAAATCGACTGGAATTGAAAGACACAATCCTCAGCAAAGGACCTGATACAATGAGTCCAGACTACAGCACCCCAGCACCGTGGGAGTCCCTGCCAGAAGTCTTCTACATTCTACAAACTGGGACAAGAAAGGCTGACTGTAACCCACATGAGCTCCGACAGGTAGCAGAGAGAAACATGAAGGCTCCAACACCACACAATAGTACAGTGTATTACACAGACGGTTCCGTAGAGCCCACCAGTGAGGAGGCAGGAGCACCCTTCACTATAGAAGGAGGTAACACGTCCCTTTGGAGATCCTCAGATGGATGCTCTACTTTGCAAGTTGAGCTCGCTGCCATACTTGGAGCCCGAAGACACGCTGCCATAAACAGTCAACAAGGCGTTGTAATACACACGGACTCACGATGTGCTATTGAAGCACTACAATGCAGAGAGCCTATTGACAACATTTATCTCATAACATCCGTCGTTGGCCTACTGCAAGGGCTAAAACTGTGAAGACCCGCCCTCTCTCTGCTGCCATTGTTGCCCAACTCTGTTGACCGGACCGTCCGCAACTGACATCGTCGCCAACATCTCACGAGCGTTTTCGGTTTATCGAATATTAGTTTGCCCTCCCCACTGGTGGTGTGAGTGACCCACACTCCAGCTGGAGAGCAGCTATAGCGTGATATTCCCGACGTGGTTTGAGCTCTTTTCATTCTACTACTATTTTTCCTTTTTTCGCTCTGGCCGAGGGGCCTGCACCCTCAAAAGTGTATTCGTCCTGCGGTCACCCCTGTAACTGTTCACCTCCCTCCCAGGAGATTGTGAACACGAAAGGTGATTGGAGCAAGAACCCATCCCTCTGCCGAGTCTTTCCAGGAAAACCGTGATCGTGTGGGTTCACCTGGAAAAAGGGTAGCAATCCTCATCCTTACCCAATAGGCACACTTAGCTCACGTCTATAAGTGAGCAGTCACATACACTAAGAAGTTGGTTTCCCCAAACGGGGCTCCGGGAGAGAAGCTAAGGAACCACTCTACGACCACCCGGCCACCAAGTGGCTGTGGGGAGTGTTGAAATTCCTCTGCTATTTACTCAACCGGAATAGGTAGGCTCTGAACAACAGAAAAAACCTCCAAAGAAGAAAACACCACTTAACAACCGGTTATGGAGTGCGTACGCCCTCCTAACCGCGACCCCCGCCTGAACGGTCAACCCGATGACCCGAACCACGACAGGCTCCGCCCTGAGAAAGCGGACCAGCTGCGGGCCTTCCACGAAGCCCTAGAAACCAAGAACAACGTCATCCACCACCACTGCCACCGCCCATAACAACTGCACCACCACTGCCACCGCCCTCAACAACTCCACCACCTCTGCCACCGCCCCTAACAACTCCACTGCCACCGCCAGTGAGGTCGACAACTGGACGAAGGTTGAAAACAAAAAATGCCGACGTGCTTTTTCGGGGAACGAAATCCGCCAAGCAGCCCAAAAGGCACCCATCACCACCACCAGATCGCCGCCAACGACACTGCCAAAATTCCGTATCGCGAAAACGGACACGAAAACGACATATTCAGCCATCACAGAGATGGAGAAACAAAATCCACTGGCCAAGTTCTCAGTGCGACCCAACCTCAAAGACAAGGACTTCGCCACTTACCTGAAAAACATCACCACCGTTGCATCGACCAAGCTGGTTCCTGCCCAGAAACTGATGAAGTCGGTAGTCCTCCGATACCCAAAGGAGCTACCCTTCGAATTCCTGGAGAACCCTCCGAAGATCCTAAAGGCCGAGAGATGCTCTCCCGCGACCGACAAGACGGCCACCACAAAACAAGTACAGTACTCATAACGCACTACGGCCCACCCTCCAGCACCATAGACTTCAAAACCTGCGGGATCTATGAAGTGAGGCCCTTCGTTCCGGACCCCCTGCGGTGCTTCAGATGCCAGAAATACGGGCAGGATCAGACGAGGTGCACGTACAAGGAAATCTCTGCCGTCTGCGCGCAGAAGCATGGCACACACTCCTGCCCACCAAGTTGAAGAATGGAGGAAAAATTGCCCCCAAGTGTGCCAACTGTGGGGGAAAACACCACGCCTGGAACCCTGGATGCTCCGAGAGGACATAGCGGGTCCGGGCAAATCGCCCAGCTCCACCTCCAGCAGCAAGACCGACCCCCACCGCTTGCACACCAGCCCCACCAAGTACCTTTGTGTGGGGAACCCAAAGGCAAAAACAGCAAAGCCAAGCCCCTCATCCGGTCAACACCCAAAGTGCGGCCCAGTTTCCTGGCCTTACTACGGCCACACCTCAGCCCCCCAAGCAGCAGACAACGACAAAAACTACGAAAAAGACAAAATAAGCACACACCAAGGCACCAGAAGGAATGATACATATCAGACGTAGCCAAGGTACTGACAACCTTCGCGGAGGGCCTAGCCGGACTACTGGGCCACAAGATGCAGCCTACACAGCTCCAAATACTCATGGGGAGCGTCCTCGGGCAAGTCGCCACAGCTCCAGCCACCTCATTGGAGGACACCATGCTGACCCCTACACGAGTGACAGCAGAGGTACACTCTACACCGAAAAAGGCCACCAGGGAACCAAAGATATCGACACCTCCCAGAAAGAAACTGGACGTTTCAGCTCACCTGAACCGAACCACGGCCAAGAAGGCAAAAACCTCCACAGAACAAGAAAATATGAACCTGATACAGTCGGAATCAGACCTGAAGATCACCAGAAATCCCCGATGAAACAGTGGTGGAAAACACCAGCACCCTGAACATCCTTTCATGAAATGCTCAGGGCATCAAAACCAAAAATAGCAGCAGCAGCAGCCAAGGACAAGCTTGACATTGTACTTCTACAAGAAACACTCCTACAAGTACACCACTGTTTCAAATTCAGTGGCTACAAGACATACAGGAGGTATTTCACGCAGGCGTCGACATGAGAATGAATGATCTTGGTAAGTTGAGCATGCCCTCCTCCGAGGTCATGCAGCAATTGCATGACGGGAACGGTAAATAACTGTCCACAACATCTACAAGAACCCAAGGGGCTCACTCGAGGTGACTCAATTATTCGCTTCGGCCGCTGACCACGCCACACTCATAAGAGGGGATTTCAATGCACATCATCCCTTCCTAAGCTCGGTAAGCCCCACAAATGAAGACGGCCTCACCTATACACCACCTTTCAAGACACACCCGAGATCGCCCTCCTAAACACCGGAGAGCCCACCCACATTAGGGGAGGAAGGCTAGAGCTAACCTTCGTCTCCAGTGCACTACAGCCTTCGGCCTCCTGCCAGCTACACCCCACGCTGACCAGCGACCACTTTGCCACCCTAACAACACTGAAGGTGATCAAACTCCCCACTCCACTCCCACCGAGATGGGGATACAATACCCAGAAGGCGGACTGGGAACTCTATAGGAAACACCTGGCTGAGTGGCGCGCCAAATCACAGCCGGCTGGTGCAGCACACGTGGACGAGACAACCCTCCACCAAGCGGCAGAAGAGGCTATTCCAAAAACAAAACCTACATCAAGACAGTACAAGGATTACTGGTACTACTGCCCAGGGTGAAAGAACTCAACCACAGAGTGAACATGGCCCGAAGAAACTACAGAAGACATCCCACAGACACAAACAGACATCTCCTGGAAGACATAGTCAAGGATACCAGGGAAGAGAAGGAAGAAATCAAAAGCGCAAGCTGGCTCAAGTGGTTCTCCCTACTGAACGAGCACACCTCCCTCGGCAAAATGTGGGCCCAGATCCGAAGGGCATCTGGGAAGGCAACACTACCAAACCAACCCATCCCAACCCATAAGAGGAAGCCGAGAGACTTGCAGAACTCTTCTCCGACCGAGCAGCAACGAAAAACCTCCCGAGACAGGCGGAGGCGACACAACGGTGTCTGTGACAGCCCAGACTCCAGATGATCGAAGAGGCCTGCAACAGTGAAGATGACACCGACAGACCCTTCAACCAGCAAGAACTCCAGAAGTCGATAAAATGAAGCAAGGACACAGCACCAGGGGCTGACAGGATGACCTACTCCATGCTTTCTCACGCCGGAGAAGCCGGGCACGAGGCGTTGCTACAGTATTTTGTTATTAATTTTTATGAATTATTATAATAATAATAATAGTTATTATTATTATTTATTATTATTATTATTATTATTATTATCATTATTATTATTATTATTATTATTATTATTATTATTATTATTATTATATTTTCGCCCCCCAGGCGCTGATGTGGGTCAGTGACCTGTGCCCGGGTGGGACTAATCCCCGTAAAAAAAAAAAAAAAAAAAAAACCGGAGATGATATTCCCGGAGAATCCAGAATCCGAAAAAAAATATTTTAGGCAACATGCTCAATTGAACTGAAAGAAAGACTACAGCTAGGAAAAAGGTATGAGCAAGGAGCAACAGCTTATACACAAGAAATACAAGCGACTGATAGAGACCCCAGACAAATGGTTAGAAGTGACAAAGAGAAGACAGAAACAACAAAAGGACAGTCTACAAGACAAAGGATAAAGAGGAGAGAAGAGAATATGGAGACTGATCACAACAGACAACCAGAATCTGCTGAAGATATTGGACAATAGCAAAAAACTGTGAAGGAGGGATATACAAGTGGACGTATCAAGAAAAATCCCTAATCGAAGAATACGTTTGGACACTAATCACTATGGACAAACTAAAGATTACGACCAATGACTTTAAAATAGTAGACCCGTCAGAGTTTAGAAGAGTCAGAAGCGGGAAACAGGACGATAGGTCTCCACTCCAACTGCCACAATCCAAGTTTAAGAAATAATGGACAACAGACAAACAGTAAGAACTTTAAGAATAATACAACACAACATAAGAAACTGGAAGACCGAGAGAATTAACCTAAGTAATATATATCAAGAAATTGACCCTGACATTATACTAATAAACAGTCATGGTGAGAAAGACAACAACAACATAAAACTCTTTAATTATTATGTAAGCCAAACTATTATGTAAATTAACTTAAATTATAAACTAATCGATGACTTCCAGGATGCATTTCTAGCAATAAAAATAAATACAACTCAAGGAGACGTAATCATTGCTACTACTTATCTGCCACCGAGAGGACTCTACTCACCTATAGAAGACCTATTAAAATTGGCTAACAGCAGTCACCCGATATACACATTAAGAGACTTTAATGCCAGACACAGGATTTTCGACAATACAAATAATAACGCCGTGGGAAACGTCCTCAATAATTTAACAAACCTGGGGAAATCAATCATCCATGTCCTAACTTTCCAACCTGGAGAAATCACAATATACAATCGACACCAGACAAAAATGGTACCAACAACAAAACCTTTTTCAATTACCATATAAAACAAGGACCTCTCACAAGCAGTCATCATCTTCCAATTATACTAACACTGTCAACAAGCCCCATACAGATACCAATAAAAAAAAGAGATTAAAAAAATGAGCAAGACAGACTGGGACAGCTAGAAAGACGACTTAGGTAATCACCACTCGATTAACCTACAAGGGAAAACAACAGAAGACATACACTCAGAAATGGACAGACTGCACTCAACAATAAAAACATCTATAACCAAACACACTCCTACTTCACACTTTAGAACATTACCCATCAACAGACTACCAGAAGAAGTTAAATTAATCCAGACCCATTACAATGAAATAAAGAGGTATATGGAAAGACACGGCAGTAACAGATGGCGATTTACGACGCAGACAGCACTACAGATAAAATTAAGAGACGCCTGTAAGGAAGCACACAACAAAAAATGGAATGATATTAGAATGGCGGCCGACAAGACTAAAGACAGAAACAAATTTTGGACTTCCATAAACAAGATGATGGGACACAACAAGCAAAAAACACCATACATTAAAGACCAAAATGGAACAAAACTGTACGAGGAAAATGAACAAGAGTCAGCATTCAAAAGGGAATGGGTAAAAGTTTTTAAAATATCAGATGAGGAAAATGATGATTTTGAAAGTGAACACGAAGAAAGGATAGAAGACGAAATGGGAAGACACATACATAGAATCACCCCAAGGCAATATATAGACTATAACTTATTACCTAATAATCAAATAATAACATTGGGAGAAATGATGCACTGTCTGAGGAAGTTTAAGGAAAAAGCCCCTGGGCTCACAGGTACTACACGAAATATGATCATGAATCTACCTGAAAACATTTTGAAAACATTATTGAGCATCTGTGACGCATGCTTAATAACCGGTTACTTTCCAGACAAACTAAAATATGCTCAAATTACATTTAATCCCAAGGAGGGTAAGGTTACAAACAGTACAAAATATAGCCCTCAGATTTATTTGTAATATAAAATATACAGACCACATCAATAATGAGCAGCTACACAAGAGAGCAAACCTCTTAACAATCCATGTAGAAATACACAACAAAGCTGCAAGTATTTGGAACAAAGTTACTGAACTCAACACAGAAACTTACCAAAACTGGATGAATGATATAGATAATGAAGAATTCCAAGAACACAGTTGGTTTAAATCAGCCAAGAAGGAAGTAATTGAACCACCTCCAGCCCCAATATACACATAAAACATTAATAGAGAGAATAAGAAATGAGTGACCTACCAGCTCCACTAAAAACCTGGCAGTGTACCTTTAGACTAACTCAACTAACATTCAACTAATACTTTAGCAAAAAAAAAAAAAACTACCCTCCCAGCTACACAGGGACCTGGGAAGACTCACTAACTCCATCACAGTAAAAAAAAAAAAAAAAAAAAAAAAAAACACAGTAAAAAGTAATAATAAGCAGCACTATATATATATATATATATATATATATATATATATATATATATATATATATATATATATATATATATATATATTTATATATATCTATATATATATATATATATGCAAGTAAATCACTGTAGGTGCACGTGATCTAGGTACATGCTGATAACCACCAGGAAAGAAGAAAACACGAAGTTCCCAAGCACTTTCGTGTAATTCACATCTTCAGGGGTGAGTACAGACTAAAGAGAAATACAAACCAAGGTGTATACAGCTAGACCCCGACTTACGACGGGGTTAGGGACCCAAACCCAGGTCGTAAGTCGACATAGATAAATTTTTTTTTTTTTTTTTTTTTTTGTAATAAAAAATCTACAATGAAATACAGTACAGTAAAAGTAATGAATAATGAGGAATGGATACAGTACAGTGAAAGTAATAAATAATAAGGAATGGATACAGTGTGATTGAGCACTTAACCTTTAATGTAGTCAGCTGAATGCACATGGGGCCCCCATAATTTTCTAATTATACATGGAGACTACATTAACTGGAAACGTTTCGGTATAGAAAATGAGTGTGTCATTTAAAAAAAAAAAAAAAAAAGTTTTTTTTTTTAATAAAAAACCTGGGGGGGTCGTAAGCCCAGACGGTCGTAAGTCCACGTAGTCGTAAGTCGGGGTCTAGCTGTATATACAGAGGAGGGTGAGACCAGGTCCACAATGGTCAGGTATTAGGTAATGACCCTACTAATCTTTAAATAGCACACAATGGTTGGTGGTCCGGTCAGAGGGTAAGGTGACCCAACCAGGTGAGAAAGTTGGGTCACCTTACCATCTGACCAGACCACCAATCGTTGTGTGCTATTTAAAGATTAGTAGGGTCATTACCTAATACCTGACCATTGTGGACCTGGTCTCACCCTCCTCTGTATATATACACCTTGGTCTGTATTTCTCTTTAGTCTGTACTCACCCCTGAAGATGTGAATTATACGAAAGCGCTTGGGAACTTCGTGTTTTCTTCTTTCCTTGTGGTTATTCTGTGTTCGTCTTGATACCTCCAAAATGTTCTATACTACTGAAGGTATACACAAACACTTGTTATCTTATAAGTAGGTTCTTATTCTCGTACGGGAGATATATATACAAAGGGACCAAGAAGCTCGCTTCCGCACTACAAGGACTGGCTGTCTTCACTCTATGTATTACTGCGCGCTTGCATGTACAGATGCCAGCATTCACAAGCTGAATACATACAGTGTAAATATGATAATTTATATACATAACATGGTGCACAATAAATGGAGATGTTACATAGAATTAATACATGTTCTGTAATACTTTACTATACATAATTAATGGAGTAATATAAGGGTACACAGCTGAAGGTACTACTTTGTGTCCATATCATACACCTCCCTCCCCCCTATACGCTCATAGTTTCATCTTGAGCGGACCTTTTGTTTCTGAGTCGCTCGGACCTGCGGAGTACTGGGGCAGAAACACAAGGTGGGGATGGATTTACTGTAAAGGCATCAACATTAGGGGACTCTACTGGGGAAGGCTCAACACTAGGCGGCTCCACAGGTCGGAGGAAACGACGGTTCCTTCACCATACTCTACCACTACGAAGACGCACTTGGTAGTCCCTGGACCGGCCAATACCCATGACAACCCCCAACCTTGTCCCAGTGGTGAGATACCGGATCTTGAATCCTGACCTTCTGGCCGATACTCAACCTGGGAAGGGGGCGGGCATGACAGTCGTACCGAGCAGCGACATCTTCGGCTCCTTCTGCTGCACGGCGGCCACATTCCTCAGTCTTGGTCTGCCATTCTTGAGAAAAAGACTTTGGGTGGGCAGGAACACAAGGCCTGAGATGATGTCCGTATAGAACCTGGGCTGGGGAGTGTCCGGTGAAGTTCGGGGTGTTGCGTAACTCCAACAAACCTCAATCGAAGTCCTCACAGTCGATATTTCCTGAGGGTGACACCTTAAGGATCAGGTGTTTCACAGTCATGACTGCGGCTTCAGCGTGTCCATTCGCCTGGGGGTAGTGGGGCGAGGTCACGACATGACGGACTCCCCAACGGTCCATGAAGTCCCGCAACTCGTGGCTGGTGAACTGGGGTCCTCCATCAGTCCTGAGGCGGAGGGGAACACCAACTTCTCTGAAGTAATGCCTGAAATTTCGGATGGTAGCAGTAGCCGTTGTATCACTACCACAGGGGACGACAACAGGCCATCCAGACAATCGGTCGGCAATGACGAGGAAGGACTTCCCTGCCACTGCAAAGAAGTCGGCCGACACAGACTCGAAGGGTCTTGAAGGGTTATCGTCGCACATTAAGGGTTCCTGTTGCTGGCTGGGTTGCAGAGTCTGGCACGGCTCACAGGCACGGACGGTACTTGCAATGTCTGCATCGATTCCGGGCCAAAATACAGTCTGCTTCGCCCGTCGCTTGGTGGCCTCCACTCCTCGATGGCTGTCGTGAAGGCGGGTCAAGGTACGGCGGCGTAGGGCAGCAGGAATGACTACTCGTGGATCATACAAGACGAGGTCTCCGTCACAATAGAGGTCCTCGCGTATCTTCCAGTACGGGAGTAGCGATTCATGAAGGTCGTATTGGTTAGATGGAAATCCCTGGGACACACAGTCGACGAGCCGGATGTAGGAAGGGTCGGCCCGGGCTGCGGTGCGGAGATCTTCAAGGGTCTTGTCTGCATCCGGTGCTGTAGACTCTTCTGGTGTGAAGACGGCCTTCAATGAAACTACTGACTTGAGGGATGCAGCAGCTGTAGAACACAACATCTCGTCCTCTGGGGTGGGGCGACTGACAGGGGCGCGGGACAGGGCATCCGGGATGCACAACAGCTTACCCACACACCACACAGCCGTGAAGAGATAAGGCGAAAGCTTCTCTTTCAAACGTTGAAGGCGAGGATTCTCTACTGCATCTAAAGAGTAGTGATTGATAATAGGTATAAGAGGGCGATGATCCGTGAAGAGGGTGAAGTGCTGAAGTCCTATCAGGTAGAAGCGGCACTTCGCCATCGCCCAGACAACAGCCAACATCTCCAGCTCAATCGTGGCATATCGGGTCTCGGCGTCCGTCAGGAACCGGGATCCACACTGAATTAAGCGGAGTTGTCCACCGCCATGGTCCTGCAGAAGGGCGTAACCAACGCCGTAGAGTCTGGAGGCGTCAGTCTGGAGGACGGTGGGTAGGGCTGGGTCGTAACAGGCGAGAACAGGTGGACTTAAGAGGGCCTGCTTGACTCGCTGGAAGGCCTCTTGATGATCTGGGGTCCACAAGAATGTCCTCCTGGGGCTCAGTATGGGGCGTAACGGCTGGGCTGCGGCGGAGATGTCAGGTGTAAATTCAGCCAGCTGATTGACCAGACCCAAAAAAGAACGGAGGTCTGTCAGGTTGGCAGGGGTTGGAAAATCCCTGATTCCACTTAATTTCTTCGGGTCAGCTGCGATACCTGATGCTGAGAGAGTGTACCTACAGAAGTTCACTGATGGAGAGGCGACTACAAACTTGTCAGCGTTTAGGGTAATCCAGTACTTTCGACATCTGGTGAGAACTTCATATATTCGGGAGAGGTGGGTACAGTAGTCTTCGTCATGGAGTAAAATATCATCAACCACCTTGACACAATTCGTGACTCCTTGAAGGGCCGCGTCACCACGTTGACAGAATGCATCGCCCGTAGCGGTAAATCCCATGGGGCCTCTGCAATACTGATATCTCCCATATGGTGTGATGAATGTAGTCAAATGTTGGTCTTCTTCGGCCAACTCGATCTGCCAATAACCACATAAGGCGTCCATCGTTGTAAAAAACTTCGCCTTCGGGTCAACATTTCGAACAGCTGCGAAGGGTGTGGGTGAATGGTGGGCTGGACGGGAAACTTGCTGGTTAAGTTTTGATATATCGGTGGTGATCCGTACTCCACCACGAGGTTTGGCGACGGGGACGAGAGGGTGGCACCAAGGTGAAGGTTCGTCTCCGGCCGGCTTGATGATTCCCTGAGCAACCATGGAGTCAAGCTCTTGTAGGCGTGAGGAATCAAACGAGGGGTGTGGATGGCAAAAGGTATGGCACCATCCTTAAGATGAATCTTCATAGGTGGACCCACCATCGGCTTTAGTGGTGTGGATCCTAAAGATATCTTCGTAACCAACACGTCAGCAAACTCCTTGAGAAGGTAAGCTCTTGCATCAGAAGGGGACGTGTTAGTAGAAATAGGGAGTTCCTTCAACCTGTTGACATGGGTGATCTTTAAAATAGGTTTGGGGAATTCCTTGGAAATAATGGCCAACTCTTGACAATGGCCATATGATAAAAGCGGAGTCGGGATCCCATCATGAACATCAATCCGGGCTGAGCAAGACTGCTTGCCAAAGGTAAGGGTAGCCCAGAAAGATCCCAAAGCTGGAGCCATCTTGGAACCATCAGCTGTCAGTTTCGTTGTCTGAGGAGGGGGCTGTAGGTTGCTCCGGGGTATTCCCAAACTTGCTAAGTGTTGTGGACCAGTTACTGAGACGTCAGCACCGGTGTCAGGTAACATCTGAAGACTGGATGACAAGTTACCGTAAGAAATGACGACATTAATGTGCTGGGGCGTCGTGTCAGTGGAACAATGTACACGACGGCAGGAACGACTGGACACAGCGTCTCGATGCTTGCCAGAAGGGGGCGCGCCAGCACTACCTAAGGATGACTTCTTGGATCCTAGGTGGTGTCCTTTCTGTGTCTTCTTACGACAACATTTGTCATAATGGCCCACACGACCACAAAGTCTGCACTGAACTTTGTTAGCAGGTTACTTGACTGTGTAAGCCCAGTGACCCTGGCGATCGCAACTTCTGCACAAGCTTTGAGCAGCTGGGCACTGGGAGGCATCATGCTGTCTCGCACAGCTGTTACACAAAGCTGCTGCTGAAGGTGTAGCTGGAGGGTGAGGGGTGGGGTTACCTTGCTGCTTCTTACCCTTTCTGTAGGAAGACACCGCCCTCACCTGGTCAGGTTGTGAGCGTAAAGCTGAAGTCGCACACCTGGCGGCCTCGTACGCTCGACATTTTGTAACAACATCTTGAAGGGAGGAAGTGGGGTCAAGTGATATGAGACGCTGAACTAGCTCTTCATCTCGAACACCCGTTAAAATAATTGTCTTGAGTTGTGTCTCTTCACAGACTTGAGAATGTCCAGGACAAACATCAACTCCCTCTGAACACCTTTTGAGTCTTACAAAAAATGCATCAAAAGATTCTCCATCAAGCTGCTTACATTGGAGGAGTTCTCTTCTTCTGAGTGCTTCGTTGCGCTGTCCCTTAACATGTTCCTGTAACTTGTCGAGCACGGCCTCTACAGTCAGAGTTGTCATAGGAGGCACTTGAAGTGTGTGCTCGAGGGTACGTTGTGTCTCTAAGGACAAACACATACGAAGCTGTATCATCTGTTTAGGCTGTGGTAAACTTGACAAGTCAACCATTGTTGCATAGTCTTGCCAACGTCGACGCCATTCCCGAAATATCTGGTAGGAAGCGTCAAACTTCAGAGAGGAAGGCGTGTGTACTGCAGCCTTTTGAGGTACCAGTACCACTAGTCGTATCAACATTAGTAGTAGCAGACGAATTTTGTACAGCAGATAGTTGTGGGGAGGCTATCAGAGAAATCAAGACTTCAAATCTGGCTTGATCCTCTCGTCTTCTCAGGTCATCCTCACTTCTGCGTATGTCTTCGAGTTCTCTGCGTGTCTGTTCCTCTTTGTGGCGCCGTCTTTCAGACTCTTTGTACCGAATTTCTTCCTCATTTCTCCTTGCAATATTGTCCTGGCGTCGAGAAGTTTCCATCCACTTAATCAGTTGAAGGAGATCTGTGGACGCATGCATCGCAGGAGAGATTGCTCGCGACGAGCGAGGAGATTCTGTGGGTGATATGGCGTTGTCAGTGTGGGGAGCGTGGGGCCTGAGTGTGGGTGGAGAGAGGTCTCCCAGACTAAAACTCATAACCCCATCGTCCAGGGTATCGTTTTGATCCCTGTGAGACATGCCGACAACTTCTGTACTCTATCTGTGCAAAAGACCGGGTCAGCCCCTCTTAATCTATGCACAGAATTACAGAAGTCTACAGTAAGTCACAAGAATTTAATATAAGGTGATTCTGTGAATGCGTGTGTGTGTGTGTATGGCGGGAGGGGAGGCTTGGCGCGCTGCCAGACGTAGGAGCGACTGGGCAGCGTCGAGCGCTGGTTACTCAGTTACCCTCAGACCAGAGACAGGAGAGCACGTACTGTCGGGCCGCTCCCTTAGTCATCTGACCGCAATTTGCACAGAAGATTATCATTAAAATACACAACACTGTAAGTCTAGAGGCTTGTAGTAGTAGGGTGTGTCATAGGAGGGAAGATCAGCTAAAACTAATGGCCCATCACTTTTTTGGTAGATTTTAGTGTATATAAACAGAAAATAATTTCAGTTTCAATATTTTGCAACCGTTTGCTAGGTAAATTTTAGCGTGAAATTTATCGAAAATCTAGCGTACAGCTGCATTAGTGCATTACAATTAAATGTGAACATTGCTTTCTGACTTCATTCTTTAACAACCCAACTAACAATATTTTTTTCTGTTTCAGATTCTGATGCATTTATAAGTTGATAATATTTGCGATGGCTGCTTGTGTCAGGACGAGGAACCAAAAATCCAGCCATCTCAGTCACTATCTTGGGTCTGGGAGAGAGCTCCTGAAGTCGGAGTTGCCTACATTGAGAGATGCTTTGAGATACGGTGTTTTAATCAGGCAAATCAGTGAAAAGAACCAAAGAACTTACACAAACAAAGACATTGCCAGTGATATGACCAAAGCTGTCTTGGCACAGTACACTCTGGCTAACGCTCAGTTCAAGCCTCCAGTCATAACAAGTCAGAAGAAGATTAGTGAGAGACTGCTAGCCAGTTGGGAAAAGGCAAGAGATATCTCTCTTGGGAGAGGAAAACTTGCAGTTAAGGACAGCTTTGCCAAGCAACTGGACCAGTTATTTGACATAATTACTTGCAAGTGCCCAATTGTTCTCTGTCCTGAGTTTGGATGCGATCGTGACTGTAAATCCGAGGCCCACATCTCCTGTATTTGCAAGCGTGAACTGAAGATTCCTGTGATCGAACTGGCATTTGTCAAAGCACAGAGAGAGAAGACTGGCAGTATAGGGGCTCTCATGATTTCTAGCCAAGATATTCCGGAGTCCAAGAGACAGGAGGCTGCCACAGAGAGAGAGAAGAGGAGAAGAGTTGCCGAGGAAAAGAGACTTGAGAAGGCCCAGGGTGAGGTAAAAAAGGCCGATGATTGGAGTCAAGCTGATTCAGAGTTTAATGACTTCCCCCATGGCTGATCCGAGTGCTGACCAGGAGAATGGTGACTTTGTCGCATGCTGGCTCTGGCCAGCATGCGACACCACACTGGTCTCAGAGAAACTGCAGAGATAGCAACAGCTGCCTGGATTGACGGTGGTTTGATAACACCTGATGATGTTCACCTGGTGATAGATCATAATAAAGTAAGGAGAGCTCAGGAGAAACTTGTCAGTAACCTAGAAGAGGAGTTTGATAAGGGGATAAGAGAAAATGGAATCAATTGTTTGTTCTTTGATGGGAAAAGGGATGACACTAAAGTGTTCATGAAAGTTGGAGATTCTGACAAGTTGTTCCCTGCCATGGTGAAGGAGGAACACTACTCCTGCTGCAGTGAACCAGGAAGGAGGTATTTGTGGCATTTCACTCCAGAGAAAAATGACATCAGGAAACCAGCTGAGATAGTGGCAGATAACATTGTGAACTGGCTCAGAGAGAGGAACGTAGACCAGACCCTGCAGGCCATTGGAGGGGACAGCACCAACACGAACACAGGGTGGCAAGGGGGGGGGGGGGGTCATACAGTGGATAGAGCGGAACATTGGGAGGAAGCTGGTCTGGATTGTTTGTGACCTCCACACCAACGAGTTGCCACTCAGACATCTGATCCAGGAGCTGGATGGCAAGACTCTTTCAAACAACAGATGGTCTGGTCCTCTTGGCAAGATGCTGGACTCTGCCACTGAGTTAGAAATAAATCCGAGCTTTGAAAAAATCACAGTTGGCCCTCCACTCGTTGAGCTTGCACATACTGTCATTGACGACCTGAGTACTGACCAGTACTGGTTACATGATTTGCAGTGCCATCAAAACTGGGGTCATGCCTGATAGACTTGCTTACCTGCAGATAGGTCCAGTCTCACATTCTAGGTGGCTCACAACGGCTCTCAGGTTCTGCAGAATTTGGGTCGCTCATCATAAACTGAAAGGGAATCAGCTTCACAACCTGAGACTTATTGTCCAATTCATCGTGAGTGTCTACTTGCCAAATTGGTTCAACACCAAGGTCAAGTCATCGTTCTCCGAAGGTCCGAGGCATGTTCTCTTCCAGCTTGAGCTCCTGAGGAGTCAGCCAAGGAAGGTTGTTCAGATTGTGGAGCAGACTGTGAGGAGATCTTCCTGGTATGCTCATCCCGAGGCAGTTCTGCAGACAATGCTCTGCAGTAAGGATGAGGAGGAGAGAAGAGTGGCAGTCAAAAAGATCTTGGATATGAGACTTATGAGAGGATCTGGGCATGACGAATCAGTTGGTGACGATTCCTTCAGGGTCAGGAAGACTCCTGAAGTCAATCTAGGTGCCAAGACCCTCACTGATCTCATAGATCTGGATAACATCCAGGCTGGCAGTGAGCCCCCTCTTACCTGCAACCTCACCAATGTTCTAGTCAGAGCTTTCCTGGACAACCCCATGCATGTCCCTGCCTGGTTCTCGCACACCCAGAGTATAGAGCGTTGTGTACAGCAAGTGAGCGAGGCCAGCAGTCACATGTACAGCCAGGAGAGGAGGGAAGGCTACATCCGAGCTCAGGTGGTCAGCAGGGAGGTGATGAGTAGATACAGAAGCAAGAAAGACATGTTCTCTATGGTGTGCAGCAACACCGGGTCGTAGTAGTAAAACCGGTTTTTGTATTTGATGATTTTGTTTTCTAAAGGAATATTTAATAAATGTGTCAAGATCATTCGTTTCACTATTCTGGATCATTTTCATCCTAATAAATTAACCTGATACATTTACTTTACTTTAAATAAGCTATTTAGTGGTGTTGGTAAAAGGGTGGGAATACTGAATTTTCATAAGATTTCAAGTTAAAATTTACCTAGCAAAAAATGAAAACTTTTCAAATCTGAAGATATCACATGATTCTGCACATAGAACTACATCATTAATACCATGGGCCGATTTTTCAAACTCAAAAAAAAAAATTCGCCTCCGTATGATACACCCTATTGTAGTAGTCCTGCTGTAAATCCGTGATGAAGCTGAAGACAAGACGCCGTTAACACAGTCTGGGCGGGAAGGCTTGTCCACTGTGTCTCACCGAGAAATAATCACTGTGCCATCTGTGTTCGTCTTGATACCTCCAAAATGTTCTATACTACTGAAGGTATACAGTACTAATACAAAGGTCCGATAACCCAAGGGAGCAAAATAAAGATAACAAAAAACAATAGAAAAGAAGAAGCCATCTGGTTGAGCCCAGATTCTTTCTACTACTACTGTATTTCAGTTTTACCACTTTTCTTCAACCACAAATAATCTTCTTTCACCTCATAACTCATGACTCCAAAGACAAATAGATGTTCATTTTTCTCAACGCTCTCAACCGGACAAGACCTCCTCTCAACAAGCCCCTCACCACACAGCAACTCCCTAGCACTGCAATGTATAATAATCATCCCATTGCTTGAGAAAAAAGCTTAGAAGTATTTAAATCATCTTGTGTCACAGAAAGACTTCTGGTTGAAGCTAGTTTGATTAAGGAATTAAAATCAATAAACCTTAGTGATGGTCAGTTCAAAACTGATAATATGTTACATAAATTTATTTGTCAGTGGCCCAAGGTTAAAAATGCTTTGAAAACCTTTGATCTAGATGTATGATAGTTATTTAGTGGGTCCCTTATTTTAGACCTGACCTGACTAGTCACGTCACCCCCCTTCTCTTAAGCTCCTCTAAGTGTGTGTTGGTGTGGGGATTAGTGGATGACATCATTATGATCTGACCTCATGTATTTAAGGTCACCCTGTATATCTAAGCCTCTCTCTGTCCGGGTCTAGGACAACTGGCCGCCGCCATCTGGCCGCAGCCTCAGTGGCCGCGGGAAACTCGCCGCTTTTTACTGGCCGCCATATGGAACTTTTTGTTGACAACCTAACCTAACCAAACCTAACCTAACCTAACCAAACCTAACCAAACTGGGCTGCGGCCAGATGGCGGCGGCCAGTTGTCCCATTCCCTCTCTGTCCAAGTAATCCAGTTACCTCTGAAGATGTCTTGAATAAAGACGAAAGCTAAGGTGCTCCGTTGTTTCCCTTTTCCCGTGTGATTTTATCAAGATTTATCTTGATAAATATATATATATATATATATATATATATATATATAGATATATATATATATATATATATATATACAATCAACACCTCAACCTGCGAGATCTCTTACATGTAAGTATAAATGTGACCTAACAAAGAGAAAAGAGAAATTTGACATCTGGCCACATGCACTACGGTATATTATAAACGTTTTTTTGTAATCGTGGATCATGTAGCAACGAACTAACGAGAACAACGATGTTATAGAGAAATCCGACTATGAGAAATATTTGCGAGTAATGGGAAGTAGGAATCTTAAACCAAGTAAACAGTGTGTATTTGCTCGAAACAAGGCTAACAGGGTACTTGGGTTCATATAAAGGAGTGTAAGGGCTCGTTTACACGATCAGTTACCACGTATGGTGGTGGCGAAGTATGTGGTCGGAGCAGGGTACTGACCACTACTTAGTGGACGGTGTCTTTACACGGAACTGCCACATCGTCGTTACCGCTCAGTATGTGGTAGACTGCTGGGCAAGAGGTTCATGGCTCCCAGACAGACGAATCAGCGACGGACGGCCGCACTGTTGTGTGTTTTGGCCGCTGGGATGATACAGAAGAAAAAACAAGAAAACGGACTGTGTGGGTGAAAAACTTGTTAAGGAACAAATCTTGTGGTACTTATAACCAAATCTTTGCTGAAATGCCCCGTGAGGACACACAGGACGTGCAACGATACATTTGCATGACCCCTGAAATGTACAACACACTCTTGAATAAAGTACGTCCGCATATTTCCAGGACGGATACACATATGGGGGACTCCATTAGCGGCAGGGACCCACGTAGGTGGCCACGCAACTATTAGGCTTCCACACGTAACTGCCCGGGAAGGGTCGGTGGTTCAGTGTTGCCGTCTACACGATCACTGCCCGCGCACGGCTTCGTTACCATGCTTCGAAAACATGCTCCGAGACTGATCGTGTAAACGAGCCCTAAGTTACAAGACCAGCGAGGTCATCCTAAAACTATATCTTGCGCTTGTGAGACCTCACTTGGATTACGCAATTCAATTCTGGTCACCGCACTACAGAATCGATATAGAATACTTAGAAAGAATACAGAGGAGAATGACATGATTAATCCCGGGCATTAGGAACCTTGAGTACAGAGACAGGTTAAAACATCTTAATTTGCACTCCCTCGAGAGACTTAGATTGAGGGGCGATATGAACGAGGTGTATCAATGGAAGTCAGGGCTAAACAAAGGTACTCTATCTATCCAACCAGGAGCGAACTCGTAACAATGGTTTTAAGTTAGACAAATTTTGAGTTAGGTGCAAAATCGGTAAACACTGGTTTGGAAATAGTGTCGTGGATGAATGGAACAAGTTACCAAACATCATCATTAACTCGAATACGCTGGGTGGCTTCAAACATAGGTTGGATGGGTATATGAGCGATAGGTGTTGGGTGTAAATGGGACTGCCCAGTATGGATCAATAGGCCCATTGCAATTTCCTCCATTCTTATGTTCTTATATTAACATTCTGAATGTGAATTCTGTGCCTGGCAGGCATTGTGTGCATAACTGGAAAATTGCAGCTGCCCCAGAAAAAGTAGCCATAGTGAGACGCGATGTCGGAAAACCACATAGATCTGTTGTGGAGGGTCTGAGACGACTAGGAGTGTGTTATCCCGAGTGTTGAGCCCTTGACGTGACCTCCTAAATCCCGCCGACTGTCGTTAGGTGAAATTAAGCCTGTGTATTGGTACCAGCCAACCTGTATGTGCTTTTTATTCTTGTATGTATTATTATGGAAGGGTTATCAGGAGTATAATCGTTCCAGGTCGAGTATTGAGACCGTACAGATCACTACAAACAGTATTCGGGTTTGTTATGGATGCTGAGTGAACCAGGCATACTCATAGCTGATGTATGCTGTTGTCTTTTTCCATGATTATTAATTAATATTGTGATTTAAGGCGCAAGTAATTAATGGTGTTATAATTAATAATATCACTATATGCTATTGACAAGTGGCTAGAGTGACCATCATTCTAGTGTCACTGTTGTGTAATATTACCCTTATGTTGGTTTCATTATTGAGTGTTGTAACAATATGAACTGACCCATTGGTCAGTTCATATTGTGTTCAATTGTTAAAGCAAAATTACTCAATGTTAATTGAAACTCAGTTAAGTTCCTTTGTGTGATTGATTGTTCAAATTGTCACAGAATGACTATTTGCTTTTTAATAAATAATCATTAAGTTTAATGTGTGTATCACCGTTCATTCCTTCTAATAATTGCCATCCAGGAAAATATACTTTATAACTCACCTGCCTTACCTCTCATGCCATACCACGTTAATTAAGAGGTTCATTGTTAGTGTTATATTGAAAAATAAAGTCTGGGTGTTGGCCCATTAAGAAATAACTAATTGAAAGAATGTATACTAAGGTACAATGATATGGTTCTCTCAGATTAACCCACAGAACAGAATATAACTAAGTAAGATGGAAATAATAATAAAATAAGTTGACAGACAAAGTCAAGAAAGACTTGGAAGATAAAAATTCCCCCTCTTACAACTCGAGTCTAAGTTAATCCATGTTTTATTCATTACATATCAAAACACTGATTTCATCCATTTTATTTCTCACACTTCTACTGTTCGCATAGTAGACATTTAGGTTAATCGTGATCTGAATCTTCTCCCTGTATCGTTTTGGTTTACAACTCCCTGATTAATTTGACTTTATCGTCATTTCTAGCCCGATTTCTATGTAACCTTTCGTTATATATACCCATGCCAACTGCCCTCTCCTTGACCCCCGTGCTCTCATGTTCCCTTAGCAGTTTAAAGACTTCGACATCTTTTCAACTACCCTCCCGAGAGAGCCAGACAGGGATGCCAACCTATCCCTAGAAAAATGCACCCCGTCCCTTGCATACAGGTCCCACCTGCCGTAGAGGTTTTTCATTTGTCAATGAATGAGACTTATACTGACTTGCAATATCTCTTAAGACAGCCGTTGACACTAACTTCCCTTGACAACCATTCACTGCCAACTCTCCTTCTAAGCAGGACACCATACACTACAGGGATACCCTTTATCCTGATACTGTCTACTCGTATAGTTCCTTTGAACTTATCAAGGAGATTTTCACTCCTATACCGGCCAATATCATTGCCTCCTGCACTGAGGCAGATAAATGGGTTTGTTCCTATTACCAGACATAGTTTTGTCCATTCTGCCTACAATATCACCCACCCCAGCTCCTGGCAAACACATTATCATCCTCATGTTTCTTTCTTTATTACAGAAAGCTCGACCCAGGTACCTTAACTGCGAATCACCAACAATTATGGTTTTCTTACCTTCTTTGTCAACCTTGTCCTTAACCTTATCGTCCATTTCGTCCTTCAAAGGACTAAATGAGTTAGTACACTTGGCTGCTAAATTGGCCTATTCCATGACCAGCCTTTTCGCCCTTCTCTTCACTATATTCCACTGGTCTGTGTTGTTGTCATTGAAAGACTCTCCCCGTCTCACATCTTCCTCTTTCATCTTTGCAATCACCTCCTTCAAGTTCTTCAAGCAAACATTTTCGCCCCTGACCTTCTCCAGCTCAGCCTTCAGAGAGGCACAGAGGTATTTCCAGTTAGCACTAGACATGGTTACGCTGCCTGATAATCCATGGGAGCTAATTTGCAACGACCCTCTTCGAGCGAGGTCAGCACACAACTTGATCGAGGTTACCATACGGAGATACACCAAGATCTACCTGACACACGGAGATACACCAAGATCTACCTGCCACACGGAGATACACCAGGATCTACCTGACACACGGAGATACACCAAGATCTACCTGACACACGTAGATCAGGATCTACCTGACACACGGAGATACACCGAGAACTACCTGTCACACCAGGAAATATCTCTGGGATAAGGATGCATTTTAGTTATTTGTAGCAGTGAATTAATAGACTTAGCTCTAAGAACCATCTCGGTAACAGGGCTCACAAATTGCCTGACAGTACTTCATAAAATTTCACAAAATTTCCTCGAATTGTAACCGTAGAGTGGTGGCTCTGCTATGACCGATGGACACTTACCTAGAAACGACAGAGATATGATTACAGGTTGTGATAACTGATATATGGGATCCCGGTGATAACGGACGTACAACACAACTGCTCATGGGACGAGCGCCAGGCACACACTGGGCAGCTCATCAGATACCACCCTGAGCCGGAATACTTTTTGAAACTTTGTACTCGGACTTCAATCAGCTACAGTTCTACAGTCAGTAAGTTTCTGGCAACTTTATGATTTGTTCACGAGGATGAACTAGAAGGGGCTGTACAAAGTGATTATCTGATAGATTTTTTCATTTGATACCATAAAATGCAACATTTGTGTCAGTTGAGAGCATCACTCTTAAGACAAGGGTCAAGAGCAAGAGGTTTACTTTTAAGAAATGTATATTTACAATCATCACCGTCTAAATACCACTTGCACTTAATACTATTCTTTTTATTGACCTCTGACCAATAATCTTAATTGTGGTACCAGAACATTGGTGGCATGTACTTTTATCCAATACAGTTTCGGAGTTGTGACATGGCGGTCAAAAAAAGTTCGCAAAAAGTTTAACAATATTATGGCAGACGCCCGGAGATCACAAGTTTATGTAATCAACGATAAATTATTTAAAATGAAAGCTCGATCCAGACGCTGTTACGTTTGGTAGGCACGGCGACCATCCACTTCTTCAGTGGTCTTCAATGAAATTAAATGTATGTGCTCACAAACCATCGCGGCCTTGTAGTCCAGGGCCACATGCTGAAAATTTCACAAAGTGTGGCCGGCTGGATATAAAATTTTCATTATGATTTTATAATAGTATAGGCCTTCTCCAACTTCAAAACCTGTGTTGGACATCTTAAAGCTCTTGCACAACATTGTGGGCAAGGTTTTTGTAATAATATCCACATGTGCAAAGGGTACCGGAATCGAGACTAACATGTCCCAACCTACAGCATTTAAATGATAGGTAATATGTTAAAATAATAATAAGTGAAGTAATTAATTGATCACTTTACTTACTAAGTTTAGTCATAAAACAAACATAATGATTTTCAATACTATAGTTACAAAACGTAAATTCAGTCTTTTTCAATAAATGTCTTCCATTTAAATTAGGCTCTGAGTGACTTTCTATTGACTAATGTGTCTGTTTATTTTTACTAAACAGGCTCTCGTTACTATTTAAAAAAATATATACTTTTCTTTTTTTCATACTAAACAACACCGGTCTCTCTTACAATACATACTATGATAGTCAAAAGTACATACAATCTACGAATAGTATATTGCTATTTGTATATCAGCACAATGATTTGTGACCCTTGTTTATGTTACCAAGTTGAAAAGTTCAGTACATGAAGCTGTACCCATATGCAATCATATTCCTCTGCGTCATCACATAAAGAAGAATAGTGTGTGTGTGTGTGTGTGTGTGTGCATGTGTGTCTGTGTGTGACCTCTTATGGTCGCTGCATGGATACTGGCACAAATGAGCGTCCTGAAAGAAGAATCGCCCTTGTGACAAAAGCGTTGGTTAGATATAACATCGCCATAGCAGTCATTAGTGAGTCCCGGCTCCCAGACGGAGAGAAACTGCATTTATGGAGTTGGCTTTGTCATCCGCCAACGCTTCCTGCACAGGCTAACTCAAATGCCTGTTGGGATCAACGAGCATCTCATGACGCTCAGAGTCCCACTGAATCACTCACGTCATGTCTTTTTCATCAGTGCATACGTCCCAACACTGGATGCAGAAGATGACATCAGGCAGGCCTTTTACTCTGACCTCGACAGAGTGCTAAGCTTTATTCCCAGAGAAAATAAGGTTGCACTCCTAGGTGACTTTAATGCTAGAGGTGGCAGAGATGCTGACATTTGGCAAGGAATCATAGGGAGAAATGGACTAGGCAAGTGTAAACCCAACGACCTACTCCTCCTCAGTAAGTGTGCTGCACACAACCTCACTATCACCAATACCTTGTTTAGGCAGGCCGACAAGTTCAAGGGTTCGTGACAACACCCACGATCCAAACACTGGCCTCTCATTGATTACATCATTGTCAGAGAAAGAGATCGCCGAAATGTCTTCATCACCCGATCCATGAGCGCCTCTTCAGAGCCAAGCTCTCACTTCTCGTCGCCCCAAAACGGCGGAGGCAACAAGCCTCCAAAAGAGGTTTTAACACTAAGCGTCTGGAGGATCCAGCGGTAGTACATGGGCTGATAAACAACCGAAATCCCAGTGCCAAATTGGGTATTCTCGATACTGTCATGACAAAATTTTGAGAAGCCCTCGGCCAGATCGAAAGAATAGACCATGACAGGTTTCATAAAAATGACCTGGAAATCAATGTACTCGTCGTAGATAAACGTGGTGCTTTAACTGACTGGCAGAACAACCCTCAGTCTCGGACCAAAGCAGATACATTCCGCAAGAAGAACGAGGAGGCCCAGGGCGTACTTCGCAAACCAAAGAATGCTTGGTTTAAAAATAAAGCATGTGAAATGCAAAAACTTGCAGATCAATACAAGATGCACGAATTTTTTGATTCCACTAAAAATTTTTATGGGCCAATCATTCATGGCGTAACCCCTACTGCGCTCATTCGACAGTGATTCCCTAATTGAAGACAGAAAAGGCATCCTTCAGCGCTGGAAAGAGAACTACCATTCGCTGCTCAACCAAAACACCGATGTGGATGTCCTGGCTACCCAGCAGGTCCCTTTTGGCAGACTTCGTACTCGTGTCTTCAGTTGTAGGGAGATGAAATTACCTACAAAGTTGAATGTATATGGAGCAGTGGTCCTCCCCACCCTGCTATATGGCAACGATACATGGGTCACATATAGGAGGCGCCTCAAGGAACACGAAAACTATCACCAATGTAGTCTAAGTTCCATCCCCCGAGTTCGGTTTGAAGACAAGAGAACAAATGCCAGCATTCTTGCTGACATAAACTGTAGGCGCATCGAGGCTACCATTATCCATGAAATACTAAATTGGACTGGCCAAGTTACCCGCATGGACGACAGTAGACCGCCGAAGCAGCTACTTTACAGTTACCTAACGAATAGTAAACGTAATGCTGGCGGGCAACTGAAAAGGTATATGGATAGTCTTAAGACAATCCTGGCCTGGGAGTCGATTACTCCACAAAGTAACGCTTGGAGGACCACCACACGAGAAGGTGTCAATAATTTTGAGTTAGCCCGACTGCATACCGAGGCAGATAAGTGCCAACTGCGGAAAGACACTGCCGTCGCCCCTCCCGCACTAGATGTAGCCCTCCACACGTGCGACATCTGTGGACGACCCTGCCGGTCCCATATCGGCCTCTCTAGTCACCTCAAAGCTCACCAACGAAGGTGATTTCCTAATAACTCATATCTTTTAATCATAGCTGGATGATCGTTAAGCTCGATTCCGAGTGACAGCAAAGTAGTAGCAGCCAGTTGTGAGTGCTTGGCGTGGGACAGCTGGTGCAAGTGCCAGGGGTCAGTGCCAGTGGCGATAGGCCTACTTTGGAAGGGATGGCCTCGCGACTCTCGCCCTATGGTAAGTGACAAAATGCCAAGTGTTCTACACTTGCGGTCGCCTCCCACAAGTAACGGTCACTTCATGTAGTGCCAGCCGACCAAGTGAGTATATATAACTAATCTTACATTAGTGAGACCATAGAAATAGTGGTTATTTCTGCCAAGGATATGTAAACAAGTGTTAGGTGTGACAATTCTTGCTCCCAATGTATCACTCTGATGTGTCGATTGTCGCCCTCAGAGGGGTGGCCTACACACCCACGCGCGCGTGTATGCCCCTACTACCCGGACACAACAGTCCAGCCTGTCACCTCTCCGCCCTTTCCTCATAAGAACTAGTTTCTTATTCTGTATGGTGTACTGCTCACATCATTGTCATTCCGAAAAAAACCCTTTAATTCATATTGGGCAACATAACATTCAAATCCACAGCGCTTGTAGAATCTCAGAAAATGAGAATTATTCATAAGGAATAACTCACCTAATGAATGTTACGGAATTATTTGATGAATTGTACCCAACTATGGGTATATAATATTAATTGTATGTACTCATACTATTAAGGAGAACTCAAGGTATCTATAGGATGGTTGTGAGAGTCCAATTGATCCGGGCTAGTGTACTATCCGGGCTAAGTGTAGGTCGTGGTTTGAAGGTCATACTATTTACGTCTGTTAGCGTTCAGCGAACATAACTTCTGCAGATATCATATGAAAATACATGAGAACAACGACCTGGAAGAAGGATAAATGGATCAGAACTAGGTGAGGTGTTGGAAGTGACCCAGAAACTATACTTGAAAGGAAATATCTTGTATGCATCGGTGTGAACTTAATACACCTCGTATCCTCGGGTGACGTATTCCCATGACATGTACTGTGATCAGAGAATCTTATGTCTGTGTTCAAGTAGTGCAATGAACATTCGGCTTTTGCTTCAGGGTGGCGTCCCTTGCACCCGGACTCCAGGTGTGGGTTGATGATATAGCCTAATTAATTTCCCCTAGAACGGTCAAACCCGAACCATATTCTAGTTTGTAAGTTAGGATTAAAATATGTATTTATAAGACATGAGGTTACAATATACAGGAAAGTGTTCATGTGAGAACCATAAGAAATCAAAGTGAAAATTAAAGATTGGAAACTGTAGGCCTACGTCGGTGAGAGGAGGTGAGAGGAGCGGGGGCATCGGCCTTCAGACGTGCCTGCTCCTCTCACCAACCCAGGTCAGTGAACTTCATCGGACTGTATTCAGCCCTAAAACAAGACTTATATAACAGTTATTACGGCTTAAAACTTTGCCTGATGTATAAAGTGAAATAGTAATGTGTTAGGGTGTGTGATAACGGCCCATCAGGCATTATTTCTGAGACGTGCCTGCTCCTCTCACCAACCCAGGTCCCCCCGCGCGCTCTGAACTCACAATAGCGGCGGCCATTATCCCTGTGAGCGTCCCACCATGTGAGATGTCTACTCCCAGCTATGCTGCTCCACTGTGAACCTGTGGATTCCCGGCATACCACCACAAATGAGTATGAATACATAATGAAATGCTTGAGAAACTCCGCGGTCGTCACTTGGAGCGACCTATACTAGGCGTAGAAACAGTACTAGTATGTCTCTTGGTGAAGCCCTCGTCTCTACCCACCGAGGGCGGTGTGCGAACGAGGTGCCTCATATGTGTACCTAGAAATTACAAGGAGTCCCATACTTACAGGTGTTGAGTGTAACAGGGGTGGTGAGATGTTGCTACAGGGAGGTGAGATGGTGCTACTGTGTATGATAACCTAAGATGCTATATTCCATACAGGTGGAGCAGTCTGACGTGTTGAGTGTTATTGTAAGAAGGGATGACAGAGGTAAGGAGGTCACTGATTGTTATGCAATAAATATGTGGACGACACGCAATTAATGTAAGACGTCTGTTGTTCTTCTGAGGAAGGCCAACTCACTTGTATTTTAACGGAATGCAGTATGTTTTATAAGGAATAAATTAGTTAAGACATGTTATGGTGTCACCCTTCTTTCCCCTTATCGATCTGGTCAATGAAAAACCTAACCCAATGCCTAGTCTACTCTGCCCGCTACCTAACGAGCTATATACTGCCCAGAGGGGGTCTGGTGGCAGCAACCCGTAGGGATTAAGAATAGAGTTAAGTTATCCCTTTAGACTTAGTGACCCCAGAATCTGGTAGCATAATGGGACGGGATTTTTGTAAAAAACCGGGGTCTCAAGAGGGACAACCAGCCAGAACTTCTAGATTTATTACTTGTGAATGTGTAGTGTGTCAAGCGATCACAGTGTCATCCACCTGTGGGCCTCCTGAGTGGATATTGGTGATAGTTATTGGAGAGCCGGCGACTGTATAGCAGGTGGCGCTGGTGTTGGCCAGTGTCACGTAGGCCTTGGCTTGTAACCCGAGCTGGTCATGGGTGGTAATGGTCCTGGCCGCTCTGTACCCAGACGTGCTCTGCCCTGGCCGCTCTGTACCCAGCCGTGCTCTGCCCTGGCCCTGCCCCGCCTTGCCCTCGCCCCGCCCCTCCCCGCCGCGGCCCCGACCCATCGGTCAGTTCACCAAAACTGACCTGCCCCTCCTCCCCTCCCAAACCACAAATTCCTACCTCTACCACTGCCCTCTCCTTTCCAGGACGACATCATGGCTGGGAAATGTGCTTGTAAGTTCTCAGGCCGGAATCAGAAATGCACAACCTATATATGTGTAAGAAGTAACACACGATGTGTGGGTTGTAGGAAAGGGACCAGCTGTCAAAATGCATACGGCAGAGACCCATCACCCGATAACGACATATTAGACGATAGTGGTGAACCCACTCAGTCGGAAAATACTGTTCATGAGGCGAATGACATACAGTCAACAAATTGGAAAGGCTTGTCGGAGGACGATGCGGTGAAATGGGTTAAAGAAGTGCACTCAGAAGTGATCGAGTGGACACCAGCTAATCACTTTGAACCACCCAAGTGCGCGGCTACCAAAGAAATGATCCGGGAGATGACTTGCCTCATAATCAATTACAATCATGACAGCCCCCTGGCTCCATTAGCTCTTCAAATACTGGCCATAATACCCCATCTATTCTGTCAGAGGACCACGCAAGGTCTAATTGCAAAGAAAACGTGGCAGCAGTTAAAAGGAGATTGACAATGTGGCAGGAAGAGGCCCTTGGTGATCTCCTACACGAAGCAAGAACACTGCAGGAGAGTCTAAAATTCATAGGGGACGGAAAGCAAAGCACCGAAGATGTTGCCAGAAAATTTGGTATCAAGATGCGTGAGGGAAAAGTGTCCTTGGCGGTAAGATCTCTCACAGAGGGATTTTCCGGTGGTGTTCCGTCAATAAACAGCGAGACATTACAACAAATGAAAGAAAAACATCCCCCTGCAAGTGAAGAGGAAGGCATCAGGTTCCAGGGTGACTATATCCCACCAAATGCTGTCCTGTTTGAGAAAATAACAGGATGGATGGTGTGAAAAAAAAAACACTGAAAACTCAGGGAGGGGCTGGCCCTTCAGGCCTGGATGCAAACGGTTGGAGAGTCATCCTCAGCACTAACAAGTTTGGTGCCGTAGCAAGTGACCTCTGCAATGCCATCGCCGCCCTTGCAAGAAAGCTAGCAACCTTGTTATGCCACCACTTCCATGCTCTGACGGCCTGCCGCCTCATTCCCCTGGATAAAAATTCAGGATGTAGGCCTATAGGAGAGAGAGAAGTGCTGAGGCGGATCATTGGAAAATGCATAATGGAGGTGGTAAATGATGATGTCAGGGCAGCTGCAAGGAAACTGCAAGTATGTGCTGGCCACCAGGCTGGAGGGGAAGCTGCCATTCACGCCATGAGAAAGGTATTTGGTCGACGCTTCCAACGCATTCAAAATACTCAACCGCAAGGCCGCACTGCTCAACATTAAGATCAAGTGTCCAAGCTTTGCAATGTATGTTGAAAACACTTATAGGAACCCAGCAGACCTCTTTATATTAAGCTTCAAGGCCCTAAGAGGAGATACCACCATACAGTCAACTGCGGGAACAATGCTGGGGGACCCTGTCGCCATGGCAATGTACACACTAGGCCTGTCTGTGCTCCAACATACAATAAAATAAAAGAACCGAGGTCAAGCAAGTGGCATACGCTGATGACCTAACAGGAGCAGGAAAAGTGGAGGACATCAAAAAGTGGTGGGACCTGGTAACATCCCGAGGTCCACACACACACACAGGTGAGCTCATTGAGTGAGGACGTGTGTCCTGGCGCTCCGTAGCAGCCAAGGTCATCACGTCGACCTGTAGTTACTTAAGGCAGTTCAGTACTTTTACGGGTAGACAGTGAGTATTTTCAAGGTGTTAGTGACTGTAAGTACCAGACTTGTGAAAATGTCTGCTCCAATGGCACGGAATCGTCGCACCGACCTGTTTCGGCTGAAGTCTGGTGCAGGCTATCCTCCACCCCACACCATCACTCTACTAAAGGCGCTGAGAATCTTCCACAACCGCGGCTGCAGACGGGGTCGCCGCATTCCCAGACGAATCCCTATCATCACACCGAGCAAGCATAGGAAAGTCAAGCCAGTACTTGAAAGACTATGGTACAGCCTACCATCTCTACTGCTGTCCAATGTCACATCTTTATGCAACAAGGTGGAGGAGGTCAGTGTCACAGTGAAGTCAGTTGGTGCAGGTATTGTGGCGATTACCGAGGCGTGGCAAATTGTTCCTGAGATCTGTGCCATAGAAAACAATGAGTTATTTCACCACCTTAGAAAGAACAGGAGAGGTGGGGATGTAGTTCTGTACTGTCGCAGTGACCTCAAACCATCACCCCTAGGTGTTAATATACCTGAAGATGTAGAAGCCTTGTGGGTTCAGGTCACTCCCACCTCCCACCCCCGCCAGCTTGCCTCCCTCATTGTCTGTGTATGCTATCATCCCCCTCCCCTGCGCACCAACCGCCAATGTACTGATTACTCATATTATAGACACTGCTGACTCCCTGAGATCCAGATTTCCATGTGCTAAACTAGTGATATGCGGTGACTTCAATGAGTTAGACATCATAAGAACATAAGATAATAAGGAGTCTGCCATAGGCCGGTTGGCCTGTGCATGGCAGCTCCTGTCGAGAGTTACTACCACTCTCTATCATCCATGAATCTATCTAGCCTTCTTTTGAAAATTTCCACAGTTCCAGCACTTACTACAAAGTTGCTAAGCTTGTTCCACTTTTCCACCACCCTATTTGTGAACCAGTTTCTTCCTATCTCCCTCCTAAACCTAAACTTATCCAACTTAAATCCGTTGCTCCGAGTCCTATCCTGCTCGGATATTATACGAACTTTATCTATATCCCCATTATTGATTCCTTTCACCCACTTGAATACTTCTATCATATCTCCCCGCACTCTTCGTCCTTCTAGGGAAAGCAAGTTAAGTTTCTTTAACCTATCCTGATATGGAAGGTTTCTAAGTCCTGGAATCATTTTCGTCATTCTTCGCTGCACCGACTCTAGTGAATTGATATCCATTCTATAATAAGGGCACCAGAACTGAACCGCATAATCAAGGTGCAGCCTGACTAGCGCAAGATATAGTTGTAATAAGACCTCTGCACTCTTATTACTTACACTTCTAGATATAAAACCCAATACTCTGTTTGCCGTATTTCGAACATTAACGCACTGTTTTCTAGGCCATAGGTCTGGGCTGACAAGTACCCATAGGTCTCTTTCACAAGTCGACTTCTCTAGGTTGATGTTGTTAAGGCTGTATACATTGTCAGTATTTGTTCTTCCAATATTGAGTATGCTGCACTTGCTGGTGTTGAATTTCATTTGCCATTTTTCAGACCACCCCTGCTGTTTATTTAGATCCTCCTGTAATGCATTTGCATCCTGCCCTGAATTAATCTACCGCCCTATTTTGGTGTCATCCGCAAACTTGCTTATGTCACTGCTGATCCCAGTATCTAGATCGTTTATGTAGCTTACACTGCCCTGCATAGTTTTTGAGGTTTGTGTATTATTAAGCTTTTCTGGGTGTATTTTGCATGCTGATCTCAAAAATGTTATCCATTTTGCTCAATCAGGTCAGAATTTTGTGCTATAGCATTTTAAGCGGAGATTCAGGTTAAATGTTGGCATTTTTCGCTCAAAATGGGGTCCTCATATTCGTTCATTAAAAAAATCATCGGAGACATTGGCAAGCCTCACAGAAAAGATTTCGGTCAGTTTTAATGCCCTTACGATGCATTTAAATACACCCACGTGCTCGCCGGCCATTTAAATGTCCGCCGTGACGAAAAGGAAAAGAGTATATGTCCGTGTTTTTTTACATATATTTTCTCACAATTAAATTTCTTTTTCATCTGGTGGTACATGGCATGTTTCCTCTGTCTGTGGGATAGTCGAGCAGACAAGCAGCACTACATGCAACGTGACTGGCCTGCAAGAAGTGGACTTATTCCAGGTTCTCACGATGTTGTTGCCCATGCTCTGGTGAATCTGCAGAACATTCTTCTTCCGCCACTGCACATCAAGCTTGGTCTGTTCAAAAACTTTGTAAAGGCACTGGACAAAAAAAGCCAGGCTTTCAATTTTCTGAAAGAAAAATTTCCAAAAGTCAGTGACGCAAAGCTGAATGCAGGAATTTTTGATGGCCCTCAGATCAGAGAGCTTTTCAAAGATCCCAAGTTTGATTGCAGCATGAATCAATTATAGCAAATAGCATCCGATCGCATTTAGTGAAACGCAAATTAATCTACGACTCTCAACATGGGTTTGCATAGGGAAAATCTTGTCTAACAAATCTGCTGACGTTTTTTAGGAAAGTCTTCAAGGTAGTAGATAACGACGACAATTACGATGTTATTTACTTAGACTTTAGCAAAGCATTTGACAGAGTACCGCATCAGAGGCCTCTGAGAAAAGTTAAGGCTCATGGTATCGAAGGGGAAGTTTTAAATTGGATAAAATCATGGCTCACCGATAGAACGCAGAGGGTCAGCGTAGATGGTGTTAAATCTGAGTGGGGTTCCCCAG